>NW_004624785.1:6771714-6791860 GCF_000247695.1 Heterocephalus glaber | reverse complement strand
GGCTCACCTTCTCTGCCCTAGGAGCTTGGGATGGCAGTGGGGGAGCTTCCTTCTGGGTGCTGGGACCAGCTCAGCTTCTCTGCCCTAGAAGCTTGGGATGGTGGCGGCGGAGCTTCCTTTCGGATTCTGGGACCGGCTGAGCTTCACTGCCCTAGGAGCCTGGGATGGAGGCGGGAAGCTTCCTTCCGGGTGCTGGGTGCTAGGCATTTCTGAATCCCAGCAGTTGGATTCTTTTGGATGCCGGCTAACATTAGATGTGGCGGCTAACATTAGATGTGGGGATACACATCTGTAATCCTGATGCTCAGAAACTGAGGCAAGAGAATCTTGAGTTTGAGGCTTGCCACAATCACAAAGGGGAAAGCCATGTGTATGAAATGTGGCTTCGTATTTCCTCTTGTCAGATGGCTTTTGTGAACCGAGGTCCTGAGTCGCACAGAACACACCGAATCAGCCTGTTGGTGGTTTCTTTTGCTATGCAAAAGCTTTTTAATAAGATGAGATCCCAGTTGTTTTGGTATTTTTGATAGCAGCCATTCTGACTGGGATGAGATGGAATCTCAATGCAGTTTTGATTTGCATACCACTAATGGCTAAAGATGTTGAATAGTTTTTTCATATACCTCTTGGCCTTTTGTTTTACTTTTGAGAATTCTCTGTTGAATTAATTTGCCTATTCATTGATCGGGCTGTTTGTTTCTTTTGGTTTTAGGTTTTTTGAGTTCTTTATATATTCTAAATATTAATTTATCAGAAGAGTAGCTAGTAAAGATTTTTCTCTCATTCTGTCATTTGTCCCTTCACTTTTTTATTTCCTTCACTGTATAGGTTTTCAGTTTTTAAATTGATGGAGCATTATTTGTTGATTCTGGCTATTATTTCCTGTGCTGATGGTGTTGTATTCAGAATTCTTTTTCAAATTTCCAGCCTTAAATTTAGGTCTTTGATCCATTTTGTTGTTGTTGTTTTGTTTTTTGGTACCGGGGATCCAACTCAGGACCTTGGGCTTGTGCGGCAGGCGCCGGAACCACTGAGCTAAATCCCCGGCCCCTTTGATCCATTTCGATTTGGTTTAAGTACAAGAAGAGAGATAAGGATCTAATTTCAGTCTTGTACAAGTGGATTTCCACTTTTCTCAGATTTTCACTTTTTCTCATTTGTTAGAGGCTGTCTTTTTTCCAGCATGTGCCTTTGGCTCCTTTGTGTCCAAAATCAGATGACTATAGGTGTATGGGTTTGTGGGTGCCTTCCAATCTACTGCATTTTTCTACATGTGTGTTTTTGTGCAAGTGTTTTTTAAGCTCTCATCACTTTTATTTGTATTTAGTACATAAAGAGTAGCAATTCATGGGACTTGGGACATTTGTTCAGATATGAAAGAGAGTTCATGAAGTCAATAAATGCCATTTTAAAAGGGTGATCTCTCACAAAGAATTTACTGAGTTCAAGACAGGCCTGTTCAGCAAAATCCAATACTATTAATTCCCACAGTACTTTTTTTGGCGGGGGGGTACTGGGGATTGAACTCAGGACCTTGAGCTTGTGAGGCAGGCAGCAGCACTACTGAGCTAAATCCCCAGCTTCCCACAGTACTTTATAAAAAGAATTTTCTTCAACTTGTATCCCTTTCCTGGGGCTTATGGACCTGTTCATACTCTCCATATTTAGAATCAAATGTTCTTTTCTGAAGAGATCTTAATTTTAAGGTAAAATGTGGTCCAAGTTCCTGAATTCCTACTTTCTTTTCACTCATGAATATATATCTATGAAATCTGAAGAAAATGTAATTCTGCTGATTGTGGAATGTGGCAACTTCTCTTCCAATAAATTGAGGATTATGGGGAAAGAGGGAAGTAAACATAAATCCAACTGAATGACCTAGCCTTGTTGTAAAATTATTCAGAATTATTTCGGGTACATGTTCTGTGGGGTACTCGCCCCTCCTCTTAATTTCTTTTCGAAGACAAACACTGCTTATTTTAAAATGAGCAGCTGGACCATTTAGCAAGTGACTCAAAAGAAGTCCATTTGGTATTTTACGATCTTCATTAAGCACTATTAGATCTGTGAAATCTCTTGAGCTGCACTGTGGAATAATTTTTTTCAGAGCCAGTCCTCTTCCCTAATAAACATGTGGGTTGGGTATGACTGTTGAGAGCTGTTGACAGAGTCTTACTGTTCTCCCATGAGGTCTATCTGATGAGAATCTTGGGAGAAGTTTCTCTGCTGAAATAAGGAGCAAATTCATCTGTAGCTTCATCATAAGCAACCTCTTCGTCATTAGGGTCTACTGTGGTTTCGTCATAGACTCGGTTGTACAGGGTCTTGGGTACAGGTTTTGACGGTGCGTTATCACCGAGAGCTTCTCTTTCTTTTTAAAATATTTTCTTATCAGCCAACTTTTCCTTCAGCCGCTGCCGTTTCCACCACTTGAACATTAAGTGTCACCGGTGCTTGTTTTAATTTCCCAAATGCTGAAGCCTGAGGGGAGGTAGTCGCTTTCCGGGGTTGCGCCTGCCTTCTGTTGCCCAGTCTCAGCCAACTGCACCCTCTTGAGGCTCTTCCATAGCGGCTTTTCCTTTTCAAGCTTTTCTTCCCGCTGCCACCACTCTTTCCCCCAGCCTTCACCATGTTGTTTGCTCCCCATATGTTTTGTTTGTTTGTTTGTTTTGGTCTGAAAAAAATAATTTATAAAAAGGGCTGGGGATAAAACACTTGCCTAGCATGTTTAAGACCCTGAGTTCAATCTCCAGAATAAATAAAGCTTAGTTCCACACTCAATACATTTTTCTCTACACTGACCCATTAGCAACACCATAGGTTTAATCATTTTTCACATGCATATGACTCCAAAATTTGCTAGCCTTGACTTATTTCCCAAATTTGCTAAATCTACTAACCAGTGTAGTGAGTAATTCTATATTTATGGCCCACTAAAATTAAACAAATAAGGGCATGAAGGACATTAGAAAAATATGGTTCCAGGTACAACTCCTAGTACACTGGGAGAATTTTGAAAAGAAAATGTCTTTAAGAAAAATCTTTAAGAATGTTGGTTCAGGGCCAGGTATATAGCTCAGTGGTGCCACGCCTGCCTCACAAGTGCAAGGTCCTGAGTTCGAGCCCTGGTACCAAAAAAAAAAAAAAAAAAAAGGACCGTTGGTTAATACTTCTCTCCTGTTCAAAAACTTCAAGTGGTTCCTCATTGACTAACATGCTCAAAATCTATTCTTGGTCTAGGTTCCCTCATCTCTCTCTGTGCTTTCTTTGGTTTTCTCATCTACAAAACGAGAGAAGTAGAAATATCCAGTAATGATATTAATTACAATATTGAAAGTGAATTATTATGTAAAGTTCTTAGAATTATGCCTGACACATCATATGGACTATGTAAGCATTTGCTATGTTTGTGATTATTTAAGTATTTAGGGTTTGGCACTAATTGCTGAAGCCAGAAACCTAGGGCTTTCTGGCCCCCCCATTACTTCATCTCATTCCTCCCAAATTGTCCATCCCACCTTCAAAATGTATCTCAGATTCACCCATTCTCCTTTATTCTACCTCATAGATCCAAGCCAAACTTGCTCTCTTGCCTAGACCAGAAGCTCCTAAATCTGACCATTCTCCACAGAGCAGCCAAGTTTTCAGGTTTGTTTTTAAAGTTTAGCATACATTCAAAGAGTGGATACATGATAAATGCAAAAGCTTGATATATCAAGTAAATATATCCCTACAACTATCAGAAAATAATCTTTAAAAAATGTAAACCTGTTCATGTCTCTGATATACATACCCTTCAACACATTCCCATGACTCAAAACTCAGGCTCCTGTATGGTTTGGCTCCTAATATTATTTTATGTCTTTTGGGCACTCCTTGTCCCCCCTTTTTCTAGCTACAGTAGCCTTCAAACATACAAGCTCTTTCTGACCTTAGGGGCTTCACAAACACTACCTCTCCTGCCTAATATTCTTTTCTCTGGTTTCTCATTAGGTGTCAGTTCAGCTATGCTTTAGGAAGGGCATTCTCTGATACCCAGTCTAACAGCTTCTTCTCTCCCAGCCCTCCCTGCCACCTTCATCCCATTCCTCTTACTCAATTGTAAATTATATAGGTATATTATATATATATTTATCTCTCCTACTGGACTGTAAACTCCACGAGGGTGGGTACCAAGTGTAATACCTGGCACATAGAAAGTACTCATTATTTATTGAATAGATAGCAATTAAAGCCTTCAATAATCCATCTAAATCTACTTTTCAACATACCTTCCACTATTTCTGTTTCTCAATGGTTAAAGCAAACTAAGCCATTTCCTTCTTATATTTGCTTTATGCTTCTCCCTTAGCCTGTTGACTGTGATAAATGACATTTTTTGGACTGCCTTTCCTTTTCTCATATAGTAACAGTTTACTTTCAGAGTATTCTCATGGGACTATTAATCAAGGCACCTTACCCCTCTTCTAGCTAAGAATAAAATAAAGTGAAAAGGGAATCTGAGTCAAAATTGGCCAATTGGAATTTGAATCATGAACACAGTGACAAATATAAACTGATTGAAGCTCATTCATTGTAACAAAGTTGCCTGCATGAGACCTAATTCTTGCTACACAAATCCAATGGGATTGTGTAGTTGCTTATTTTGTGAACATGTACTTTTAGTAAATTCTTTTTTATTTTAAATCAGACTTTCTGTTGCTTGAAACCTGGTCAACACAACTGTTTAATTTCCCATTTGTTTTTAATGTTATTTCGTCTTCTTTTTTTTTTTTTTTTTTTGGTACTGGGGATCGAACTCGGGTCCTTGCACTTGCACAGCAGGCAGTGAAACCACTGAGCTAAATCTCCGGCCCTGTTATTTCTAAACTTTATATTTTTGCTGTTCACTTAAGTTTATATATAGTATAGTAGTTATAATTGGCTTGGGAACCAGATATTTTATACAGATACATTAGCTATAAGAACATTTTTCTGGCAGCTATTTCATTAGAGTAAAGAACATTTTTGAACTATAATCAAGGGTAACTTTTATGGTAGAAACAAAATAACCAGATCTTGTTTTCTGAGAGTTCTCATTATGCAAACTAAGTGCCTACTTTTACATAGGAAGATCCTCTAGAGCAGTGAGTACCTTCTATTTTTCAATATTTAGCTCAGATGTGGGGAAGGAGTTACGAGAGAGAAGCTGACCTCTGATCCAAATCCAATAAACCTGTATTAGTAACTCATACGAGATAAAGTTGTATGCAAATTGCATTTTGCAAACTGTATGATAAATTACATTACTTTTACCATACAAACTGTCAAGCTTCCCCAGCTCACGCTTGAGTCATCAGGTCCCTCCACTTTCGCATTATATTCATATCGCTAATGTAACTCATCCTACTGGGTATGAGGGCAGGAATCATTTTCATCTCATACAGCAAGTGCCTAAAGGTATAACTGGATGTAATACCTGGAAGACAAACTACCACTCTGGATAAAAAGTAATTGTCCCAAGTTCTGACGAACAAGTAAAACCTTTCTCATTCTACATACTAAATTTTCTTTATGCTTGGCGACAATATAGCTAAAGCTTCTACTTCCTGAGCTGGCGCTTCAAATCCTTTCCGGAAGGCGGCAGAAGGTAAAGTGAACAACACTCCTGCTGTATGTGTAGGGAAGACAGAGCCTTCCTATCTCCTAATTCCTTCCCTCTGCTCCTAGATCGGCTGCCCACCCGGAGACCATAGGCCTTAGTAGGGGCCGGAGCTTGGCTCACGGTAGGAGACGTCGTCGCTGTGCTCCAAGCACTTTGCCAGAGAGACCTCAGTAGAGAGGGTCAGACACTTGCCACCTAGGGTACAATGCACAGTTAGCCAGGAAGAATAAAACAAAACAGGAGAGAGTTCACAGGCAAAACCAACCCCCAAGTGACCTCTTTCATTTCAGAGGGCCTCCCCCATATGTTTTTATTAATATGGCTTCGTAGAATAATTTGAAATCAGATATTATGATATCTCCCATATTTCTTTTTTTGCTCAGAATTTCTTTGATTAGTCTGGATCTTTTCTGATTCCATATCAATTTTGAGATTTTCTTTCTAATTCTGTGAAGAATGTTGATATTTTAATGGGAAACACATTGAATCTGTAAATCATTTTTGGTACTGTAACCATTGAAACAATATTAGCCCTGCCAATCCATGAACAAGGGAAGTTTCCATTTTCTAATATCTTCTTCAATTTCTAATATCTTCTTCAATTTTCCACTTTCTAAAATCTTCTTCAATTTCTTTTTTCAGTGTTTTATAATTTTCATTATAGAGGTCTCTCTATAGGGTAGGTTGATTCCTAGGTGTTAAAAAAAAAACTACTGTGAATAGGATCCTGAGTTCTTTCTTGGTGGGTTCATTATTAGTGTATAGGAAAGCTGTTGATTTTTTTTTTTTTTTTGGTACCAGGGATCGAACTCGGGTCCTTGTGCTTGTGCAGCAGGCGTCAAAACCACTGAGCTAAATCCCCGGCCCAGGCTGTTGATTTTTGTGTTTTGCTTTTGTAGCCTGCCTGTTATATGTTTTGCAAAGTGGTTTATACTTTATAAAATAATTTGGGTATTACACAATGTTATCATGAGAGTACTGATATATAGATCTTACTACACTAACTGGATTTCTGGGTAGCAGAAATTCTATAAGCTTACAAGTGGCTTGATTGAGGCTTGAAACAGTGGCTTCCAAGACTGCTGGCCTTTTTACAGTCTTGTATTCTTTTTTTTTTGTACTGGAGATGGAACTCAGGACCTTGCACTTGCCAGGCAGGTGTGATGCCACTGAGCTAAATCCCCACCCCATGGTCCCGTATTCTTAAGGACAAATAGTAAGATCTCCCAGATATCAGAAATACAACCAAGAATGCTTAGACTTTGTCCTATTGGCCACTGGTTTTCTACTTTCGTCTCTGCACACTCAGGGTTCTGTGGTGGTACTTTGGGGACCAGGGGAACAATGTACAGTGGGGGTCACAGAGAGACACTTTGGTGGGACTCTGAGCACTCCATCACTTGGTAACTAGGCCAAACAAGAGAATCTCCAAGTTGATCTGCATATTGAGCTCCTGAAAAAGACTGCAATTGAATAGGAGTCTTGGCTTTAACATAAGGAAGGTTCAAAAGCGCTGCTGTGGGTGATAGGCAGCCACTGAAAATTTCTTAGGAGGAAACTGGTAAGTTGTATTTTAGAAAGATCAATCTGGTCGGGATTTTGAAGACCTGTAATATAGAGGGTCTGACTGAGAGAGACTTTAGAAGAGTGTGGACAGGCCCAGGAGAAGTTACAAGACAGGTCATTGGAGAGCACGGCGTTGGACAGGAGAGGCAGAGCAAGGTGTAGGAACAGCAAGAACTGTTTTCTAGATCTTAGAGTCCACAGGATTGAACTTTTTGGGGGGGCATATTTGTTTTTAATTCAAAAAATTGTGATTATCAAACTTAAATTTGGGAGTACAGTTCTATTAATTTCAACCCATGTATAGATTGATGTAACCACCTGTCACAGTTAGGATACAAAACATTCCATCACCCCTCAAAATTGCCCCTATACAGGGCCCCCTACTATCTCTACCTATCAGTCCTGACACAACACATCGTCTTTATAGTTTTGGTTTTTGGAGACTGTTACATAAATGGAATCCCACCCTACAAATTTTTTTTTCCTTTTCCTTTTTTTGGGGTACTAGGGATTGAACTCAGGGCCTTCTTACCGAGCCATATGCCCAACCTTTGTTTACTTTTTGGGTTTTTTTTTTTTTTTTTTTTGGTACCAGGGATTGAAGGCAGGCAGCAGAACCACTGAGCTAAATCCCCAGCCCTGTTTATTTTTTATTTTGAGATAAGGTCTCACTAAGTTGATAAGTTGCTCAGGCTGGGATAAAACTTGCAGTCCTCCTACCTCAGCCTTCCAGAGTGCTGGGATTATAGGCGTGTGCCACTACATCCGGTTCCTGTAAACCTTTGGACATTGTGTTCTTTAGCCAGCATGAAACCTTTGAGATTCATCCGTTGCATATATCAATATCCACTGGACTCTGGAAATGAGGCTGTGGTGAAAAGGAGCTGTGGTGTGATCAAGTTGGGGCTTGAAGGATTTTGAAGTGGAAAGAGTAATAATCACGTGCTATAAACACTCAAGGGAATCCTTTCATTCTTTTTTATGCAATTACTTACTGAGCAACAAATATATGCTAGGCATTACTTTAGAGGATTAAGAGGTGAACAAATGAAAAACCCCATCCTCAATGTGCTTGAAGGAAGCAGATGAACAAATGCATTTGTTATTTAACGCTGGGAAATGAGGTACTCTGGTCAGAGTACAGAGGGAGGAGAGGCCATCTTAGACAGAGGAGACAGGGAGAGTCACTGGAGAAGGTCAAACTGGACCACAGACAGGAATGAAATACTTGTGTGTGCCACAGAGCCATGTTTTAGAAAGGTCAGTCTGGTTATGATTTTGGAGAACTTCAGTGTGGAGGGTCTGACCGACAGGACAGGCCCAGGCCCAGGGAACTGGCATGGTTGCCATGTTCAAGGAAGCTCAAAGAGGCCAGTGGAGGCAGAGCAGTGACCTGAGAGGAGATGAGGCCATGACACAAAGGGTCCTGGGCCTGTGGATTTACATTCAAAGTGTGATGGGCAGCCTTGGAGAATTTTGAACAGAAGAGTGACTTGCTCAGATTTATGAAGGCCAGTCGGGCTACCTGGTTGGGGAATAGACTCAGTGAATGTGTTGAGAGGTTGGGGAGGAACTGAGGCCAATGTAATACGAGAGAAATGTAATATGGATCTGAACTAGGCCAATGGTAGAAAAAAAATGTAGGAAGGATGAATACAAAACAAATTAAAGAAAAATGGAATTTATTGCCTAAGGAATTATACAGTTAAAATTTAAATAACTTCCAGGAATACAGATAAGCTGGTAGAAAATATGACCGTTCTAAGTTATAAGGGAAACTAGGGATGCGTGGTGTGACTGTACCTAATATTCTGTTATTGAATCAAGGTTAATTGTGGCTTTCAGACTATGCCCCTTTGATTTTCCAGGGATGTCAGAAACACTCCTTGGCAGAAGCCATGTTCTCAACTGCCACTTCAACCAGAGCAGTGCTAACACAATTTGTTTAACACATTTGCTTCCCTGTAAAATATCATTAGCGTGTAATGTTACATAATAAAAGGAGGAGGTACCCTGTGGCAAACCACATACTCAGGAACTTTTTATTCCATGAATGAAGAGTTTTTCTCTCCCCTACTGTGATGGTTAATATCAATTGTCAACTTGACTGGTTAGAAAAATGCCTAGGGGATTAATAAAGCTCATTTCTGGGTGCGTCATGGAAGACCTGGGGGTCTATATCTGGTCCCTGACCTCTTCCTCTCAGGCACTCTTTCCCTATTTTCTGCTTCCCACCCTTTGTGACCTGAGCAGCGTTGCTCCGCTATACCCTTCTGCCATGATGTTCCTGCCTTGGAGCCAGATTACCATAGACTGAAACCTCTGAAACCATGAGGCAAATTAAACCTCTCCTCTCTTAGGTTGTTTGTGTTAGGAATTTTGTTCTATCAATGGGAAAGCTAACCAGCAACCCAGAGATAGAATCTAGTCTGGCTCCCACAGCATTTTTAAAAGAAAGAATGCAATTTATTGAGAACTTAATGGACAGAAGGGACAGAAGCCTGTCTCAGCCAGCAGCAACACCTGACTCCTAGATTTGGAGACAAGAGGAAAGGGCTGATCTGCTATGCTAGACTCCCACAGCATATTATGGGAGAGGGGAGGACACAGCCATATGTATCACATGTTAGACCTTATTCTCTCTATATCTACTCCTAGAGTTTTTGTTGTACTTATTATTCAAATGTTTTATTTTTGACTTTTAAAAATGAAAACACATTCACAATATATTTCTTTTCATAAATGTTTAACATTTCCCAACACAATTCAGCAGTCTTGTATGTACAGTAGTCTTCTGTATCCATGGGGGCGTCTCTCCAGGATCACCCGTAGGACCCTGAACCCCATATTGTACCTACCATGGTTTTTCCTACATCCATATCTATATACCTATGGTAAAGTTAAATTTATGAATTAGGCACAGTGAAGGATTAATAAAACTGAAAAATAAAATACATCAATTGTAACATGCATTACAATAAAAAATTTGATGAAGGTGATCTCTCCATCTTGAAAGATTTAGAACAAATAAAAATATTTTCAGGCCATGGCTAAGGATCTCTGAAACCTTGGAAAAATGAAACCACAGATAAGGGGAACTACTGTATGTCTTTTTGTTTTCATGTTCTGTGTTTTAAATAACGATAGTTAAGGATATGCTACCTGTTATAACAGCTGAAGTTCCGTGGCTTGACAGAATAGACAGTACTCTCATAAAGTCCAGTTGGCTGGGAAGTGTGTGTGGGAAGCTTTGAGATCACTGACTTTATGAAGACATGCAGGGGTCTAGCCGACAGGTTCAAAGGTCATCCTGGAACCAAGATCTAGCCAGAATTTAGGGGAATAAAGAGCATGCAGAACCACACAGGATGTTTTTCTGAGCCAAACCTGAAAGTGAGGGCTTCACTTCCACCCAAAAGTCAGCTTTCCAGGTCACACGTGACCGGGTTTGGTGAGTAGCCAACCACTCTCTGTTCTATGTATGACTGTGGTATAAAAACTGGTGAACATGGGGCCGAGGATTTAGCTCAGTGGTTTTGATGCCTGCTGCGCAAGCGCAAGGACCCAAGTTCAATCCCTGGTACCAAAAAAAACAACAAAAAAACCTGGCGAACATAAACCTGGGCCCTGGATTTATATTTTTGCCTTGGGGCAAGTCAGTTGCTTTGTTTGTGTTTTTGAGACTGTATGTGAAAACTGTATGTGTAAAAGCAAATTCAGAGAGCTTTGTGCCCATATAAGATACATGCTGGTTACCCCCAAGCAGGATGTCTAGGAGAGAAAGAAACTCTTCTTTTCTCATTTCTTCTTTCAAAGTTCAGTAAAATTCACTCCCCTGGCAAAGTATTTTTCAACTTTCATCAAGTCCTTTTATAACTGTAGCTATTACTGATAACATAAAAATCAAAATGGCTACAGAATGGTCAAAAAGAGAGTAAAATCCTTTTCTGAGTCTTAGGGATTTAACTGATAGGGCTAAATTGCCACATAGATATTATATTGGGAACTGAATCCACCAAAGGAACAATTTTCTGGAACCTAACAATATCTTGCAAGGTTTGAGAAATACTTGATTGTCCAGTTTGTCTCCACCTGGACATTCCTGGGGGTGGCAGGAGATAGTGTGGGAGACAGTCTCTTTGGCCCGAGGCACACTGCAGACAGGATAGGATGCCTTCTGACCCTTGGAGACCATGAGAACATCCACTCTCACCAGATTTCCTCAACATTCTGACAGGAGCCTGAGAAAAATGCTCCTGCTCCTATCATATTTCCTTGACCTCTGGCAAGAGTTCTGGGGAGCATGTGCTCCAGCTGCTTCAGAGTAACCTAGGGTAACCCCACTGTCTTTATAATAGCTTTAGCACTGTGGCTTTGACATCCCTCACCCTCTGGGCTTTGTCAGTCATGCTTGACCCCTTTAGGCTCACATAAAGTCCAAAACGCCCCTTCCCAATGTGAGGGTGGAGACTTTCAACAACTGGACAGAGTCACATAGGTCCACCCCAGACCTCAAGACCCAGAAAAGGCCCCAGTAATTCCTCAAACCAGAAGCAGACCAGTGGCTCAGAGTCAAACTCACTCTGAAGTTTTCTCATCTGCTTGATCTCCATCTGTGGAATGTACTTTCCTTTAATAGATCTCTGCCCCTTCCTACTTCTGGGTGTCCTGAGCAATTTTTCCTTTGGGATACAAAGAGCCTAGATGTTGGATGAGAGTGAGACCAACTGTCTGGTAACAAGTGGATTTACAGAGTTTATGACCGCCCTGATTTGTGCTGAATGAATTCGCCTAAATCTTCCATATCTCCCCCAAAGAATGCTAATCAGCACCACCCACTCACTGCTCGGCTCTGTGAAAGCCAAGCTCACTTTCCCTCCAGCACACTGGTTCTGTCTCACTGAGCCCATGGTTCCAATTAGGAATCTGCACCTGAATACAAAACTGTCTGGGCTATTGTTTTAATCTCACTTATGATTTCTTAGTTGGCATTACTCAGTGATTTTACAGCATTGTGTGGCTGATTTTTGTGCTTGTGTTTTATTCATTTATTTATTTTCAAGTTTCCTCATTCCTGGTTAATCCGTAAGTCGTTGATAGAGTTAAATATCTCTCTGCTCTCTTCAACTCTCAGACTTCTGCTCAGTGCTCTGTCTTGAGCAGATTGACTTATCAAAGGAAATAAAGCCACAATCAGTGTTTTGCACCTAGTGATAAAACTTTTAGGAGCTATCTCAAGATACCCTGGAGAGACCGAGATGTACATTTCTTTAAAAACCGATGAGCTGATTCCAAAGCTTCCTGCATCTCTTCTCTTGTATAAGAAGTTTTTTAGACCAAGTAAGTGAAAGCAAGCACATTATGACCAGTAATGCAAGCTTCTAAATGGAGAATTGAAAGCGATATCAAATCTATGAATCAGCAGGAGATAAAATCTCTTTCCAAAAATCAGACTAATTTATTAGTCTGATATTTCTGGAAGAGGTAGATAAAAATTCCTGTCTATATATGTATGGGGTTGGCTAACCCTCGATGGGTAATAAAATCTAGCCTGATCCAAGTCAGAAAAATCATCGAAATATTTTTGGAGTACTTTTGTGAAAACCTCACTCTCAACTCTAAAAAACAGAAATTACTTTTTTTTGAAAGAAAATTGGCACAATTTAAAAAGAAATCCAGAACATGTCTAGAATGGAGTCAGGAAAATCCCACACTTCCCCCACTCCAAGCTATAAGATTTTCCAATATAATAAGGGCATTTTAAAGATCCAGAAGAACTGAGGCTTGTGCTTAATTTAGAAACCATGTTTGTTTTTGAAAGTTGATTTTAACAGATCATTTGGCAAATTATCATTTGCTTTGAGGATTTTTTTTCTGTTTTTTAATTTTTGAGACAGTGTCTCTGGGTAATTTACGCTGGCCTTGAACTCACTCTGAAGCTCAGGCTGGCCTCGAACTTGTGGCAATCCTCTTGGTTCAGCCTCCAGAAGGCTGGGATTGCAGGCTGTGTGCCACCAAACCTGGCACTTTGAGGAATTTTTAACATTTCTCTTTTGAGAACTCCAATGTACGCTAAGAACCACCCTCATTTTTCACTGCTGTCTCAGTCACTCCGAGTAACTTCCAGTAAATGGCTGCAACTGCAGTGTTAACCTCTGTTCCCATGACCTTTCCTAGGCACAGGAGTGTAGACAAAGATCTTGAGGGAGGACAAGTTCCGTGGGGAGGGCTTTGAGCTACAGGCTTGCATGCTTAGCGGGTGGAATCTTGTTCTTTATTTATTTTTATTTTTTATTTTTCACTTCTGGGAATTGAACATAAGCCAGGCAATTACTCTACCATTGAGCTACATCCCCAGCCCTTTTTATTTTCTATTTTGAAGACAAGATCTTTCTAAAATGCCCAGACTCTCAATTCTCCTGCCTTAACCTCCCAAGTAGATGAGATTACCTGTGTGGGCCACCATGCTAGGGTGAATTTTGATCTTTAAAAACTGGAATGGCTACTTATTATTTTAGATGGGAAACAAAGTTATCAAAGACAGTAATATTTGAGATCCATTGCCTCCTCTCCCTCTTTCCACTTCCAGATTCCACTGTGGGAAAAATCTCTCTTGTTATTGCCATATCCTTGATGCTATAGTCAATTAAGTTGAAGTCCCATCTTGGCCTGGGAGAAAGTGCATCTTTAAGTGGTGTTTTGCATCTTTGGTTTAACCATATAAGACTAAATGATACCTAAGTTCTCAGAAGCAAGGTGTTTCTGTTGTTTCCAAATCCTTTCTACAATTCTTATTTTCCAAAACTAAAGGAGATGCTTTTAAAATTTATTATTACCAAATAGCTGAAAACAAATTAAGCCTATGGTCTTGCAAAGCTCTGAATAGAGTATGAGCAAATATTTTGCTTTTCTAGTCCTTTTTTTAGTGTCTTGTGAGAGTATTCACTATGGTTTAAGAAAACAATGCTAATAGCAAACCCTTACTAACTTTGTTGCAGGTTCTGTATCCCAGGAATTTTCATGTATTAAATAAGTTAATCTTTATAACAACCCCATGATCTAAGTATTGTTATTACTTTTGTACTTAGGCCCAATGAAGCAGAGGGAACTGCCCAAGATCTCAAGGCCAGGAAATGGCAAAATCAGGACTGGAAACCAGACAGCCTGTCTCCAGGGTCTGTCTACTTAACAA
The DNA here is from genome assembly GCF_000247695.1 of Heterocephalus glaber. Next base: position 6,777,458 of record NW_004624785.1, on the reverse strand, counting down.
CTATTTGAGATCTCCAAATCCATGAATAAACCCAAGGACTTTTAGTATTTTAAAAAAGGATAAAATCTCTTTTATACTTTATGGATATTTTTTTCTCTCAAGTATGAAAAGAACTAAATCTCATTTATAATCTGATTTTAATCAAGGATTAATCTATTGATTGTCAACTTAGGTAAAGCAGAAGGAATGCTTTACTCTATAACATTTTCACTGGGCAGTCTATTATTTCTAGCCACCAAGAAGGAAGGCTGACTTTTGTCTGAGAAAAATCTGCCAACTTCATGGATCGGTTCTGATTTTTCAGCAATACATCTATTGAGGACTTTTGTTCTGGCTAGCTTCCTCAGTCATCATCCATGGTGACATCAGTACCCAACTATGTTACCCATCCAACACTTTGGCCATTTCAGTTCTTTGATTACCTGCTTCAGAGTCAATAACTTTTACCTATTTCACCTGTTCTCATGATTACTGCCACCCCCAGAAACTACAATGTCTTTATCCTACTTTGACCAACACCTGCTGTCCTTTCATTTCACATTTCACAATTTTTTTCTTTTTTCTTTTGTACCGGGGATCGAACTCAGGACCTTGCACTTTCGAGGCAGGCAGCAGAACCACTGAGCTAAATCCCCGGCCCTCATTTCACAATGTTTTGACCTTACCAAGACCTCTTATTTATTGATCCAATCTTTTTATTTTTTCAAACTCTCATATTCCTTCATTTTTCTCTTACTTTTATTTTCTTTACTATTCAACTTAAATTTCATGATCCATAATTATAATGAATTCCTTGCAAATACAGTCAATTGCCTTGTTCCCTTCTCTAGTTTTTTGCCTGGCATAACCCTGACTTTGGTTGAAGGTAACTGTATTCCATTTTCTCAAACAATTGAAACACTGAAGAGAAAAATCATACAATTAAGCTCACTGATTTAATTTTAAAACCAGGACCATAAACCTCAGGGCCTCATTCAATATTACCAGGAAATTCTATCATATTTCCCTGTATAATATTTTCCAAACTTTATTACCTCTATGATTTTTCTTGTCTCTGAATGCTACCTATGCAATGATTTACTATATAGCTCATTTTAAATTGATTCACACTGAAAACACACCCATATCCTAAGTCTTGTCCTAGACCATGGTTGGCAAGTATGATGTTTAATCTTGATTGTCAACCTGACTGGATTGAGAATGCTTAGGAAATTAATGAAGCACATTACTGGGTGTGCCTGTGAGAGTGTTTCCAGAGATGATTGGCATGCAGGTGACAAACTGAGGGAGACCTTGCCTGAATGTGGGAGGCACCATCCACTAGGCTGTACCCAGATAGCATAAAAGCAGAAGGAGGAAGCACACCAGCACATGCTTTCTCCCCTTCCTCTGTCTCTGGTCCACAATGACTTGAGGTGCTCTGTTCCGTCAGAGAGTTCCTACTAAGACACTCTGCCTCACCACAGGGCCAGAAGCAACGAACCCAGGTGACCATGGACTTAAACCTCTAAAACTATGAGCCAAAATAAACCTTTCCTCTTCTAGGTTGTTTTTCTCAGGTATTTGGTCACAGTGACAGGAAGCTGACTAATATAGCAAATGTAGCCAAAGGCCAAATTTACCCTGCTACTTACCTTTTATAGTCCATGGGATAGGAATGATTTTTACTTTTTTTTTTTTTTGCAGTGCTAGGGATCGAACTCAGGACCTTGGCTTGCAAGGCAGGTAACAGTGCCACTGAACTAGGTTCCTGGCCCCTGATTTTTACATTTTTAACTGGTTGGAAAAAGAAAGAATATTTGTGACACATGAAATGATATGAAATTCAATTTTCAGGCTCCTTAAGTAAAGTTTTATTGAAGGGCAATCAATCCTCTGACTGCCTAGAAAGGGGGACACTGAGGGCTGAAGAAAGAAAGACAGTAGAGACTTGCATACTTTCAAAGTACATGGGAGGCCAGGAGGTCAGTGCCTCAGAGTGGGCAAGGACAAAGGCACTCCTGAGCTAGCCACTATTTATTAGGTACACACAATAATTGGAGGGAGTATCAGGTGACTCCGGGGTGGTGGTAATCCTGTCAATGAGGATTTTATGCTGATGAGGGTCTTTTCTTTTGGTACTGGGAATCGAACTCGGGACCTTGCACTTGCGAGGCAGGTGGTGGCATCACTGAGCTAAATCCCCAGCCCTGATGAGGATCTTAGGTCCTGAGGATCTTATGTTGATGAGGGCGGTAAGGGGAGCACTTTTATAATAGTAGGTGGGCCAAGACAGCAGGCTAGCAAAGACGTTGTCCTTCCCCCAGGTGAAATCTTTCTTTTTAAAATTACTACTCAGTTCTTAACGAACCAGGATGTCTTCAGCTGATGTGTTCTTGCCCTTGAGCATCACAATATCATAGGACCACTGAAGCCTCAACTTGTGACCAGAGGCAAAAGTTATGTTTCTGCATGTCACAGCTGGCTCATGGACAAGGTGACGCTGGGCCTCAGACAGCTATAGTCATACTTTAATGATGAAATTATCCCCCCCCCCAATTTATGTAGAGTGGCTCTTGACAAAGTTTTATAAGAACACAAGCCACACTTGTTTATATTTTATCTCTAGTTTGTCTCTAGTATTTTGTCTGTAGTTTGCACTACAACTGCAGAGATCAGGGGCTGCAGATAACTACGGTGGTGCTCTTATCATTTGGCCCTGCAGATCCGTGAACTACAAATCAAAGGTGCCACTGTAGTACTAAATATGTTTGGAATGTCATGTGTATTGCGATACTGTGACATTTTATTTTACTTTTTAAATTACCAGTCGTTATGATTTATATCTACGGGTGCCCCCGGGAGCTCCATGCATTCATAGGCAGGGTATTTGCAAGAGGACTGGACCATGGGGGTGCTATAGCTAAATGTGAGGGTAGGAGGTGGGGTCTGGTCAAACGAGGCTGGTCAGTGGGGGTACGAACTAGTGAGGTCCATCTCCTTTCCCAGCTCCACACTTCCTCTCTGCTTCCAGGCTGCCAGGGCACATAAGCAGATTTCCTCCACTCAGGCCCTTTCACCATTTTGTAAACATACGTAATGTACACTGACAGAACTAGACTAAGCGCTCATCACAGTAAATGTAAACATGTAAATATGTTGGGAAAACAGTAGAAAAAATTTAAATGTAATATATTATCACAGCAGAATTTCATAAAAGCAAATAAATTAAGTAAGTCCGCAACCAAAGTAAGTTTCTGAGGGGTTATTTATTAATCAGGCAAAGACTACCACTTACTAATGGTGTGCTCATTTAATTATGTTTGACTTCTGGCATTAAAGCTATGTAACTAGAGGAAGTGAATCTGCCTTTCAGTAAGACCGGTTGTTTAGAGAGTTAAGCACCCTGAGATCAACAATAGTCAATTAAAAAACAAAGTGAATAAATGGTTTAGAGTGATTCTCTTTGTCTCTTGATGAGTAGACAGATGATAACAGTACTGTTCTATTGTTATTTTGAAAAGTCAGTGGCAAGACTGAAAAAATCTGTGTGGAACATCTGTGTGGAATTTTCAGAGAAATTGAGAAAATATTCATTCAATGCAACCTGAAGAAGAATCTGCTAAGATGTTACAACTAATGACAAAAAAAATGTGAACATAAAAGTATTCAGTGAGATAAATTTACAAAGCTTGGGAACATGAAAAGCCTAAAGTTATCTATTACAATAGTTATTCGTTACACTGTATATCAGTAAGTATATCCCTGGTAATACTTGTATTTATAAGGTATTATTAAACTGATAATGTCGTTAAACTTAATTTGCCCTTATGGTCCTAAAGAGCTGAAAATCCTGACTGATTGTTTCACTGCAGTTTGATGTATCAGGAGTAGTAAAGTTTCCTGGGAATTTTATTATTATTATTATTGGGTTTTTTGTTATTTTTTTTTGGTACTGGGGATCAAACTCAGGACTTTACACTTGTGAGGCAGGTTGCAGAACCACTGAGCTAAATCCCCAGCCCTCTGGTAATTTTATTTTAAATTCAGGGATGATATTCAAATTTTTCTGAATAAGAAAAACAGGCTTTAATCACTATTATTACACACCAAATTGTTTGAGAAACTAGCTTTTGCTGTAGACTTGATAATATTTATTTTTAAAAAAATTTAAACAATAATTTTTATTAACATGTATTAGTTCTACATATTAAATGAATTCAGTGTGATTTTCCACATATACATATACTGTGCACTAATCAAATTCAGCTTCCTTTTATCCATCCCCCACCCCACCCACCCCCACACAACCTTCCCAACCTCCATTAGTCATTATTATTCATTCAGGTCATCTTTTATCCTCTTCCTCAGATGAGAGAGAACATGCAGTACTTTTTTTCTGTGTCTGATTTATTTCACTTAACATAATGTCTTCAGTTCCATTCGTTGCAGTTGACAAGATTTCTACTTTATAGCTGAATATATTTCACTATGCATATATTCCATGTTTTTTTAAATTTTAATTTTATTGGTACAACTTAGATATACATAATGATCACATTCATTGTAGGGAATTTGTACCTGTACATGATGTATCTTGATTCTACTTTTTTTCCCATTCTCATCCCCTCCCTTCAACCCCTCTTCCTCCCCTTATTTACAAAAGCTTTGTTTCCATTTTTTCCTTCTTTTCTCATTTTTCTTTTCCCTTCCTTTCCCCCTCCCCTTCCCTAGTTTCCCTTTCCTTTTGAACAATTTTTTCCTATTTCCTATTATCTATTATATATTTTGGTCCCTATTTACACTTTAGTTTCTCACACCAGAGAGACAATGTGATATTTACATATGTATGTATGATTTATTTCACTTAAGAGTATATCTTCAAGGTGCATCCATTTAGCTATAAATGTCTCAAATTTATACTTCTTTATGACTGAATAGTACTCCATTGTATAAAAAAACCACATCTTCTTTATCCATTCATCAGTTGATAGGCATTTGAGTTGTTTCCAAGATTTAGCTATTACAAATTGTGTCACTATAAACATGGGTGTGCATATATCACTGTGGTATGATGCTTTTAATTCTTTTGGGAAGATAACCAGGAGAGGAATAGCTGGGTCAAATGGGACTTTTAATCCTAGTTTTTTTAGGAATCTCCGCACTGATTTCCACAGCAATTATACCAGTTTGCACCCCCACTGCAACAGTGGAGAAGGGTTCCTTTTCCCCTCAGTCCCACCAGCAATTGTTGTTGGCTGATTTCTTGATATTAGCCATTCTTTCTGAAGTGAGATAGAATCTCAGCACTGTTTTAATTTGCATCTCTTGAATGACCAGTGATAGTGAACATTTTTTCATATATTTGTTTCTGTTTCTACTTCATCTGAGAAGTGTCTATTCATTTCAGATGCCCATTTTTGAATTGGGTCTTTAAATTTGGGGAGTCTGATTTTTTCCAATTCTTTTTATGTTCTAGATATAAGTCTACAACTGGCTATAATTTTTTCACACTCTGTGGGTTGTCTCTTTACTCTGTTGGTGATTTCTTTTGCCATGCAAAAGCTTTTTAGTAGGATGAGATCCCAGTTGTTGATTCTTTGTATTATTTCCCAAGTGATCAGAGTTTTGTTCATGAGGTCTTTGCCTACACCTAGGTCCTCAAGAGTTCTACCTATTCTCTCTTCCAGTAGATTTAGTGTTTCTGTTTGATATTTAGATTTTTGCTCCATTTTGCAGTGGAGAAGATTTTTTTTTTTTTTTTG
>NW_004624785.1:6735661-6770874 GCF_000247695.1 Heterocephalus glaber | reverse complement strand
ATCTTTACATTGAAAATTACAGTACTCTGAAAAAGGAGATCGAAAAGGATTTTAGAAAATAGATATCCCTTGATAATATTGATTAATTGATTTGAATTATAATTGTAAGATAAAACAGCACCATATGTAAAATTTATGCAATATTTTGTTAAAGTCATTTTGATAATCCCTAACATTGTTTGTAGTACAAGTAATGTCAAGCTGCTTTGTATTACTTCCATGCTGTCAAAATTAAAAATAAGAAGTAAAATTTTCACTACTTTACAGATACTTAGCTCTCAATACTAGTGCAAAGGAAATTTCCAGGGTTCAAAATACATTTCATATGAAACTGAGGAGCATCCTTCTAACCTATTGGAAGTGATTAATCTGAAATGTAATAACATGTTAAAAGGCAAATACAAAAAAAATCCAATATAAATTTATAAATGGCTTCCAAGCAATTGATACGCTCTATTAAAATCACATACTTGTGTACTGAAATCAGTACTTGGCACTCATCTTTGTGAAATGACATTTTCAAAGATGAAATATGTAAATTTTCATGACAGATAAACATTAAGAGTTGGGTATTTGCAATACAATTTGATGCTAAGAAACACAGTAAGTCTTGGTTAAGCAAAATGTTATTCACTCCACAAGGCAATTCTTATTTGTTGTAATGTATTACAAAAATTTGCACTTATTATTGTGTTTAAACTTTCTTAATAAAAGTGTGGAAAATGTGTTCGCTTCGGCAGCACATATATAATAAAAGTGTGGAAATTTGTTTCTTTTGGCATATAAAAACTTAATAACCTGATTTTGCCTCTTGGCTTACAAAGCTTGAAATATTTACTCTCTAGCTCTTTATAGTAAAGTATGCAGATTCCTGCTCTAAGATGGTGGTTCTGAAGAGTAGTTAAGTGTGCATCAGAGGCTCACATAGGGCTTGCTGCAATGTCTTGCTGGCCCTGTCTCCGGAGATGCTGATTCATTTGGGGTTGGGTGGTGAGGGAGTCCCAGCATTTGCATCTCGAACAAATTCACAGGAGATGCTGTCCCTGCTGCATCAGGAACCACACTTGAGAACCACTCCTATGGATTCCCGAGCCTCCCCTGAGCAGCTGGATGCCCTAGGTTTGTCCTTCCCTCCACAGCTCCCCCTGCCACGTTAGTAGAACTTCATGGATTATATAGTCAGCTTGGCTGTGTTTATTTTAAAAAGCACTCTCAAAATTTGATTAGAAGTTACCAACTAGAACAATTGAAAACAAACATTATAATCCTTTGCAGTATCATTGCAAGAATTCTTTTATCCCCTCTTTTCAGTGACGTGGTTTGGGAAATATGGTTTGGGAAATACTGATTTTTATCATATTCAGACTTCCAGTGTTTGGGCTTTTAGCAAGAGACTGGGGCAAGAGAGGGAGTCTGGGATATTTAGTCCATGAGCTTTCTTTCAGTCCACTTGTAGGGTACTGGCCATGCTCCATTGAGAGTTGGGCATTTGTGATAAGTTTTTTTTTTTTCTTGGTACTGGGGATCTAACTCAGGACCTTGTGCTTGTGAGGCAGGCGCCAGAACCACTGAGCTAAATCCCCAGCCCTGTTTGTGATAAGTTTTGATGCTAGGCAACACTGTAAATCTTAGTTAAGCAAAATGTTATTCACCCTACAGGATAATTCTACTCTTATTAGTTGTCATCATGATATCTGTAGATTTAAATTGGAAACTTAAAATATTGTTCTGGACATTAAACAAAGAGCAGATCATGTGAACTACAAAGTAAATAACAGATTTAACCAGTGACTAATTCCTGTGCAGTTCCACAAATTCTTATTATTCATAGAAGTTATGTTCTATGAATTCACTATGAACATTGAATTAGTGAATACTGCATTACTTCTATGGAAAATAGAGGGCAGGATTCTTTTGTACCTGTGCTTACAAAATTTCCATCAACCGATCAATTCATAATCATATTTTATGTGTTTTTGTTTAAACAAGATTTGATTTAATAAGTACAGTTGATTCATTAACACTGAACTCACACTCACTAGTGCTGTGCCTCATGCTTGAATGAAGATTAGCTAATACATACTTTATCTGAAAGACACAACCCAATTTTATTGTGCTTTTTAATGCTAACAGCACGTCAATACTATGTGGGCCATTTTTAATCAGCAAAATCACCAAGAATAAGGACAAAAATGCCAGTAAAAAAATAGCAAACTAGATTTCAAAAGGATATTTGTTTATAGTATTAGTAGTGGATCAAGAATGTGCTTTGACTGCACATTGAGTGACTTAAATTGTTTGCTCCTGCCAGCTTCTCAGAACAGAAAAATACTAACATGGATTGCCCCATTTATCCTTCTAATTTTTTCCTAAAATATTCAACTATTTTAAACTTGCAAATCTACAACTGAAAGATAACTCCAGTAAGGCGATGAATAATGGTATTATGTATAATCATCTTTTTGACCAGTTCAGGAAATATTGATTAAAGTTGAATTAAAATATTAAAATTGAATTTATTGTTAAATAAAATCATAGAAATCCAGAAAAATGTATTCATCATGGATGTTTTTCAGAGGCATATATTGATCCAGCTAAAATATCTTGAAATGTACTTTCTTTTGATAAAAAAAGAACAGTTATAGTTGACTTTAACAATGAAATGGATTTTTAAGTTGGTTATTTTGCATGAAGCGAGCTCTCTGTGGTCTCTTAGCCTGGCCTACAGAAAAGTTACAAAAAGATCACATTTATTTTAGGTATAAAATATGTATGGTCAAATACATGGGAAAAAGAAAAAAACGGACCTTACAAATAAGTGAAATGAGAATTTATGAAGATTTTTGGAAGCAACATTGATAAATTGTTTTACAACTAGCTGTAGATTACAATAGAATAAATAAGGCAAGGGTTATTTGTTTTCAGATGAACTGATAACACTAAAATTACTGCTAAAGAAGGACTCATTTATTTGAGAGATCAAATAGGGACCAGCACACAGCTGAAAGAAGTTTAAGACAGGGCTGGGAATGGCTTTAACGGTCTTTAAATGCTGTCAATTAGGATAGCAGATTTTAATATCTCACCAAGTAAACTGTTAAATGACTGAAGTAGTTACCAATTCTGTCTTAGTCCATTTGGTTTGCTAGAACAAAATACCTTAGACAACAAAGATTTATTTCTTATGGTTCTGGAGGCCAAAAAGCCCAAGCCAAAGGTGCCAGAAGGTTTGGTGTCTGACAGGTAGGTGGCGCTTCAATGGCACGAGTCTCACTCAACAAGCGACTTAATCACTTCCCGAAGCCGGCACCTCTGAATATGGGAGGGACTCCAACATTCAGACCATAGCAAGTTGTTTATGAAAATATATAAATCAAGCATGCTCTTTTCCACAGTCTTTAGAAAATGAAAATGTCCTAGGAATGGTTACAGTGACAAGCATTTAAACATAAATCAAAAGCCCCAAAGTTATCACAGTGCAAAGTTTCCTATGAGAAACATACACATTTGTAAAATAAACAAACAAATAAAAGGAGGCAATCTGAGTAATAAAGCTACGACACCACGAGAGAACTCCAAAGAAATTCATGCCTGAATCTACAGACCCCCACCCCCTCACCCCATCTACTTACAGGAGTTTTGATCTCCTCTCAGATATTGTGTTTATTTAACACACATCTCAGCACACCTGGCTTATCAGTGTACTTCAGGATAGGGCTTAGCATTATGGCAGAGCGAGCTGGATTTTCTGCTTTAAGCTGAATGTTCCCTGGGACTTCCTGTTCCAGCAAAAGATCTGTTTGTCTTCTCCTCTCAACACTTGAGACTAAATTTGTCCCAGTCTGAGCTCTCTCTTTTCCTCCCTCCTCTGCTTTGTCTCCTTGCTGCCTGATTAGGCCTCACCAACATCCAGACTGTCTGGTGAGCTCAGACCCCAACTGATTGCACCCCTACAATCTCTCACCTCCTCATTATTATGATGTCCACTCCCTCCCGTCCCATCTCCCACCTGTGTGTGACAGTCTCCTCCTGGGGCCCCCTCCCCACCCCCCGGCCTACTCACTGCCACCTGTTACCTTCTTTGGGTGCTGCATTCACAAGTGCTCTTCCAAAACTTAACAGCTTGAGTTCCTATACCACAGGTCCAAATTCAGCCTAGTACTTAATTAGGAACCCTCGTCTTTTATAAAGATGCAGCTCTATGGTGCTGAAGCATACAAGACTATATGGCTGGCAGCTTCCTGCCTCGGTTGTCACTGTAAAGGTAAATTAAAGTCTGTACCAGGGCACTGTGAGCTGCCCATACATAGGGTTTGTGAGAAGTCTGGACTGGAACATGCTTTGTTCATTTTACTTCCTGCCTTTGCTTAAATTGTCATCACACATATGGCTCCCAATTCTGGCCTGCAGTACTCTTCTACTATAGACCTAGGTGGTTCAAATTATTGTCCTCCAGGGTCCAGGTTCTGCTCAATCCCTTGGTCAGCATCAGATCTCAATTTCACATGCTGACCTGAAGGGTCACTTAGTTCATGTCTTGACATCCCAGAAAGTTCAAAGGCATCCCAGCAGGGGTTAGGCTGAGCACTTTTTCTGCTCCCATTACCACAAAAGCACATACTGTCTTTACACTGAGAAAAATTCTTTGACAATGATTTTCAAGGACCTTGCAAATTCCCATCTCCTGTTCTCATGAGGAAGAGGTTTCAGGTGAACCCAAGTGACCAGAATTAGATTTTATGAAATGGTATGGTGGCAAATGGATGAAGAGTTAATCTAGAGAGAGGAGTTTTCAGGCTGGTTCTTTTTTTAAATTTATATCTTTATTGGTACATTTTGGGTATACAATACATTTACATTTATCATTGGGTGCTTGTACCTGAACATGATGTATCTTAGTTCTTATTTTTTCCGCCATTACCTGTGCGTCCTTCACCCTCAGGCTGGTTCTTTTACAGATGCTTCCAGTTTTCATTAACTTTGTTTTCTCTGGCAATGTCCATTCATGGAAAATAAAATAAAATAGTAGTGATTCTGCTGCAAGGAAAAACTGCAGCTAGAAAAAAATATTTTCTACAAATTATACTATTAACAGGAGATTTCTGAAACCTTAGGTTCCATTAAGGACTTTCTGTAAAACATTGCTAGAACTGAAAGTGTCAAGGTGATTCTGAATTAGATATATGGCAGTGGTGGTGAACCTATGGCACGCATGCCACAGTGGGCTGTTTGTATCATTGAAAACTCTAAAAGGTTTGCCATCACTGATATATGAGATTGTAGAAGTACTGTCAAGCCACTCTCAGCATTTTATGGTACCCTATCAATGTATATAATTTTTACATGTCATTAAACATACTTTTTAAAAAGCAAGGGCAAGAGGGCCAGGGACTAAGCTCAGTGGTTCCACTGCCTGCCTTGCAAGCACAAGGTCCTGAGTTTGATCCTCAGTACCAAAAAAAAAAAGCAAGGGCAAGAAATCCTCAAATACAATCATGGATGCATGTAGGGTGGATGGGTGATGTTATGGTTTAGATCTAAAATGTTCCCCAAAATTTTCATGTTTAGAAGTGGGGCTTTTGGAAGGTGACTTGATCACAGGCTGCTATACTCACCAGTGGATCCCTCCATTGGTGAGTTCAGAGCTGGCTGTGCTGCTAGGGTTGGGGCCTGGTTGGAGGTGGGTCACTGGGGACCTAAACTGGAAGGGTGTATTCTCAACTGCAGCTCCTCCCTTTTCTCTGCTTCCTGGCTGCACAATTTTCCTCCACCAAGCTCTTCCATTCTGCCTTGGACCTGGCTGACCATGGACTGAACCCATTGAAAATGTGAGCTATATTAAACCTCTTCTTTTTTAAATTGTGTCTATGGAGTATTTTGTCCCGGTGATGGGGAAGTGACTAATGCACACAGAATCCAAGCAAAGCTGCCTCAGCTCTGATTTTATTTAAGTTTCCAATAGTCCTTCAGTCCAACAAGGTCTTTCACATGTGGGGTCCATTTTTGGATGCTGCTGCAGTGTGGGACGTAGAGAGGTCACTCCCTTTGTGGGGTGTGATACTCTCTCTACCACCTGGCAGTTGTACACTCTTTGACCATTTACTTCAATTCCCTGTGACATTAACTCAGAAATGGACTATTCTAACATCCACTTCCTAATCCTGTTTCTAGGGAGATCATACATGGGAAGCACTTAGAGCAGCTCAGGTATGGCACCCATGAGTATGCCACCTGCAAAGCTGTGCTGTTACTGTGACTAGCATCCTGTCACCGTACTTCCTGCAGGGGACTTGAGAAGGTTAAATGAAAGAACACTCACCATGACAGGCTACACAGTTCGGGCCTGGAACAAAATGAAAATCCAGGGTAATTCAAAAGCTAAGAATTTCTGGGGAAGAGGATCTAACGATGGGGAGGTTGGAAGGGAAAGGGAATAAAAAGAGTTAAGATATGTTACGTACGTGTGTACGTACCTACTTCCCACAGTGAATGTGATCATTTGTAGTACAAACATACTAAACAAAAATGAAAACGAAAAAACACTACTAAGAATTTCAACAAAGCGTTAAACAGAGGGCAGCCAGGACCCTCCCACCCCCAACCCCCGTGCAAGCCTCAGGTTGCCTGCCCATGAAGGGGACCCTGGGGCTCGGAGACGTATCTGCATACAGTAGGTGCAAAATAAATGCTCTGTTCACGTTGGAGTCCTCAAGCTCCGACTGCGCACGCCCCTGCACTGTGAATACTGACAGCTCACTGTCCCTCGCCCACCGCAGGTGACACCAGTTTTGAGGCTGAGGTCGCCCAGCGCCCGGGCGGGTCTAGTGTGCAGCCAGGCGTGGCTGCCCTGTCTAGGTGTTTACCGGTTGCCCAGGAGACGCATGGCCGCCTCAGCAGCCATGAGCCGCCGCGGCTCCCCCGGCTCCCGGAGCCTCGACCCGACCTGCGACGCCGCGGCGGGCGCCCGGTCGACTGCGCCTGAGGTACAGTCCCAGCGGCGGCCCCTGGCAGCTAGGACCCAGATCCCAGCGAGGGAGGCGCCGGGGCCAGACGACCCCAGGGGCACGGTTCCTGTGCACCCGGGTGCTCCTGACTGCGCGGTCCCGCCCGGACAGCGCATGGGGGGAGCGGGACGGCTAATTTTAGAAATGATGAGCAGGTCAGGAATTAGTAAAATGAGCCTGAATTTTCTTTTTAAGGTTGTGTCATGCCACTTCTTTGACCTTTTAGAGTGGTTAAATTCGACAGATGGGCCGCTCCTGTCCCCGCCCCCAGAGCATACAGGCAGTTCCCGCCCTAACTTCCCGGCTTCGCTGCTGAGACGTGCCTGTGAGCACTCCAGAGCTGGGCGCTAGGAGTAACGCGGCCGGGGGAGGTCGCCAACACCCGCGTTGCTAACCACTCCGGAAACAGTAATTAAGTTGTCGTTGGACTCGTTTACTCCCACGAGTTACTTAGACACGGGGAACTCGGAGATGTCAGATATGCTATGGACACACGCACGCTCTCCATGAGGAATTCTGGAGGGCTCAGCCTGGGCTGAGTCTTACCACCTCTGGGGCCGCCACCGGTCCCCCAGGTACTCTGTGTTCTGGAGCATTTGCTAGAGAAGCAGAATTGTGCTCAACAGAGGCTGTTAGAGGGGCCCTCGGCATATAAGTCCCTGGGGGAAGTTGGGCTCCAAGCAGCGCTTGCATTCCCCAACACGCTACCACAATTCTACTAATCAGCACGTTTGATTGTTGCTTTGCATCCCCACATTTAGATTTTCCCGATTCCTAATGTATTTGTGGAAAAGTAGTACCAATAAAACTAATTTTTCTGCCATCGGGCATTTTCATATTCCATATTACATTTTATCTCAATATGGTCTTGGTCTTTATAAACGAAGACTATCAGCCCATATATACGCACCAAGTATTTCTATTATTATTTTTTGGTTATGTATTTTTGGTGAGCAAAGCAAGTTAAAACATCATGACCCTTCCATCCTAAAAGCTCTGGTGTAAATTTTCTAATAAAGAATTTAATAATTTAAGTACAATGGATCAAATTCAGAATACCATACTTAGCATTTTTGCAATAATCTACTTACTCCAATAGTACACCATCTGCTCAAATTTTGTCAATACTCCCAGTTATGACATTTATTGAAAAAATTTTTTCACTCGTAGATCACACACATTTAGTTGTTACATCTTAGTTTCTTTGTTTGAAATTAATTTTATTTGTGCATTTTAGATATACACAATGATAACATTCATCATAGGGAATTTGTAGCTATACATGATATATGTTGCTTCTTTTTTTCCCCTTTCCCTCCCCTCAACCCTTCTTCCTCTCCTTATTTATAAAAACTGTTTCCATTTTTTCCTTCTATTCCCTTTTTTTCCCTTTCCCTTCCTTTTTCCCCCTTTTCCCCCTTCCTAGTTCCCCTTCCCATTTGAACATTTTCTTCCTGCTTCACAATATCTCTTATACATTTTGGTCCTTATTTACACTTTCTGTTTCTCATACCAGAGAAACCATGCCACATTTAAACATGTGTGCCTCATTTACTTCAGAGTATGGTCTCAAGGTGCATCCATTTATCTAGAAATGTCTCAAGTCCATCCTTCTTTATGGCAGAGTAGTACTTCATTGGATAAGAAAACTACATCTTTGTGCATTCATTGATTGATGGGCATTGGGGCTGTTTCCAAGATTTAGCTATTAAAACTGTGCCCCTATGGGCTGGGGATTTAGCTCAGTGGTTTTGTCACTTGCTGACAAGCGCAGGGACCTGAGTTTGATCCCCAGTACCAAAAAAAACACACACAAAAAACTGTGCCACTATAAACATGGGTGAGAATATATTGCTGTGGTACAATGCTTTAAACTCTTTCAAGAAGATACCCACAAGAAGAGGAATGGCTGGGGTCAAATGAAACATCTAGTTTTAGTTTTTTGAGGAATCTACATACTGATTTCCACAGTGGTTGTACCAGTCTACACTCTCACCAACAGTGGAGAAGGGTTCTTTTTTCCTTCCAGCTCTGCCAGTATTTGTTATTGGTTGATTTCTTAATAATTGCCATCCTTTCTGGAATGAGATGGAATCTTAATGTTGTTTTAATTTGCATCTCTCGAATGACTAGTGATGCTGAACTTTTTTTCATATATTTATTTGTTGTTTCTACTTCTTCACCTGAAAAGTCTGTTCAGTTCAGATGCCCATTTTTAGGTTGGGTCTTTTTTTTTTGTACCGGGGATCAAACTTGGGACCTTGTGCTTGTAAAGCAGGCTGTGGAACCACTGAGCTAAATCCCCGGTCCCTAGGTTGGGAATTAAATATCGGGGGGGGGTGTTGGATTTTTTAAAGTTCTTTACATATTCCAGATATTAGTCCTTTGTCTGAAGAACAGCTGGAAAAATTTTTTTCCCACTCTGTGGATTGTCTTTTCGCTCTGTTGATGGTTTCTTTTGCTGTACAAAGGCTTTTTAATAATATGAGATCCCAGTTGTTGATTCTTTGTAATAGTTCTTGTGGGATTGGAGTTTTGGTCACAAAGTCTCTGCCTTCACCAATGTCTTCAAGAGTTCTGTCTATTCTATCTTCCAGCAGATTTGGTGTTTCTTTTTTAATATTTAGATCTTTGATTCATTTTTTTTTTGTTCCAGGGATTGAACTCAGGACCTTGCACTTGTGAGGCAGGTGCAGTGCCACTGAGCTAAATCTCCGGCTCTCATTTTGATTTTAGTTTAGTGGGTCATGAGAGATATGGGTCTAGATTTAGTCTTTAGCCTGTGAAAACCAGTTTTCCCAGCAGTATTTATTAAAGAGATTATCTTCCTTCCAATGAAGGTGATTGGCTCCTTTGTCAAATATAAAGTGGCTGAGTGTGTTTGGAGTTGCTTTTGCATCTTCTAGTTTGTTCCACTGATCCTCGGGTCTTCCCCCCTGCCCCCCCTTTTAAATCACAGTAGCTTTGTAGTGTAATTTTAAGTCAGGGATTGTGATGCCACCTGCTCAGAATTGCTTTTGCAATTCTAGGTCTCTTCTGGTTCCATGTGAGTGTTAGGATTGTTTTGTCTAATTCTGTGAGATATACTATTGTATTTTGGTCAAGACTGCATTAAATCTGTATAACAATTTTGGGAGTATGGCCATTTTCACTCTTTGGTTCTTTCTATCCAAAAACAAGAGATATCTTTCCAATATCCTCTTTGACCTCCTTTTTCAGAGTACGTAGTTTTCCATGTAAAGGTCTTTTACTTCCTTCATTAGGTTAATTCATAAGTATTTCATTTTTCCCAGTGCTATTGTGAAAGATGTGGTTTCCCTAATTTCTCTCTCAGTGAGTTTATTATTTGTGTACAGGAATGGTATTGACTTTTGAGTATTGACTTTGTATCCAGCTATGCTACTGAATTTAGTTATTGAATTTAGAAGTCTGTGGTGGAGTTTTTGGGTCTTCTATGCAGAGTGTTATGTCATCCACAAATAATGATAATTTAACTTCTTTTCCTATCCTCATTCCTTTTATTTCTTTCTCTTCTCTAGTTGCTCTGGTTAATATTTCTAGAACTATATTGAATAAAAGGGGACTTCCTCTTCTTGTTCCTGATTTTAGAGTGAAAAATTTCACTTGACCACTTAGTATGATGTTGGCTGTTGGTTTGCCATAGATGGCTTTTATCAGATTGAGATAAAGACCATCTATTCCAATTTTCTGTGGGGTTTTTTTTTTATCATGAATTCTTGTTGGACTTTGTCAAATGCTTTTTCTGCATCTATTGAGATGATCATGGGGTTTTTGTCCTTGGCTCTGTTAACATGGAGTATTGTTGAACCATTCCTGCATCCCTGGGATGAATCCTACTTGGTCATGGCATATAACCTTCTTGATGATCTTCTGCATTCCATTTGCCAGTATCTTATTGAAGATTTTTGCAGCTATGTTTATTAGGGATATTGGCCTGTAGCTTCTCCTTTTTTTTGTTGGATCCTTCTCTGGTTTTGGTATCATGGTAATGCTTATTTCCAGGAATGGGTTTGGGGGTATTGCTTCCATTTTAATTTCATTAAAGAGTTTGAGGAATAATGCCATTAGATCTTCTCTAAATTTCTTATGGAATTCAGAGGTGAATCCATCAGGACCTGGGTTTTCTTTGTTGGTAGCTTAAAAAATTAAATTTATTGGTACATTGTAGGTGTACATAATGATCACATTCATATAAATTTACCTGTACATGATATATATTAGTTCTTATTTTTTCCATTCCCCTTCCCTCCCTTAAACCCTTCCATTCCTTCTTCTTGACAAGAGCTTTGTTTCCATTTTTTCCTTCTTTTCTCATTTTTTCTTTCCCTTCTTTCCTTTCTCCCACCCCCTTCTCTAGTTCCCCTTCCCCTTTCAATATTTTCTTCCTATTTTACAATATCTATTATATATTTTGGTCCTCATTTACACTTTCAATTTCTCATACCAGAGAAACAATGCAGTATTTACGTGTATGTCAGATTTATTTCACTTAAGAATATGGTCTTAAGGTTCATCCATTTAGCTATGAATGTCTCTAGTTTATCTTTCTTTATGGCTGAGTAGTACTCCATTTTATAAAAGAACTACATCTTCTTCATCCATTCATCGATTGAAAGGCATTTGGGCTGTTTCCAAGATTTAGCTATTACAAACTGTGCTGCTATAAACATAAGCATGCATATATTGTTGTGGTATGATGCTTTCAATTCTTTCAAGAATATACCAAGAAGGAGAATAGTTGGATCAAACAGAACCTCTAGTATTAGTTTTTTGAAGAATCACCACACTGATTTCCACAGTGGTTGCACCTGCCTACACTCCCATGTTGGTAGGTTTTAAATTACATCTTCTGTTTTATTGAGTGATTTTGGTTTATTTAGAATTTTGTATTTTCTTGATTCAGCCCTGGTAATTCATATGTATCTGGGAATTTGTCCATTCCGTCTGTGTTTTACTTCTTATTAGAATGCACGTTGTTGAAGGAGGTACTGATGATCTTCCGGATTTCTGCAGGATCTGTTGATTTTACCCTTTTCATTCCTAATTGCCTGTATTTGAATCTTTTCTTTCCTTTTTTTGATAAGGTTGGCTAAGGGTTTGTCAATTTTATTTAATGTTTCAAAGAACCAACTCTTCAATTCATTGATTCTTTGTATTGTTTTCTTAGTCTCAATTGCATTAATTTCTGCTCTGATCTTTATAATTTCCTCCCTCGTATAAGCTTTGGGCATGACTTACTCTTCTTTTTCTAGAAATTTGAGGTTCAACATTAGGTTGTTTATTTGAGCTTTCTTTGTTTTTCTGATATGAGAATTCCCCTCTATAAATTGTCCTGGTAGGACTGCTTTCATTGCACCCCATAAGTTCCAGTATGTTGTACTGGCATTTATCATTTAATTATAGAAACTGTCTAATTTTTTCTTTAATGTCATCTGTTACTCATTGGTTGTTTAGGAGGGTGCTATTTAATTTCTATTTGTTTATGAAGTTCTTGTGGTTTCTTTTGCCATTGATTTCCAAATTCATTTCACTATGGTCTGGTAATATTTATGAGATAATTTTAGTTCCTTTGTATTTACTTCAGCATGTTCTATGAGCTAATATGTGGTCCGTTTTGGAGAATGCCCTGTGTGCAGCTGAGAAAAATGCATATTCTTTTTTTCTCCCATAAGTTTATTGGTACATTTTAGGTATACATTACAGTCACATTCATCATTGGGAATTTGTACCTTTATATGATATAGCATGGTTCTTGTTTTTTCCCATTCCCCTTCCCTCCCTTCCACCTTCCCTATTTATAAAAGCATGGTTTTCATTTTTTCCTTCTATTCTCATTTTTTCTTTTCCTACTTTCTTTTCTCTCACCCTCCCTCCCTATTTCCCCTTCCTCTTTGAACCTTTTCTTCATATTTCACATTATCTATTATACATTTCGGTCCTCATCTACATATTCAGTTTCTCACACTAGAGAGGCAATGCGGTATTAACACATGTGTGTCCTATTTATTTCACTTAAGAGTATGGCCTCAATGTACAACCATTCAGCTATAAATGTCTCTGGTTTATCATTCTTTATGGCTGAGCAGCACTGCATTTTATTTAAAAAATATGTTTTTTATCCAGTCACCAGTTGATAGGCATTTGGGCCATTTCCAAGATAAGAATGCATATTCTGATGTGGGGTGGAACACTCTGTAGACATCTATTAAGTCCATTTGTTAACAGGTTTGGTTCAGTTCTGATATTTCTCTGTTGTTTTTTTTTGTCTAGTTGATCTATTTGTGATAGTGGAATATTGAGGACCCCCCCATTATAATTTTATTATTGTTTATCTGATTTTTCATGTCCATTAATATTTGTTTTGTATAGTTGAGTGCATTGGTATTTAATGCATATGTATTTATGATTGTTATCTCTTCTTCTTAAATTGTTCCCTTATCAAAGATGTAGTGACCTTCTTTGTCTCTCTTGATCAGTTTTGGCTTGAAATCCACTTTGTCTGTAAATATAATGGCTAATCCTGCTTTTTTCCAGGTTCCTTTCAGATGAAGTATTGTTTTCCATCCTCTGACTTTCATCTATGAATTTCTTTTTGAGTTAAGTGTGTTTCTTGTATGCAGTATGTTGTTGGATCTTGTTTCTTGATCTATTTTGCCAGTCTGTTTCTTTTGATTGGTGAATTGAGACCATTTACATTGACTTTTATAGCTGATATATATTGACTTATCCTTATCATGTTATTTTTCTATTGTTGGTTCTCTTTCTTTTTGCTCTGTTTGATTTGTTGCCTTGCTTGCTGGACTCATTCCATTGGGATTCATGGAGTTGTAGTCTTCATTATCTCTTTTTAGAACACCCTTCAGAACATTTTGGAGTGCTAGTTTGGCGATCATGAATTTCTTCAGGTGTCCTTTGTGATAGAAGTATCTTATTTCTCCATCAATCTTGAAAGATAGTTTTGTGGGGGTATTTTAATTTTGGTTGGAGGTTGTTTTATTTTAGGGCTTGAAATACTTTACTTCAAGCTCTCCTTGACTTAAATGTTTGTGTTGAGATGTCTGCTGTAATTCTGATGGGCTTTCCTTTGTAAGTGATTTGTTTCTTTTCTCTAACAGTTTTTAACATTCTGTTCTTGGTTATATTTGTGGTATCCTGACCATTATGTGCTTCAGGGTAGATTTTTAAAATCATAGCTAATTATAGTTCTATGTGCCTCATTTACCAGTATGTCAAATTCTTTTTTCCTGCTTGGGAAGCTTTGTGCCATTACTTCTATGAACAGGGTTTTTATGTCATTTGCACTATTTCCTGTTTTTTCATTGACTCCAATCCATCTTATATTATTCTTTTTTGCATCATTCATCAGCTGTTGGGTTGATTTTCAATGATCCCTTGATATTTTGTATAAATCTTTTTTTTTTTTTTGGTACTAGGGATTGAACTCAGGACCTTGTGCTTGAGAGGCAGGTGCCAGAACCACTGAGCTAAATCCCTGGCCCAATCCCTTGCTATTTTAAAGAAATCTTTCCTTTCATGATCACTAACTGCAATTCTGTCTTCTAGATCTGATATTCTGTCCTCACATTGGTTCATTCTGCTGGGTATACTTTTAATAGAATTTTTAATCTCCTGGATATCTGCTTGAATCTGTTTTGTGGATTCCATTTCTTTCCTATGTTGGGCCTTCATGATTTCCATAATTTTCCTGAGCTTCTCTATTTTTAAAAATTGGTATCTTCTCTAGATTCACCAACCATGCCCTTCAGTATGGTCATCATCTCTGAAGTTATGGAGAAATTATTTCTGATTTGATTTTTTTCTAGAGCCTCATTCATTTGCTTTGTTACTGTTACAACTTCAGAGAGTTCGGGTGGGTGGCTTTCAAACTGTTCCACCTCATTGGCCCCTGGGTTTGCCTTTGTCAAGCTGAAAGTCTGGGTTTACATCTTGCTTCCATGCTTTCTCATTATTTATATATTTATTTTTAGTTAAATTCCTGCATTGAGGCTTGTTTATAGCAGGTATCCTTATTTCTAGTATCGTGAACCCTTAGGAAGTGACTACTTCTCAGTGATATCTTCTAGTTGTAGCTGGCTTTTGGGTTTTGAGTCTGTTGCAAGATCCTACCTCTTCAACTTATTAGAGGTGAGAAATTGCTGCCTATTTGGCCTAGAGTCTGATTATTTGACACTGGACTATAGTACTGTTTAAGACCATTAGGCATTCTCAGACTTGTCATACAAGGAAGAACAACTGAGTGGAATAATCATGTCACCTTGTCTAAAGTAGCATAATTGCTAATAACCATAGCATCAAACATACCCTAGAGGGGCATTTAGCTCAGTGGCACTATGCCTGCCTTGCAAGTGCAAGGTCCTGAGTTTGATCTCTGGTACCAAAATTAAAACAAACAAGCAAAAACAAAACAAAACAACAAAAAAATACACCACATCCTAGAAAATAACAAAGTATGGTAACTGTTAATTTGCCACCTTTATCTATATGAAGAGGATATGTAGTTATATAATCAAATCTAAAACAAATCAGAAAATTTTGTACCATAAATATTCCCCTCAATATGGTGATTTTACCCTTAGGGAAGAAAATTTAAAAGGGAGTAAAGGAAAAAAATAGACAAACAGAAGAAGAGAAAGGGATTAGAAACAAGGCTGAAGGACAAAAGAAGATTATGGAAGCTTTTGGAACTGGTGAAGAAGACAGTAGGGAAAGACAGAAGGAAAAAACAGAAACTAAACCAAACCAAAATAACAACAACAATAAAAAATACAAAGAATGTTCTCACTCATATCAAAACAAGAATAAGAAAAAGAGAAAAAAGAGAAAAAAATAAATTCAAAAAGCAAAGCAAAGAAAAAAAGCAGGAAAAAATGTTCACCTCAGGGCGTGTTTCTGCTGTCACTTGTTGATAGAGGGTACAGAGAGAGCATAGATCTGTGTTGATTGATCCCAGCAAGCCAGCAGTAGAATTATGGCAGTGGTGGATAATCCCAGCAAATTTGGGCCTTTAGTTCCACTGAAGTTCAGGTTGCTTCTGGTTTCTGGCTGTGAGGCTGGGACCTGAGTTTTTCAGTCCACAACACTTCAAGTGCCTTTTGCTAGCTTGAATTTGGCTCCCTGCCAGCTTGAAGTTGGCCCCCTGACCTTCTGCTGACTTGAATTTTGTTGTGCCTCACCCTGACACTTGGAGCTGCTAGGTGGAGTCAACCCACAGCTACTCTGAGTTCTAACTTGGCCCTTTTCCAAAATAGCTACCAGCCAATCATCCACTTCTTGGGGGGAAGGGGCATCTGATCCCAGATAAGTCACCAGCCACTGCAGTCCACAGCATACACTGCTCTGTTCCATTGGCGCATTTCTCACTGGAGGCCCCTGGGGTTGCCAGTAGTCACTGTGCCTCTGCAGGTTCGAGCCATTCCTCCCATGCTGAGAGCCAGGGATCAGGGAGAAAGTGCCACTTGCCCCTTCCCTCTTCTGCATTGTGGTCCCTCTCTTCACTCTCTCCATGGGCTTCAATTCTTGCATCAGATCCTTGCTGGGTCCCAGGGACCCATTTCCCTCCTCCTTCTCTTCCTCACATTGCTATATTCCAGTGGCTGGAATCAAAATATCAGAGAAACTGTTTCTCTGCTACTCACCATTCTGCCATCATCCCGGAAGTCCCATCCTAGTTTCTTTAAACCTGCAATAATTCCTCCACTTAAAAAAAGATCTGTTATGGGCTGGGGATTTAGCAAGCACAAGGTCCTGAGTTTGATCCTGCTACCAAAAAAAAAATCTGTTCTTCATAACTAGATATTTGGAGGACACTGCTTAAGACATATTATGTCTTGGTGGATCACATCAGGAGATGCCTGTTATCAGTTTGTCCTATTACTGGTGATACCCCCAAATGATAGTATCTGTTGGATGTTTCCAGTGTAAAGTAAAATTTTCTCTTTTAGAAATAAATTATTGATTAGATTAATTGAAAACGCTTATTGATTCAGATAGAGATTTTTAGGAAGTCACTACCTGTATACAGGAAAATTTCCACTAACATCTAGATTTTAATTGGCTTGAAAGAACTCAATTTTACTGAGAACAAAAGTAGAAAGTCAGTATTTATTACTGGCATATATCTTCAGTTTACAAAATGCTTCATCAAGGACAATCTTACAATTTTGGCAGGCAAGGCAGAAATTCCATTATGTGGATGAAGAAATGGCTTACTCACTTAACAAATGATGGAGCAGAGACTTAAATATCTTTCTTTTGGAAATTTTGTATTTTTTCCTCCTAAGTTGCACTGAAAAACATTAAAATACAAAGCAGGGATGGTATCTATCTCTCTGAAGTAGAGTAGAGCAGGGAGATAGGTATTAGCCTTGGAATCAAACTGGGTTCAGACAATCCTGATTTTACCTTCTCTGTGGCACCTTGGGCAAAAAAACTACTTAGTGTCTCAGAATTTAAGTGTCCTCAGTGGAAGCATGGAATCATAATCATAATACTTATCACATAGTGTTGTTTCAGAATTTCACAATAAATATGTGGAAGGCTCACAATAGTGTGTGTGACAGAGTAAGTGTTAATATGAATATGTATTAGTTCTTGTTCTTCTTCATAACTTCCAGAATTTGCCTTGGTATCACACTGCTACCATTGACTGCACCACATCAATACCTTGGCCAACACCTCAACATTCAGCTTATTGTGGACGTGGGTGAGGAATTAAGGAGGCAAACATGAATTTGATAGTCCTTGGTCTCCACGAAGAACTAAGAGTTCACAACCAGAGTAATAGACACACAAAAAAGATTACTGAGTTATCGGTGTCGTTCATGATCCAGATTGCATGCTGATCTTTTCTCAAGCTGAATTTATGTGTAATCAATTCATCAGCCGAGCTTTACTAGGCTAGGAAATGTGGTGAATATTGTTCTAAGAACAATATTATAAGCACTGAAGCAAAATGGCTCAAGCTGAGAGGAAAGAGATAAGCAGCTTTGGGCAGAACTGTGTAACTTTAGCCCTGCATTTTGAAATAATGCTACCAAGTGAAAAAGGTGACTGAGTTACAAAGTAGTATCATCAATCAGCAGAAAGCATAGCAGTACTTTAGTGGAAAGTGCTTGGATTTGGCGACAGGGCTACAAACAAATGGTGGGGTGGGCAGCAGCTCTTTTGCTATGTCAGTGTTTTCACATACCTAGAGGATCTGAATCAAAATTATGACTCAAGTATAAACCATTGCTGGGAAATTGGGCAAATGTCTTTCTTCTATATAATATAAGCATTAAGTGGAATAACTGCCTGAAGGAATCACTAAGAGGAGCAAATGTAAATAGCAACAATCTCTCAACAGCTACAGTTCCTCAAAGCAAAGACTTAGAGCTGATCCTATATAAATAAAAAGGAAGTAAAGTCTCTTTTTTTATCTCCCACCGTTTCCACTTTTTCAAAATTGCATAAAATACACATAACATAAAACGGATCATCTTCATCATTTTAAGCCTCCAGTTAGTTGCATTTAGTACATTCACATTGTTGTGCAACCATCATCATCATCCATCCAGATCTTTGCTCATCTTGCAAAACTGAAACTCTGTACTCAATAAACAATAACTAACTTCCCATTTCTCCTTCCCACAACCCTTGACAATCATCATTTGTTGTTGTTGTTGTCTTGAGACAGGGTCTCACTATGCAGTTCAGGCTGGCCTCGAACTCACCATGTAATCCAGGCTGGCTTTGAACTCGTGGTGGTCCTCTTCAGCCTCCCAAGTGCTGGGATTACAGGTGTGTGCCACCATATTTTCCCCATTTTACTTTCTGTTTCTATGAATTTGACCATCCTAGTAACCTCATAGAAATGGAATGATACTGTTTTTGTCCTTTTGTGACTGGCTTATTTCACATTGAATAATGTCTTCAAGGTTCATCCATGTTGTAGCACACATTAGAATCTCCTTCCATTTGAAGGCTGAATAATATTCTATTGAATGCATACACATTTCCTTATCCTTCCATTTATCCATGGACATATGGGTGGTTTGTACCTTTTGGGTTAATACTGCTGTGAACATGGGAAAGGAAATATCTCTTTGAAACTTTGCTTTCACTTTTTTTTGGGTGTGTAACCAGAAGTGGAGTTGCTGCATCCTATGGTAATTCTATTATTAATTTTTTGAGGAACTGCTGTACTGTTTTAAATTCCCACCAGCAATGTACAGTGCTTCCAATTTCTTTCCCACGCTTGTTATTTTCTCTCTTCCTCTGTATTTTACACTGTAGCCATTCTAATGGGTGTGAAGCGGTATCCATTTCTAATTTTTAAAAAACTATTTCCTCCATTCTTCTCTGCTTTAGCAAAATCAAGTTTAAGAAAGAAGCTGATTGTAATTACATGTTTCATAGTAATTTAAGTCAGAAGGTTCCCTTTTATAGGTATAAAGAATAAAATCTACATTCACTCAAAAAGGTAAGAAAGAAGAGAAAATGAAAGAGAAGTGAAAAAAAGACAACACAAAATGATAGTTGAAAGCATATGTATGTATCAGAAATTACAACAAACTAAATGCTCAGTTAGCTAACAAAAATAGATCCCATTTAAAAATATTTAAAAATGTTCTATTAATGAAAGAAAGATCTGAACAAAAGAATATGGAAAGGTTGAAAACAAAAGTCTATAAAAAGCTATATCAGGAAATAACTGAAATAAAGCTGATGACCATATTCATATTATGCCAAATACTTTAAAGATAGATTTTTACTAGAGGTAAAGAGAGTTACTGCAAAGTGTTAAAAGTTTTCATTCATCAGGGAGTTGTGACAATTTTAAATGTGTATGCACCTAATAACAACCTTGAAATAAAAGAACAAAATTTGAGAGAAACAAAAATCTGTGAGGACAAATAGACAAATCCACAAGTAGAGCAGAACATTTCAAACATACTCTTGGTGTTTGGTAGCTCAATCAGACAAAATTAAGGAAGAGAGCTAAATTGCAAACTGGTTATACTGTAGTAAAAAATTAAAAAACAAAATATTTGAGATATGGCTGGAAAAGTCAATAGTACCCCATTTTTCTTCCTTTTGCCATAGGAAGAAGTATCTTTAGATTATGAAATAATCAATTGGACATAGGCCTAGAAAGTATACTTTGTGGGGATTAAATTAGATTAATAATTAGATATTTTCTCCTTGTTTTAAATAAAAAAGAGCCTTATACCATTGCAAACAAACAATAAGTATGAAATCATGATAAAACATTAGAAAACACAACTGGAAAGGAATTCTACAAAATATCAGCCAATATTCTTCAAAAGTTTCAAGGTAATGATTGGGGGAAAACTAAGGAGAGATGAAAACTAGATGCAGTATCAGAGTCTGGGTTGGCTCCTGATCTGCAAAAGTATATTTATAGAAAAGCTGGAGTAATTTAAATAAGGTCTGTGGTTTAGTTAACAGAATTGTAACAATGCTAATTTCCTAGTTCTAATGAATGTACCTGGGTTATGCAAGTTGTTAACTTTAAGGAAAACTCAGTGAGGGGTATTCACTGTTCTGTTTTTGTAACTTTTCTGTAATTCTAAATTATTTCAGAATGAAAAGCTTTTAAAAAATAAATGATGACCCATTCATTCACTTACACATTGGACTTTGATATTCTCACTATACTATTTAGTTTCTCTGGGTATCTATTCTGTGACCAGCTGCCCTCAGAGGGCAGATGAAAGAACAGGTGGGGAGAGCTGTTTGAACACCACACAGTGAACAAGCTTTCTTTGCGTATTTTAAAGAGATGTGTGTGTATTTACTCAGTGTTAGCACATAGAATGTGCACCGTATGTCAAACAAAAGTGAATACTTCTTGGATTGAACAAAATCAACTCATTATAAAGATTTACTTTTTTTTTTTTCATGTTCAAGGACAGATGAAAATCTGTTTAATTGAAAAAGGGAGTAACATTTGCTGCATCAGGAATTATTTATGCTGTGTTCTTACCCAAGATTTCTTTCTTTTGCTTCCAATTTTTTTCCCTTTGAAATGTGCTTTGGAGACTTTGATCTAAGGGTGTGGAAGTTCAAACGCACTGGTGAAGTGGACCACAGCACCTCATTCTTCTTCTTATTGATACCAGCACAGCTATTGACTATAGCTCCTCTGTCTCCGTGTGTAGGTATTGGTTGAATAAATACACAATGCTTTTAAAAATAAATACAAAATTGTCTCCTTAGTAAAACAGGGAGTATGTCTGTCTGTAAAAATAAATATCGAAATTATACTTCTGAGTAACTGAGAGGAGATGATTTTTTCACCGACAAATTTACCCTACGCTTTTCTCCCTGAATCTACCCTATGAGCTTTCTTCAGAAATGTATTTTTTGGCATATTAGTGTCAGTTTAGTCTAACCTCAATGTCAGTGCAAAGGGGAACGATTTTAAGACTCAAGTATAATTATGACATTTCCCCAAATCTCTCGTAGTTTGGGGTAAAAGAAATGGATAGAATTTAAAGAAGGAAGTCGTGATGTTGAAATCTTGCGAATGTTTGGAGTACACTGAACTGAGAATGTAGGAGGAAATTTGGACCAGAAATATTCTCCTCGTGAGCCACTGGCCTCTCCTCTGGCACACACGTACTGGGCCTCACGCGCTCTGTTAAGCACTGAAAATACAGAAGCTCTTTCCTTTAGCAACCATAAGATAGCTGCCCATGGTAAAGCAGGCACCATTTTGGATAACGCCCCACTCTCAGAAAAGTTATAGTCTACAAAGGGAAAAAGATACAAAGGTAAAGAAATAGATAAGGTAATTTCTGGGAACAGTAAATGGTTTTGAAAACAATAGAGAGTGCCAGGTGCAGTAGCGCATGTCTTGTGTCTGTAATCCCAGCTAGGTGGGAGGGAGGCGGAGGGAGGAGGATCTGAGTCTGAGCCAAGCCTGGGGAGCTTTGGGAGATCCAGTCTCAAAGAATGAAGGGACTGAGGATGTAGCTCAATGGTAGAGTGCGTTCTTAGTGTGCGTGAGGCCCTGGGTCCAATCTCCAGTACGTCAAAGAATAAAAATAAAAAAGATAAAGGGAAAGAGGGGGAGTAGTCAGGTGGAGACTCAGTGGGGTGAAGGCAGGGTCCAGCTGGGACAGGGCAGGCAGGATGGGCTCTCCAAGATGACAGGAGATATTTGGGCTGAGTCCAAATGATCTGAGAGGTAATTCTTAGAAACAGCAAAAGCAACCACAGGCCTTTAGGGGGAAATGAGGTTGATATCTAAGAGTGGTTCAGCAACCCTTTCTTAATTGGGTGATAGCGTTTCCTCATGATTAAATTCGGACTAATCATTGTTTGGCAAATCTGTATGAGGTTTTGTGTTCCTCTCAGTATGTCCCGCAAGGTCCCGCATGCCACCTCCTCTCACTGTTAATGTTGGGAAAGGTACAACATCATAAAGACGAGGGAAGGCTGAGAAATGGAGACATAGCCACATGCAATGCTTTTAGTACTGCTCTGAGGAACCTCACTGGGATGGGTGGAGAATGAAATGGTATCATTGTGGATTTTTTTGTTTTTTTTTTGCTTTTTGCGATAGGGTCTTGCTATGCAGTTCAGGCTGGCCTTGAACTCACTATGTTGCCCAGGCTGGCCTCCAACTTACTGTGATCCTCCTGCCTCAGCCTCCTGAGTGCTGAGAGTATAGGCATGTACTAACATGCCCAGCTGGTGACCGATTTTGGTCTCTCTTTTATTTATTCCTAATCCTAATATTAGGATTACTGTCACTTTCATTAAATTCTGCATTTCAGACTAAGTATACTGTCTACAAATGTACCTTCTTCAGCTAAACAGCCAATGCTGAACGTTGTGGACATTGAGATCTTGCATTTTCTCTTTGTTTTTCTCTTGTCTTGATATTAATGTCTGTAAAGTGACTCTAGTGAACCTAATTTACTTGCTCACCTCCAAAAAGATCTCTCACTTGACCATATGAAGAAAATTTCAGGTATTCTATAAGCCTCTTTCTCTGTAAGTGTGCTAGGAGCTACATAAAACTTATAATCATTTAACAACCTGTAAATGAGTTGTCTTGTTTCTTTGAATTTGTACTTATCATTCAACAGTAATTTGGAGACTTCCTCATGCCCAGTATCCTTTGTTTGTATTGCTTTCATTGATAGCTAATGTGCTTTGACAAAAGGAAGGAGCTTCCATTTCCCATATCTAATTTTTAGATAAGATTAACATTTCAATTAATAAACCAAAAGTTGAAGCAGATTAACCTCCAAAGTGTGGGTGTACCTCCAATCAGTTTGAAGGCTGTAAGAGAAAAGACCGAAGTTTCTAAGAGAGAGGGGATTCTATTTTTAGACTGCCTTTCACTCTTTCCCATGTCTCCACCTGTCCTATAGATTTCAGACTTGCCAGTCCACACAGTCATATGAGCCAGTTTCTTAAAATGAATCTCTCTCTCTCTCCCTCTCTCTCTCTCTCTCTCTCCACATGTGCACATCCCATTGGCTTAGTTTCTCTGGAGAACCCTGGTCAGTATACAGCATAACATCCCTTTGAGACTTCCTGTGATTGAGGAGTTCTTGGGAGCCAAGCACAAAGGACAACAGGCTACACCTAGGCCCACAGATGTGTCCCACCCAGATGCAAAAGTTGATGATCAACAAACAGCCAGGCTAGGTATGGTGGTGTACACCTGTAACTGCAGCACTCAGGAGGCTGAGGCAGGATTACCTTGAGTTCAAGGCCAGCCTGGGCTACATAGTGAGACCATGTCCCAAAAATCTCACCAAACCAACCAATCAATCAACCAACCAACCAGCCAACAGCAGAACATTGGCAAGAACTGGTCACAACCCTGCCTGATTTCCCAGAGAGGGGGCTGACCAGTCCATAGGCATCTCTGTGGCCCACCGTATTTTCAGCCTGATGAGAATGTTTTATATTTTTTTAAGTCAGAAGAGAAAAAATCCCAAACTTTTAAATTGAAAAAGTATTTTAATACATTGATTTTGATATATTTATTTTTATACCAATGCAGTCATAAAATATAATTTTTACTATTTTTTTATGGAGGAAGGAGCCCATGAAGGCAAAAGTATGCAGGGCACTCAGAGTCACAGTGTGGCCCTGGAGGGAGATGAGAATGTATGTGGAGTCAGTGTACATATAGCCCTGATAGATAATAGAAGAGCTCACACTGAGTGTGGACAGTTTTGTCTTAAATTTTTTGCTCTTTCTTCTATAGGCTAAGACAAGACAGAGGGATAGGAAACAATATTGAGCAATTCTTCAGTCTCCCTAGGACAATGCAGTGCATCAGGGAATTGCTCTTTTGGCAGGTAGGGTAAATTGCATTTCAAGAACATTCTAAGGAAATATCCCTGAGGAGCTAATTTGAATAAATGGCTTGTTAAAGTTTAAGCACACCACTCAACAGAGGAGCCGAAACATTACATCACAGGAAAACATCTCACTTTAAAACAATTTATCAAATGTTTTATGGTAGGTGGACTGGACAAATCTCATTTGGGAAGAGTTCTAGGATCTTTAGCCTGTGGGAAGATATTATAATATGAATAAAATGCCCTATCTAGCTAGTTGTTAATAGAGATTTTGTTTCCATGATTCCTCTCTCAGAAGCCATTGCAGATTGACAATATTCTCAAATCTACATTCATTGCTGGGCTTGACAACTACACCCTACACTTCCTGAGGAAATAGGTACGCCCATTGTAAATGCTGGAACATTGCTGGTTGTTTAAAATAGGACCTGAAGTTAATTTGCCTGTAACTTTGAGTCCAGCATAAGAAATTATATTGTTAACATGAATAGCTTTTTTTGGTCAGTACTGGGGATTGAACCCAGAGCCTTCACACTGAGCTACATAACCAGCCCTTTTTAAATATATATATATATTTTTTGTCTGTTTTGCAATAGGGTCTTACTAAGTGGTTAAGTTGTCCAGGCTGGGCTGGAACTTGTGATCCTCCTACCCTAGCCTCCCAGAGTGCTAGGATTACAGGTGTGTGCCATCATGTCCAGCTGTGAACAGATTTTTTTAAAGCTTCATAGCAATTTGTATTCAACTAAAATATAAGCTCTTGAGAAGACTAGACCCAACTGTGCAATTATGAATTTGCAGGAAACTGAACACAGCTTCCAAAACATGGCTGGAAAGAGATTTACAGGTTCAAGTCAAATTAATTCTTTAAGCACAGCATTACTTACAGAATGGAAGTCATTCCTACCTCAGTCAGAACAGCAGACAGCAATGTGGAGGTTGGGGGCATAGTTCAATTTACTGGAAAGCTATGATCTCAAATCTGACCAGATGTAGATGGGACAGTAAGAGAGTAATTCAGAGCTTTGGAGTCAGACAGTCTTGTTTTGAATTCTGGTGGCACCGGTTTATTATTCGTTCATTCCACAAGTGTTTCTGGGGTCCAGACACTGAGGACACAGAGGTGAACAAAGCAGATACTCTGCAGCTGTGTGGACCTTGTGTCCTAACAGGAGAAGTGGACATTAAGACAATAATCAAGAACTCAAAAAACAACAGATGCTGGGGAGGTTGTGAAATGAAATGCATCTCCATTGTTGGTGGGAATGGAAACTTGTGCAGGCACTATGGAAACCAGTATGGAGATTCCTCAAAACACTAACCATGGAGATTTCATTTGACCAGTGGTACCTGTTCTGGGTGTCTTTCTGAAAGGAATCACCCAGGCGTGGTGATGCACACTTGTAATCCTAGCATTCAGGAGGCTGAGGCAGGAGGATCTCTGTGAGTTCAAGGCCAGCCTGGGCTATATAACAAGACCCTGTATATATATATGTGTGTGTGTGTATATATATATGTATGTATATATATATGTGTATATATATACATATACATATATATAAAGAGTTAAAGACATCATATTACAATGATCCATGTATACCCATGCTTATAGCCCACAACTCATGATAGCTAAATCTAGGAAGTGGCCTATATATCCATCAATGGATGAATGGTTAAAGAAAATGTGGTGTGTATACACAATGGAATACTATTCAGCCATAAAGAAGAGTGAATGAGTCATTTGTAAGAAAATGGATGCACCTTGAGACTATAATGCTAAGTGAAGTAAATCAGACACAGGTTAAATATTGCATGGGTTCTTGTATATGAGAAACACAAAGTATAAAAAATTTGAATGGCAAAATAAAAGACAGATGATAGGAAACAGGGAGATGGGCTTTGTGGAGATGGGAAGGGGATATGGGAATGAGAGGAGATGAAAGGAGAGGAGGGGAAGGGAAGTAAAAAAGGTCAAGATGTGATATGGGTATGTGCATGTTCCCCAAGATGAATGCATTTATTATGCATCACAAACATTATTAATCAAAAGGAATCAAAGATCATACAGATAAATAATAGTTACGGTGGGCGGTGACATGCAGGGTAAGTGTTGGGGGCCTCAAGAAGGAACACACAAGACATAATTCAGATTGGGGGCCAGAGGAAGCTGACCTAAGGACCAAGTGGCCACTGTGTCTGGGGCAGGTGAGGAGGTGAGGGGCTTTGAGCTGCGGGAGGGAGGAGAGGGGAGGAGAGGGCTCCTTGTCCCTCTGGAACCCACGTTTCCTTCTTGTACAAGGCAGAAGTACATCATCTCAGGAGAGTCACTCTCAGCGTTAAAGGATGCATTTGCATCATGCTGCATACAGCCTAACATCAGTACTTAATTCCAGGTAGCTGTACATTGTAATCACAACCTCTCATGTGGTTCACACTGGTTACACAGGCATAGAAGTGGTAGCAGATTCTCCACGTGGCTGCAAGGGATGGACACAGATGGTTTATGAGAGCTTCAGGGTGAAAGATTTATTTGTATTTATTTTAGTCTCATCTTAGTATATACTTTTGTGTATATTGGTAATATGCCTAATCCATACAGCAGGGCACGTATATCATTGTACATGAACGGACTTTCAGGTTGGTTCCATAAACTCATACAGCTGGGACTGGAACCAAAACATTTGCCGACCTCAGGGAGAAAATATGGGTTGAAGGATCAGATCAACTTGTGGCTCTGAGTTCTGTCTTCACCACTCCTGAGACGGAGTTATGGGGGGGAAGACAGACTTCTTTTTGCTTTGTAGGAATTGCTGCAAGAATTGAGTGATCTTAGTAAAGTGCTTAAATTGTGTTGTGTAGACAAGTTGTTTAAAAAGGCTAATTTACTGTTATTATTTATATAATAAATATCTGAATACAGAGAGCATTAAAAGGTTACAGAAATATCGAGAAGGGACTGATTAAGCAATGTGCCCTAATGTCATATAACTAATAGTTAATTCTTGGGGGAGTGTAAATTGGTACTATTTTATGTGCAGTAGGGAGCTAAATCCTTAGACCTTTTATTCCTTTTGTCTAGTTCCTTCTTTTCCAGGAACTAATCCTAAGGAAACAATCGAGAGTTCTAGCAGATTTGTAATCTTGATACCTTGGGGAAAAAAACCCCTGAATGCCCCTTGATGACAGAAAAGTCAAATGAAAATACAGCTCCGTGATGGGATACTGTGCCCCTGTGACATTTTTAAAGCATACTTGGGAAAATATTAATATCAAGTGAAGAAGAGAGGGTACAAAATTGGAGTTATGATGCAACCCCCGCTATATTTGAAAAAAACACATTATGTATATATATATTTCAAATGCATATTTGAAAAATACTATAAAGAAATGTGCCAAAATATAACAAAATTATCTCTGATTGGTAAAAAGGTGAGTGTGGCATTCATTTAAAAAAATTGATAAGACCATCGGAGAAATATCACTAAGATCAATAAATAAAGTAAGATGAAGATGGAACAGGAGTGACCACTAGAATATAAATAAATGTTTCCTGGGTGTCTTAGCAAGGAACCACTGAAATGCTAATTCCAGCTCCTGAACTAGCCCGACTTCTGTCAGGGCGAGAAGCAGCATGGGAGGGGTGGGAAGGCACCCTGCACAGGAAAGAGTTATAAAGCTACGTGGCAGATTTCACTTTTTCCGTGTGACCTGAGATTAGGCTGGACCTGGGGCAGAAAGATGGCCTTGCAGATTCTGGCTGATGGAGGAGGTGCATGCGCCGTGGGGAGTTTACTCCTTGCCTGGTCCGCTGCGGTCAGCTTCTGCAGGTGTGGTGTCAGCGATCAGGTCTGCATCGCAAGTTGACTGCGCTGTCAGCGACGTGGTTGGATCAGCTCAATGGGAGACGGAGGGGGACCACGCAGAGCCGTTGCTCCAGGCCTCATTGATTTCTGGATGAAGCTTTGGCAGACCGTTTTCGGTCCCAGCTGGAAATGCTCAGATGCGGAACGTCTGAGACCTTGGCTGGCGCTGGGCAGGCGTGTCCTCCACAGGACCGGTCTCCACTTACCGGACCCCTCTCCGTGACTCAGTAGGGAGCCAGGGTGGGTGCATTTTGCATTCCTGGACAAGAGTCTCAGAAATCATGTTTCTGTGAATACCAGAGGATTGGCTGAAGACTGCATTTCATTCATTCTATGCCCTAACTCACAATTATCCTCAAAAGCCGCAACCTGAGCAGTATCTACTTGGACTCTACCGTCTCGACCCAGTTGAAGGAGTTCGATGCCTGGGCCAGGGCTTGTCTCCATGCCTCTGGATTGTCTTGTGGGGTTTCAAATTTGCTGTAATTTCTTTAGCGAGTAGGTCAGTGTGCTATTGTTGAGGAAACTTGTTTGCTTTACCTCAGAGTCCTGGGCCCATGTGTGGTTCCCTTTGATCTGCTTGGAGAAGGCATGCCACGCTGTGTCCCATCTCTAGCAAGTGAGGTTATTTGCATCCTCTTATTGCTTTTAGTTTTTTCTCCTTTAATTTTTCCTTACTGCCTTTTGTCTCTCTCCCTCCTCCTCTTCTTTTTTTCTCCTCCCCCTCCCTCCTCCTCCTCCTCCCCCTTCTCTTCCTCCTCCTTTGCCCTACTAGATATTGATTGATCCCAGGGCCTTCACACGATGCTACATCTCAGCCCCTTAAATTTTTTTTTCTTTTGACCCCAAGTCTTGCTAAGTTACTAAGCTGCCCAGGCAGGGGTTGAATCTGGGATCAGAAGCATGCACCACCATGCTCGCCTGTGTCACCATTCTTTTCCTTCTTTTTTTTTTGGTACGAGGGATGGAACTCAGGACCTTGAGCTTGCAAGGCAGGCGGCGGCACCACTGAGCTAAATCCCTGGCCCCCTTTTCCTTCTTATTTTGATACTGAGCAAGCAACAGACTTGGAGCTCTGGATGGAAGTTAAAGTCATTCTGTAAAACCCAAGCCTTTTGCACACAGTGAAGCTGACAGAAAACACTAGCAGGGGAGGACTTGCCTTTAGTTTGTGGTCCTGCCCTGAACCAGGAGAAGTGTGTCCCAGAGCTCCTGCAGAGCCGAAGGAAGGCAGCCTTTCTCCTGCCGGGGCTCACGCTCAGTGTGCCCAGCTCTCTGTTGTGCTCCTGCTTCTGGGGAGAGGAAGAGGCAAAGGAAGGTGGTGGAAGCCCTGTGGGCTTCTGGGACCAGCCTGTGCCCAGGGGACAGGACTCAGAAGTCAGAGCAGAATGGGGGAGCCTGGGGAGTGACTCACATGTGGAGTGAGGACTGGGACATTAGTAAAAGGAGCACCCTTCCCTTCACTTAATTCTGCAAATAACTCTGCTTCCAATGTGAGGGACAGAGTAGGTGCTAGCGTGACATTTCCTGAGGGAGGGAGACGTGCAGGCCTCAAGCACACATATTTACCCCTTACCTGTGCCTTAGAGGACACGAAGGTGGCTATGGGAAGATAGCCGAAACAGCAGGGGGACCCAAGCATTTCCACTGACCAAAGTGGAAACTTTTTTGAAGAAAGCTGGGTCGAAGCAAAATGACATAGGGAGACATTTAATTCACAAATGTCAGAAGTGTGGGAAGAGTGCTATAAAGGTGCTTACCTGATCATTGGATGATTTGCTCCTCTGGCCTCTGACACCTGCCACTGGACAGCTGCCTCTGCTCCTGTCTTGGAGCTGGCAGGGGGGACAGGAAGGGGGATAGGAGGGGGAACAGGAAGGGGGGGATAGAAAGGGGGGATAGGAGACAGGTCCTGGGGAGGAGGAAAGTGAGCTCTGGTCATTCAGGAGATGACAGATCCTGTCTTTGAAAGGACACTTCCCAAACAGCAGTCTATGTACATCTGTCCTAAACCATGTGCTGAGGACACACTTGCTAAATACAACAGGGGAGGGTTTGAAGTTTGCCTTTAGTCCTATTTATTCTGGGAACAAGATAGAGGAAAAATAAGTCTAAAAACTTGACTGGGCATATTCTGTCCCCTTATAAGAATTCTTATAGGAAGGCTGAAAATTATATTTGATTGATTAATTTTTTTTGTTTGTTTGGTGTTTTGAGACAAGGACCCACTATGTGATCCAGGCTGGCCTTGGACTCACTATGTAGCCCAGGCTGACTTAAACTCACAGAGATTCTCCTGTCTCAGCCTCCCAAGTGCTGGGATTGCAGGTGTGAGCCACCACGCCTGGCTTGATTTCTCTCTCTCTTTTCTTTCTTTCTCTTTCTTTGCCTCTCTCCCTCCCTCTCTCTCTCTCTCTCTCTCTCTCTCTCTCTCTCTCTCTCTCTCTCTCTCTCATTATCTGCTTACTTTTTGCTGACATTTTCCACTTTCTCCTCATTTTCCAAGTGGGCTGCTGTGGAGGCTTTGTTAGCCTCAGGAGTTTGTGTGCCAGAAACCATGGGTTCCTTTTGAGAGAAGAGATGGTTGCTAGAAGAAATAAAACAGCATCATTTTTATTTCTTTGGGCATAGTTAAAGGCCACCAGGGAAGGCCACCAGGGGAAACAGGGATTTAGTGCAGCACAGAAATTATTTAGATAGTTTCTTCCCTCCTTGGCTTATCATTTCTTGATTGGAGATCTTTTAAAAGCTAATAAAAAATCAAAATCATTGAATTCTTGTTTTAAACCTTGAGGATATTTCATATTTTGGCTAAGCAATTATTTATATTCCATTTACTTTAGCCCTGGATTTCCTGTCCCAAATGTAGTCAAAATGTCCTTGTAGAAGAGCGAATGGATGCCAAGCACTGCCGTGTGGAGAACAGGAATTGTTTGGTGCTGCTCCTTTGCATGCACTGGGGTAAAGTTCAGGGTTTCTTGTCACCTCTCCAGCCAATTGGAAGCCACAGTGTTCAGCCACTGGAAGTGGCAATGTCGGAAGGGTAGGTTGCAAGAAGAGTAACTTAGACTCTTAAACATGTTTCCAGTTAGGTTTTACTTAAGAAACTAATTTCAATATGAAAATCATTTTCTAAGAATTTAAATCCATTATTTAACTGATACACAAAAGTATAAAAATTGTACACAATATGAGTCACTTTGTGATATATACAGGGTCTGCCCAAAAATGTATACACACTTCAGGAAAAGAAAAATAATAAATGTCTGGAAGTGAATGCCCACCACTTTGAGTACCTCTTGTAACTGTGGAAGCCAAGGGTAACTTGTATTAATCTCATGATGTCTTAATAAATTTAGTATTATAATATTTATACAAAGTTTTCTTTCCCTGAAGTGAATATACACTTTCTCTGGCAGGCCGTGTGTATGCCACTTTCCCTGTAAAAATTAGAATATTATCAATGAAGTTACAGTGCAGGTGGAAGAAGAAGGGAAAGAAGGAGGCTCAGGAAAATTCTTCCAAGTAGGGAGAAGAACTGGTAGTCAAAATGGGAGGAGTGACTAGATAGAAAAGAGAAAGGTTTTGAGATAATTTATTCACTGCAAATCCAGGAGGAAAGTTTACTTGGGGCAAAGAAATGGATGATAGGGAGTGGGCAGCACTGGAAAAGTGTAGACAGAAAGGGAGGGAGGGAGGGAGCAGAGAGAAAGAGAGAGGAGAGATTCCATAATGGAAGCCATGCAACTGTGCAATGCACTAAGGAATAATGCTGGCATGAAGGGAAGATCAGTTATGGGACAAAATGATAATGGAATGGATTTAGAAGCTTTTGTATGTCAGACACAGGCAGTGATTTTCTTCTTCGTCATCGTCTTTTATTTTTTTCACCCCCATGGGATAATAAGACAACCAAATACCATAGTAGTAAGACTGGTCTGACACATTGTCCATACAGGTCAGATAATTGGGCACATTGTGTACTAAATTCTGAATAAGCTTATCTTTGCTTTATGCTCCTGAACTTTGAAACCATCGTTTATTCTGAAAAGACTATGAGCCACCCTGTGAGGCAATTTCAGTCATTATCATAATAATATCAGCAGCAGAATCAAATCATATGTAGTTGGCTCTCTAAAATTAGTGTAAAATTGCTTCATGGGTTAGCTGAGAGGTACCTAATAACTTAGATTGTCCTCATGTGAGGACAAATGAGAGTCCTTATCTTGCCATTTTGAAGAGGGTAGAAAAAAAAGATTTTTTTTAAAAAAAGAAGTGAAGATTGTTTAATACTTACAGGAAAAGTTGAAGAATTTTCAAAAAGTTTTACAAACTCCGGGAGGGCTTAAGAAGAGCTCCAGAGGGGCGGGGCATTTAGCTCAGTGGTTTCGCCGCCTGCTGTGCAAGCACAAGGACCCAAGTTCGATCCCTGGTACCAAAAAAAAAAAAAAAAAAAAAAGAAGAGCTCTGGAAATGTCGGCTCTCCAATGTGTGTGTGCAGGCTATGTTACCTACGGGTGTTTCTTTGTCATCCTGTTCCTCATAAACACACTATATAGCAGGGTTGGTGGCTTTTTATCTGTGCTGCTCCCTTTTTTAAATTTAAGAAGGGATGTTACTTCTGGTTATGAAAGTAACATGTGTCACTGTAAAGGATTTGGAAAATATGGAAATCTATAATAAAGATGAAAATAAAATCTAGCCCTATAACTAAAAGATAACCACAGTCAACAATTTCTTTTCAGTACTTTTTTCCTCTAAACTGTATTTAATTGTACAAATAATGCATAAATACATCTTTTTTGAAAAAATATTAAACCATTGCTCCCCTACCCCAGCTTCAATACCATCATCCCCTCCTATGCCCAAGGTACGTATCTTATGGGGTAATGTGGGTTCTGTCATCCTCTTTTTGTCTCTAAATATGTATAGAGGAAATACTGTACATAGAGTGGTATTTTCCTGCCTGTGTGTATTTTATAAAGATAAGTATAAAAAGATAAGTATCAAACTCTAGGTCTATAATTTCTTATTTTTGTTTAGTAATATATCTTGGACCCCAACATAGACATCTGTCTCATACTACTGGTTTGTTGGATAGGTTGGAAATGGCTTTATTTAGTGATTCTCTATCAACAGGAATTTACATTGTTTCAATAACCCCATTCTTTTTTTTTTTTGCTATTACAAATTATGGGATAGTGAATATCCTTCTAAGTCTTTCTATGTTCATGTGTGTTTTTCAAGGTGTTATGGCTTGTGTTTAGATGTCTCCCTAAAGCCTCATGCAGTCATAAGTGGGACTTTTTCTGAAATTGATTCATGGTGCAAATGAAACCTAGTGCTCAAGGGCACTAGGATTGAGGGTGTGAGTGCTACCCGCCCTAAGCAGTCTGCATAAAATATCTGGCCTTTTTTTTTTGTTTCCAGGGATCAAACTCAGGTCCTTGCGCTTGCAGGGCAGCCATTGGAACCACTGAGCTAAATCCTGGCCCCAGTCTTCATAAAATAGAAGGGGCAGAAAGACACTGTTCAGGATCCTCCCTTTGCTCTCTTGTTGCTTTGCTACCTTTGGTCCACCATGAACTGTTGCCCCTGTGCCCTGTACCATCCTGCTTTGGAGCCAGCTATTTATGGACTGAAACCTCTATAAACTGTGAGATAAATAAACCTTTTCTCCTTTAACTTTGAATGTCAGGTATTTTGTCTCAGAAATGAGAAAAGTAACTAAGACACAAGGGGAGGTCATTGGATAGCTGAATTGCTGGGTCAGAGGATATTTACAATTGTTTATGTATTTTATTTGTGGTGCTGAGCATCAAACCCAGGGACTCATGCAGGTTAGGCAAGTACTCCACCACTGAACTACATCCCAGACCCATATATTAATATACAGCTCTATCCCCCATGAATATTTGAAGATGCTAATGATTTGGGTACAGTTTTATATTAGACTAACTTCGTAAAGTGAGGGGCCATTTCTCAACTGTCTTTTCTGGCTATTAATAATATATTCAATGGATACAATATTTTTCATTAGAAGGAGATGTAAAATAATGGTATTGCTAGATCATTTCCTAACAAAAAAGATATTATTGAAAGAAATCATCATAATCATTAGGACAGTTATTTTCCTAATGGACTTTTTTTTTTTTGGTACTGGGGATCGAACTCTGGACCTTGAGCTTGCAAGGCAGGCGGCGGAACCACTGAGCTAAATCCCTGGCCCTAATATATATTTTTTGAGACAGGGTCTCACTATGTAGCCCAGGCTGGCCCTAAATTCATGACGATCCTTCTGCCTCAGCCTCCTAAGTGCTAGGATTACAGCCACCATTGGGTTTTATAAAATGGCGGGCCAAAGATACTATGGTTGAAATGCTCCTACGTGATGTGGCAGTGGTGGTTGAGGTAGAGAAGTCTTTCTGAGTCCGGAGGTAGGCTGTGCAGGAAATGGCTCTGTCATAAACGCCTCAGACTCATCAGGCTTTCTCCCTAGAGGACACATCCACCTCAGACGTGTTGTGATTGACAAGCACTGTTCATTATTCAGTGCGTAGAGGTTATGTTTGGCATTTTGGGGACTGCTACGCTTGTTGTCAGGCTGAGGGCTTGCTGAGGACTTTTGCATTCCCGTGTGTTTCAAGCAGTAGCTGCTGGCCGTGGAGCAGCCTCTGGTAGTCACTGGTGGTTTTACTGCTGTGTCCTCTGAGATCACTGGGGTATTTCAGGAAATTCTCCTTGATGCAACCTCTTTCATAGTCCTCCAAAAATGAGTGGTTTTCTTGTATATCTTTCACAAAGACCACAGTGCTGGAGCCTTCACAGAGGTGGGTGTGGGTTCTGTCCAGTCTAAGGAATAATTCTTTTTTTTTCGTATTAAATTCTTTTATTGGTACATTGTAGGTATACAACACAATTACATTTCTCATTGGGAATTGTACCTTTATATAATGCATCTCGGTTCTTAT
>NW_004624785.1:6711855-6729796 GCF_000247695.1 Heterocephalus glaber | reverse complement strand
CAGTGGGACGACAGCTCAGAAGCCCCTACCTCTGGGCCAGGAACAGTGGGACTCAGTACCTTGGTCTGGTGGTCTGGTGTCCTCTGCGTCTTTGTAGTGTGGAATCAGGTGACTGCCTATCTGCAGCGGGGTGATTCGGTGTCTTCTGTGCTACTGAGGACCTCGGTAGGGTGTGCACAGACCTGCCTGTCTGCAGCAGGCTGATTAGGCGTGTGTTCTGCGTGACTGGGGACCTCAGTAGAGTGTGGGCAGACCTGCCTGTCTGCAGAGAGGTGATTCGGCCTCTTCCTCGAGACTCAGGACCTTGGTAGGGTGTGCCAAAGGAATAATTCTTGAGGGCAGCAGGCACAGGGCAGGGGAGAGCCCTGTGGTGACTAATTCGTGCCCCCCCATCTGCTCTGTAGATAGGTTCACTTGGCTCATATGTTTAGAAAGCATTTTAGTTGTCAAGCTTCAAAAACTGGGAAATTTTTCTTCAAAAATTCTGGATACATGGCTTATCTTGAAAAATTGAAATGATTTTGCCAGGCTGGAATCCTTATTTATTTATCTACTTATTGATTGATTCAAATTGGCCTTGAACTCACTCTGTAGCCCAGGCTGGTCTTGAACTCACAGTGATCTTCATGCTTCAGCCCCTCAAATGAAGAATCACAGGAGTGTGCCACCACACCCTGTTTCAACCCATATTTTTGCATTAGCAACTATCTGTGGAATTGAGAGCTGTTCCCTTATAAGGGGGTGGGGTACTCCCTGCACCTCCACTGTTTCTAATCTCTTGCTTTCTGTGAATGTCCTCTAAGGCCCCAGGAGAGAGGGTGAGACAGAATAAAAGGTTGACTGCCTCATGCAGAAGGAGATAGCCTTTCACAGTCAATCGCTTTGATGAACGAATGGGACAAGAGAGTTGTGAATCACCTTCATAGTCAAAAGACAGAATGAAAACTGTCTTGCAGTTACACAGATTGTAGCATTCCCCCTTTTCTGATAGTTCTTTATTTTTTTCAAGTTCTGGGCAGAGGTCAGATAGCACTTGAGTTACTTAAAGAAAATTTCATAGGTGGCAAGGACCGATTTCCTTCTCTTCCCTCCCTCCCTCCCTTCCTTCCTGCCTTCCTGCTTTCTTGTTTTCCTTTCTTTCCTCTCCCATCCTCTTCCATTTATTTTTCTTCAGTGCTGGGGACTGAATTCAGGACCTCACTCATGCTCTCAACTGTTGAGCTATACTTTCAGCCTCTTATTTTTCTCATAATAGACATAGTCTTGCTATGCTGCCCAGGTTGGTAAAGGCCAATTCTTAAATGCCAAATCTCACCACCACCTTGAGGAGGCACATCATTAGTTCCTAGGCTGCCTCCTGGCTCTCCTTGAAGCTTGAGAGCAATAATGAAATGATCCAAACACAGTACATTTCTGGGTAGCATTTCCAACATATTTGAAATACAGTACTTCGAAGTCTTTGTGCAGCTGCACTGAAAGGAGTATTTAACTTTCTTTATATTTTGTCTCTTGGGGGAACTCTACCAGGAAAACTATGATCATCTCTTGGAAGTCCCAGTCACTCGGGAGCAATTAAGTCACTACCGGAATGTGGCTGAAAATGTTCGAAGTGAACTTGCAGCGACTTTGGTCAAATTTGAATGTGCTCAGTCTGAGGTAAGATTGTATATATTCACCACTCACAAATGGATCTTATATAGTGAAGCAGAGCCTAGCGAATTATAAATGGGATGGTGGAATCCTATTGGGCAAGTTTATACTTATTCTTGTCTTGTGTGCATATTCTCTCAAATTCCTGCTAGAAAGCAAGGAGGGTTGGCCTGAATTATAGGTCTCAGAGTGGTTCTGAAGACTGGTGTGATCTGGGAGCCCCTGAGGACTTTGTGTTGAAGCTGAATGGGCCCTGGGGAACTTCTAGCCTCCCTTGGAATATGTTCTTTAATGAGGCTTGCTTGCAGTTGGGAGCTGCTAGGAGGGAATTTTGAATTTCTTTTCTGTGATAGTTCTGCTGGCTTAGGAAAGTCTAGTAAGATGTTTGTGGTCCATTTCCCTCTGGCTAGATCAGATCTGGATGGAAGTCTCAGGGGTCTCCCTAGACTCACTCTGCTCACAGTTCAGTGGTCCCAGGAGTCTAGGCTGGTCTGGGAGGTAACTAGCAATGTCTCTGAGTTTGCCAGTACCCCACTGAATGTTGATCCCAAAGATGAAACTGCCACAGAACTTGTAAAAGTAGAAATGTTTCCTTTGGATAAATGCTATAGGGGCTTTCCTTTGCTCTTTTATTTTTCCCAGAAATCTGAATAGTATTTTTCTTTGTTACCCATGATTATGGTCCAGAGAAATATAGTAATATATTGAATATTTTGTATTTACTTGAGAAACAGTGGGCTAAGAAATAACAAAGCATGGCTTGCAGTTTCCTTGAATCCTTGTTTGTAAGCAGCAATACTGATATAGGAAATGCATTACCACTGCAAAATATTTTATTGCTTTTGGTAATAGCACACCACAAATATTTCCTG
The DNA here is from genome assembly GCF_000247695.1 of Heterocephalus glaber. Next base: position 6,727,274 of record NW_004624785.1, on the reverse strand, counting down.
AGTGAGACTAAATCACTCCAAGACATTGCTCAATTGGCTTTGAAAAAGACAGAATATGAAGCTCACTCTTAAGGCAAAATTTCCTACTTGGTAACATATACAAATATGAGAAAAGAAAATAAAGTTGGATTAAGTCATGAGTAAAAGTTGAGATTTTAAATTATGGTTTTGAGTTTCTCAAAAGTAATCCAAATGGTACACTGTTAAATTCCTTCTTCTTTTTTCTTACACTTCTTTTCATGTTAGCTTCGAGACCTTCGCTCCAAGATGCTTTCTAAAGAAGTTTGCTGCCAAGAACTGAAGGCTGACATGGAGAGATACAAAGAAAACAATGCCAGAAAATCATCTCTCCTTGCCTCTTTGAGAGACAGAGTGCAGGAACTTGAAGAAGAATCAGCAGCACTTTCCACTTCTAAAATCAGGACAGAAATCACAGCTCACACTGCAATTAAGGAGAACCAGGAATTAATGAGGAAAGTTGCAGAACTAGATGAAAAATTACAGTAAGGATATTTGTGATGGCTTGTGACTAGATGTCCCTCCAAAACCTCATGCAGTCATAGGTGGGGCTTTTTCAGAGGTGGCTTGATCTAGAGAGTGTGATTGATTCATGGTGCAATGCTAGGATGAAGGATGCTAGGAATAAGGGTGTGCGATTGCTAAATCAGTCCACTGATTAGTTTAGCACCACCCTAATCCTGGTAGCCTGGATACAATGTAGGGGACAGAAAGAGGCTTGTCTTGTCCCTTGCTTGCTTTGCGACCTTCTGCCCACCATGACCTATTTCTCCTCTGTGGTGCCTGTTGATTATGGACTGAAACCTCTACAAACTGTCAGCTAAATAAACCTTCCCCCTTTTAACTTTGAGTTTTGGGTATTTTGTCTCAGCAACGGGAGAAAAGTAACCAAGACAATACTGTAATATGTTTCTTAGTTTAATTGGCAGTTATACTGGCTTCGGTAACATGTAAGATACGTCTTTGCATATACTTTGAATGCTTTGCATTATTTGACCATAAAAGTCAAGTTGGAAAAAAAAGCTCATTGACCTCCCATATCTTTGGAGTCTTGAAAACTTTCCCCAACCTCATTCTCAGCACCACTGAGCATCTCAACACACAAAGAATTGTCCTAAGTTATGTCCTAAGTTATTGTCCTGGTTATGTCCTAGGGATTAGCTGTGCAAATGCTTATTATAGACATAATTTGAGGATTTCCTCTAAACAGAGGTTTTTTCCTGAAATGGGAGGGTAGCCCACAGAGGGATGCATTTATTCAGAAGTTAGTTATAAAAATACTTGGAAGTTGGGCTGGGGATTTAGCTCAGTGGTTCCGCCGCGTGCCTCACAAGCTCAAGGTCCTGAGTTTGATCCCCAGTACCAAAAAAAAAATACTTGGAAGTCAGACCACTCTGAACATTCCTCATCAGGGTTTATTGCCATTTTAGGCAGAAATTCATGGATCCCAGGTTTTTCCTACTTAGTTCTGACAAGGGGTGATTATGGAGACAAAATTGGGAACTGGTAGCTCCTCAAATATATATTAAAAATTCTATATATGACTTAAATATATCTCTTAGAAAATACTGGATATTTATTTTACTTATCCCATCTAAAAGAAATAAACCAACATTCCTGGTGCCTGTCCTGCTCTCCTCAAATGTTTGTATGAGCTCCCCTTCTCCAATTTCTCTTCTCTCTCTTTTATGTGCTCTGTGAGAACAGCTGATTATAGTCACCAGTGCTGCACAGTGCCAGGTATACGGCCAGTCTCATTTCACCCGGCCCACCAGTGGCATCAGGCACAACGATCTCTCTCCTTCGACCACTTTCTTCTGTTGGTTTCTAGGTCATGGCACAGGACTAGTCTATAGCTTCCTGTCTAGCTAGTTTCTTTCACTTTTTTCTCATTCCCCTGGCTTCTAGTTATGGGACTGCTTCACAGCCCCCATCTTTGAATCTCTTTTCTTTTTATGTCATTTAGTCTCATAGCTTTAGCAGTGATCAAAATACAGTCGACACTTGCAATTCTATAATCTAGAGTGGATCTCTTCCCAGAACTCAAGACTGACAAATTTTACCACCTAGTGGACATTTCCATGTAGTTGTTAGCAGACATCTCAAATTGTGTCTGAAATTCAGCTCCTGGTGTTCCCACTAAATCTTCCTATATGTTTCCTTATCTCATTTAATGTAATTTTTCTATCTTTTGATCAGGTAAAAAAACTTGCTATAATTCTTGTTTCTCTTTCATACTCATGTCTGATTATTAAATGCAATCAATCATATCTATCTTCAAATTAAATCTAATTTTTGGCTGTTTTTCCTTGTCTCCCCAATGTCACTATCATCTCTCATCTGGATTATTACAATAGGTAGTTGTTTCATATTTTAGTTTCAAATTTTTCCTTGATCAATTTGGGGTATCACAAAAATACCATAGATTGAGCAGCTTAAAAACAATAGAAATTTATTCCTTACAGTCTGGAGGCTGGAAAGTCTAAGACCAAGGTGCTGGCTGCTGTGTTTCCTGGCAACACTTCCTGGTGTGCAGATGCATGGCTTCTTGTTGTTTCTTCCCTTGGTGGCAAGAGAGTATCTCCTTTATGACTCTTCCTAAAAGGGCACTAATTTCATTTGTGAGGGCTCCACCCTCATGACCTAATTGGCTCTTGAAGGCCCCAACTATGGATATTGCAACATTGGGATTAAGATTTCAACATATGAATTCTGGGGGGAAAGAAACATTTAGTCCATAGCAGTGATTTTCTTGCTTTCACCTGTACCCTCTGGTGCCAGAGCAATTGTGTTAAAAAACAAATTAGATCATGTAAATCTCAGATCAGAGTCCTCCAGTGACTTGTATTCTTACTTAGAGTAAAAGCATAGGATTTTCTATGATTTAAATAGTTCATCCTATCTGGTTTTGTTACCTCTCTCTTCCTTATTTTTTTCATTCTAGATAATTAGTTTCTTTGCTGTTTCTTGAACCTCAGGGCCTTTGCACCTGCTAGTCCCTCTTCTGGGAAGGCTTCTTCCCAGATATTGCATGGTCTTCCTGCTTCCTTTAGGTTTTCTCTCAGAGGCACCTTCTGACTGAGGCCCTGAAGAGATCCTCATCTAAAATTTTATCCCTATCAATATTTCTTACCCTTTTTCCTGTTTAATCTTTTCAGTCCTTTTGTAACATACTGTATGTTTTACATGTATTAACATTTTGATCATTGTCCATTATATTGGTCAGCTTTCCCATTGCTGAGACAAAACACCCAATACTCACAACTTTAAGAAGAAAGGATTTATTTTGGCTCATGGTTTCAGAGATTGCAGCCTATGGTCAAGCTGGTTCCAAGGCAGAAACATCATGATGAAAGGGTGTGGCAGAGGGAAGCTGTTGCAACTCATGGCATCCAGGAAGCAGAGGGCAGAAGCAGAGCCAGAGAAGAAGGGACCAGGGACCAGATGTGGTCCCAAGGACAAGTCCCTGTGATTCACCAGATGCACCAGAAGTATTCTTTAATAATCTCCTAGTTCTCTCAAGCCAATCAAGTTAACAATCAAGCTTAACTGTTGTAGTCATCTTTCCAACTAGAGCATAAGCTCATGAGGGCAAGGATTTTTATTTGCTTTGTTTACTATTGTCTCTTTAGCATCTTTAATGAGGCCTAATGCACAGTAGGTGCCTGATAAGTCTTTGCCAAATAAATGACTAATGAGCATGTTATATACTTATCGTAATTTTTAAATACAAAAAAAGTGCCACTAGGAAGTTAAAAATGACCCAAAACCTTACTATAGAAAAGTTATAATGAACATTTTTGAACAGATTTTCAGTTTTACCCAAATGACATCATGTAATGTGTTATTTTTACTGAATAATATGTTGTAGATATTTTTGCTTTATAATTTTTAATGGCCCATCATATTTCATTGTCTGAAATATCTTAATCAAATCAACCAATTCTTTTGATGTTTTTATACACACTTAGGTTTATTCCATTAAAAACTTATTACAGGGTCAGGGATTTAGCTTAGTGGTTCCACTGCCTGCCTTGAATGCTCAAGGTCCTGAGTTCTATCCCTGGTACCAAAATGAACAAACAAACAAACAAATAAACAAACAAAAAACTTATTACAAAGCATAATACTCAGGTGGACTTGTATTTTCACACTTATGTGATTATGTCTCTAGCATAGGTTCTTGTAACTTTGTTGAGTCAAGTGACATGCAAGTAGGTGTGGACATAGTTTAGCATATACCTTGGGAATAAAGAAGACTGAAATCTTGGAGTTAGTATATGGGATCCTGTATGTAAATCAATCAGAGCCATGGCATTAACTGTGCTTTTCATGAGCCCCAAAGACCAAATAAATTTGACCTTTCATGTGGTATAAGCAAGAAATCATAAATATATTAATGTTAGTCCTTTATTATTGTACTCTTAAAAAAATTACGCATTAGGATCTGAGCTCAGGGCCTCATGCATGCTAAGTAAGTACTTTACCACTGAGCTACAGCATAAGCCCTTTTTATTTTATTTTGAGACAGAGTCTTGGTAAATTGTTCAGCTGGCCTTGAACTTGTGGTCCTCCTGTCTCAGCCTCCTGCATAGCTGGAATTACAGACATGTGGCACCACACTGAGCTTGTCATCCTTTTTACTAAATGGAAATATGATAAGCTTATGAGTATATGCAATTATGGGCTTTGTTAATTTTTGAACAGAGTGAAAAAATTTGCAGTAAACACTCAACATGGTCAAAAGGGAAAGCAATAATCATGTTTATTATCTATGGTATTGAAAAAAGTGATACCAAATTACTGAAATGATTCTAATTGCCTTTAAATTATGTCTATTCTTTTGATGATCCCTTAGTCTTTAACATTTAAAGTATTGAAAACAGTATTTCAACAAACCTGAGATTTGAAATAAAGTATTCAGAACAGACCAAAAAATCTTGATTTTCCCTGATTGGCAATTTCAGTACTCTTTAAGGATTCTGGGTGTGTGAGAATTAGGAATAGTTTTTACTGGTGGGGGAACACCTTTCTTTGCCTGACGTTGGAACATCCCTGTCTTGTGTCTTGTGTTATAGTTATGCTTGGCCATGAACCAGGTCCTTCATAGATCAGTGTATAATGTTTCAAAATACAATGGAGCTTGGTCCTCTAGAAAGCAACAGGACTCTCCTTCCCCATGTGAGCCACAGCTGTATGGGTTGTGACCGTGCAGAGAAAGGGCCCACGTATGACCCAGAAGCTGACCCTACCTCCACAGATCCTAACAGGCTGAGGAAAACAGGTAAAGCATCTCCCCCTCCTGTTGCTAGGTCCAGGATACCATGAGGATAGAGCACAGGGCCCCAGATTGCTTTTCCATTTAAGTTCTGCATTGGTTTGATGAGTAGTGCGTGCTGTGGCATTAAACCCTGACTCATCTGTTATTGCCCTGTAGAAAGTGTGCAAAGGAAAGTGAGGAGAATAAGAAGCAAGTCTCGGAGCACTGCTGGAAGCATGTGGACTTTCTAACTCAGCTTCAGGAATGCCTAGATCCAGACCGGAAGGACCAGAAGGCAGCAGAGGAAGATCTCATTTCAAAGGTGTTTGTATGCAGGTTAAAGGGACTGTGAATACGGGGTCATTCTGATGCGGCCATGCAGGGACGTGCAGTGGTCGAGTCGCTGGTGGCAGGAGACCAAGACAGTGGCCCCAGTGGAGCATTAATTAATTGTCTGACCTGGGACCGATCAGATCACTTCCCAGAGCCTCAATCCAAGATCCTTCCTAGTATTATTTGGAATCAATTAGTCTTCATAAAGAGTTGTTTTGTCTAAAATATATACAGGTTGGCAAGTACAATTAATTATTCATCTCAATGCTATGTTTTCAGGCAGTTTTTTTCTTTTAGTTACAGACACCACACACACACACACCAGGAATATGTCAATTATGCTTATTGAGTATAAGGTTAAGATTATCTCTGAAGCCAGGCGTGGTGGTACATATCTGTAATCCCAGCACTCGGGAGGCAGAGGCAGGAGGATTGCCATGAGTTCGAGGCTAGCCTGGGCTACATGAGTTCAGAGCCATCCTGAACTACAAAATGAGACCCTGTCTCAAAAACAAACAAACAAAAAACAAAACAAAACAAAAGATTAGCTCTGAAGTACTTTTAAAATTTTACATTGAAGCCAGATAATAAAAATCCTATTTTAACAGTGATTATCACTAAAATGAAAGTTAATGAAATCAACAGAATAATCCACTTAGCCCATAGTGATTCATTACGGTCCCTGCAAAGATTTGAATGCTTATGGCATCTTTGCTCATTTTACAAATTTATTGTTGGGACACCGTGACACATGCCTGTAATCTCAACTCCTGGGAGGCTGAGGCAGGAGTGTCAAGAGTTTAAGGCCAGTCTGGTCAAAAAAATAAAAGACAAAATCTTTCATTTTTTTCCCCAGTGTTGGGGATCAAACCCAGGGCCTCCAGTGCAGTCAGGCCAGTGGTCCACCCCTGAGCTACACCCACAGCTGCTCCATGCAGCTGTTCTTGAAAAGCCTCTCAGCTGTCTGCCCATCGGCTCCCCCAGGTCCTCTAAAGGTGCAAGAGGATTTAATTTTCTATAGCAAGAAGTATCCACTTCACTGATGGGTTCTGTGGCTCAAGACTAGAGTCTGCTTGACACCCTGTGGGCGCCTCCACCTGTCTGGCTGATATGGGCCAGGAGCTGCACTGCAACAAAATCCACTTCACACTGTGGTTTAGGGGATTATCTTTCAAACCAAGTGGTGAGGAGACAAAGAATGCATTCAGAAATTCCTTTTTCGGGACGCTCCTTTCTCCGTCAGAGTCAGTGTAGCTGCCAGTCTGGGGGTTAATGCTGTGTTAACCATGCCCTTTCACTTTCTGTTTTCCTAATGATTTGCCACCTGGGGCCCAGGAGAGCCTGCCAAAGCTCCCAGTGTTAGCCGGTTCCTGGAGAGAGTGAAGGATGCTGGGAGTACAGCTTTCATATGCAGACGAAGCCAGTGTGTGGCTCTTAGGCTCCTGGCCACTATCTCTTTTCTTATCACTCTAGGGACAGACAGCAGACAGCATGGGCATGGTCCTTCCAAGGCATTCACAGTAGAGCTTCTGGCCCGTAGTTCTCTCTGCCCCCTCTGCTTCCGGATGGGCTTTGGGGCTACTCCAAGTGGCTCTGCATGGCATGGCCAGTCCTGTCCTCCTCTTTGGAACTATGCGCAATGAACTATCTTTTCAGTAGTAATGGTCTCCTGATCTGTTGGACTCACTATACTTGGGTAATATAGGACTTATATTTCAAAACACACAGTGGGATTCTGGACTCTTACTGTCGCTTGCTATTGTGGATCCCTGTTTTTGTAGACATGAAAATTAAAATGAAAGTGAGTAAGACGCACACCAGTAATCCCAGCACTGAGGGAGGAGGATCACTGTGAGTTTAAGGTTAGCCTGGGCTACATAGTGAGTTCAAGGGCAGCCTGAACTACATAGTGAGACCCTGGCTCAAAACCCCCTACACCCCCCAAAAAAGCTTTCATTGAAAGTTAGGAAAGTACTCCAGCTGATGTGGCTGGTGGGGACACACTCTGATACAGGGGTTCAGACTGGCCCATATCCAAAGGTAGGAGGCCAGCTTTGGAGGATTAGCTGGTAAGCCGGGTCTGGTTGTTCATGATCTCAGTCTGGTGTCCTAGTTCTGGAATCTTTTTTTTTTTTTTTATTTTTTTAATTAAATAACTTTATTATCAAACACACACATAAAAAATTAAAACCACTCAAAGAAGAACAATGCAAGGGGAAAAAAGCTACAATAATATTCAAATACAGTAGAACTCAACCAAAACAAAACTGGAAAGCACTTAAACATTTTCCCATATAACTTAAAAAAGCATCTCTAGCACCAACAAGACACCAGAGGATGTGATTTGTTTCAGAAAGTTCCCCAAAACCAACACTGAACAAATAATGATCAGGAAAAAACCTCCAGTTAGTTAGCAGACTCCACATAAGCCAAACTTCTCCCTAATTTAAATTTCGATACAGTCATATGACCCGTGATGGAAACACAATCCGAGAACTATGTTATTAGGCCATTTCATCTGTGTGTATCCTTACTTACACTATCAGTTTCTCACACTAGAGAAGCTACTTGGTATTTACACACATGTATCCTATTTATTTCACTTAAGAGAAACCCTTCAACATGCATCCATTTAGCTATAAAGGTCTGCAGTTTCTTGTTCTTTATGGCTGAGTAGTACTCCATTTTATAAAGAAACCCACATCTTCTTTATCCAGTCTCCAGTTGATGGGCACTTGGGCTGCTTCTAAGCTTTCGCTATTATGAACTCTGTAGCTATAAACATGGGTACACATATATCGTTGTGGTATGATTCTTTTAATTCTTTTAATGCTGGGCTGAGAAGGATTTGACCCAAGATTTACAGTACCAAAGGGTACAAAAGGAAGGTCAAGGTGGGCATCTGTAGGCTCAAGTGAGGAGTCGTAGCTCATAGCAAAAATAGCTTTGAAGTCTTTGACTGTCACAGATTGGGAAAGATCAGGCAAACACAGATTGTGCTTTTATCGAGTAGCATGAGGGCCCAGGTTCTGCCTGTGCCCTGTTGCTGTGGTGATCCTGACTATCTCACGACTCGGCCTGAGCAGGTGCTTGTCTTTAAAACAACTACTACCCTAGAGCAGGAAGACTGGTGTTTTGATCAGGGCCACAGCCTCATGCAGTGTTCAGTTGAGAAAAGGAACGAAAGCTCTCCCATCTCACAGCTATTCTTCACTTTTACACTTGCTTGTGAACACACACACACACACACACACACGCCCTGTAGGCTCCATGGTGGAAAAGAAGGCATTCCTAATAATTTATTTTGGTGTTCATTCATCTATCTCACCGATATTTAGTGAATGCTTATGTGCTAGGCATTCTGGATGCTGGGGCTGGGACAATGAATTTTTTGAAGCTTTCATTGTCATGGTGTAAAGATGGTGAAGAGATTAACAAATAAATATTGAATATTATTCCACATAAGAAAAACTCATGAGGATGTAGGGGCGGAGGATGGAAATCAGAGGTGTGGCATGCTAGTTTAGGCTGATGACCAATCAGGGTCCCCTGATCCCTTTTGAAGGTGAGCTGAGGTGTGAGCATGCAGATATGAAGAGTGTCCAACACAGAGGAAGGTGCTACAGTGGTGGAGTGCTGAGGCCGAAAGCCATGTCCCTTCCCTAGGTCGTCACAGCATGCTGACCTCATCATGTGGGTCACCGACTTTTCTTGTAGGCATCATCGTGGTCCCACAGAGAGAGAGATTTTGTCACTGTGCCTCATGCCCTGATGTCCAGGAGCCTGCCTGCTTTGATCTTCTCCCTCCTAAATTTCATAAATGCTCCCAGTTTACAATTCCGATGTGTGGCATAGGATGCAGAAGAACCCTGCTACTCTCGACCCCAGTGACAGCCATTGTTTGAGCAGCATACGCAGACTCTTTCTTTGCTTATATGAGTCAGAAGGATACTTTAAGGAAAGCAGTAGCCCCATCTGTCTGCCCCAGTGACAGGAAGTGCCTGGACGTGGGCTGGCACAGCCCTCAGACCCTGTGGCCACCTCTGCAGAGCCAGCCAGGGCTGCGGGTGCCTGGCAGTGTGGGCAGCTTTGGGTGCACCTGCCACTGGCCTCGCCTGACCCCTGAGTTTAGATGTTCCTTCTGACAAGTGTGACCTTTGTGCACACACTGCTGTGTACGGTTGTGTAGCCACTGGGTACAGACTGTGAGTTGAAAGTGGATGGGGTCGTTAATTTTTATGACAGCTGTGATGGGTTTCTCTTCAGCTTCGAGAGCTGTGCAGGGAAAACGCATTCATGAAAGGACAAATTGCTAGTCTTGAAGAGACTATAAATGTCCATGAGATGGAGGCAAAAGCTAACAGAGAAACGATTATGAGGCTGGCGTCCGAAGTCAACAGAGGACAGAGCAAAGCTTCCTCCTGGGCGGAAGAGAAGGACAAGCTGAACCAGGTACAGCACATGAAGCGTGTGTGTGTGTGCACTCCTGGGATCAGGTTCAAGAAGCAGAAATGTAAAGATGGATTTAGGAGGAATGCACTAGAAATGGAGACGACAGTTTCAAAGGGCTGCTTCCAGAAGGAGGGGTAAGGCAGTTGGGGTGAAGGCTATTGGGTATATATCATTTTTTTTTCTTTGCACAGAACTAGAGGTTGAACCCAGGCCTTTTCATTGAGCTACATGCCCGTCCTTTTTTAAATTTAAAAATTTGTAGCCTAGTGCAGTGGCATATGCCTGTAATCCCAGCACTCAGAAAGCTGAGGCAGGAGGATTGCTTTGAGTTTGAGGTCAGTTTGGGCTACGTAGTAAGTTCAAGGCCAGCCTGAACTATAAAGTGAGATCCTGGCTCAAAAAAAAAAAAATTAGATTTCGAGACAGGGCCTCTCTAAGTTGCTCAGACTGGGCTTAAATTTGTATTCCTCCAGCCTCAGCCTCCCAGAATGCTGAGATTATAGGTATGTGCCATCTTACTTGGCTGTGTTTTTCTTTTTAATTGGAAAATAAAAAGAAATAAAAAATACCTAAGAGTAAAGAATTTGTAAAGAAGATGGCTAACTTTTAAAGATTTAAAGATACTTTTAAAATTTGTCTTAAAATTTTAAGTTTTATTTTTTGAACAAATAGAATACGTTTGCATCATAGAAAATTCTAAATGTATAAAAGAAAAGGTGTTCAGTAAAAGCTCTTCTCCCTACCCTTCTCAGCCTCCTGGTTCTCTCCAGAGGAAACTTGTTTCAATTTCTTATACAACTTCTAGAAATATTCTATGTATGTGTATGCATGAAAAAGAAATTTGTTTGTTATATATAATATATATTATTTGTATTTATTTTTAACATATGGCAATAGAGTATACACTATTATCAATAAGGCCACTGTGAATAATATCATGCATTTGTTCATGTGTCATCAGTCATGGAGAACAAAACCCTAAGCTGAATGTTGTGTTACCTGCCCATAATTCAGTGCTCTGGGAGGCTGAAGCAGGAGGATCTCAAGTTGGAGCCTAGCCTGGGCAAATGGGTGACTTAGCACAATCTTGTCTTAACTATGTTTAAAAAAGGGATGGGATGGGGCTTGGCATGTGGTTTAGTGTGAGGATTCTGGGTTCAATACCAAGTAATGTTAAAAAAAATTCTAGAAGTAAATTTTCTGTATCAAAGACTATGATATTGTAATTTTAAGGGATATTAACAAAAAGAAGCAACATAGTTCTAAGCTTTTTAAAAAACACAATGAGTAGGGGCCAGGGATTTAGCTCAGTGGTTCCAGTGCCTGCTGCGAAAGCACAAGGTCCCAAGTTCGATCCCCGGTACCAAAAAAAACAACAACAACAATGAGTTGCCTGATCTTTTCAAGTTGGCTAGAGTTTGAGTATGAAAATAAACACTGTATTTTCAATATATAACCATTAATCATGTTTTTTAAGTTTTGTGACAAATTATTGGATTCATATTGGATTAATACTAGCAATCCACTTCCAAAAGCAAAACTGAGCTAGTGTAATCAGTTACTACAGGTCCACAGGAGGAAAGCAGATGGCCCTGGTAAGGAGATGAGGTTCACGATTAGGTAATGACCGGTGCTCATCCCAAAGAGGCTCTCTGAAAGGTGAAGGCCCAGGGGTCTCCCAGGCTGAGGGGCCGGTGTGGAGTTGGTGTGTGCGAGGAGCAGTCTTCCTCGGGCCTTCCCTGTCTACAGTGACACCACTGTGGTGTGAGAGCCATCCACACAATGACAGTGATTTCTGTTTCTCCCCTAGTTCCCTGCATCAACAAATCCTCTTCCACTGGCTTTCTAGGAAAGAGCAAAGACCATCATTGCTATCATCATACTGTCTTAGCTTGTGCTGCCATACCAAACAATACCACGGAGTTGGCTAGGGGTGTTGCTCAGTGGTAGAGTGCTTGCCTAGCTTGTATGAGGGCCTGGGTTTGATCCTCAGCAGCTCACACCAAACCAAGCCAAGTCCCGCAGACTGCGGTGCTTAGACAAAAGGGGTTTATCCTTCACAGTTCTGGAGGCTGGAAAGCCAAGGTCAAGGTCAAGGTGTTGGTATGGTTGGGTTTTGATGAAGATCCTCTTCCTGGCTAACAAATGGGTATCTTCTTGCTGTGCCAGAGAGAGAGAGAGAGAGAGAGAGAGAGAGAGAGAGAGAAGGAGGGAGGGAGAGAGAGAAGGAGGGAGGGAGGGGGAGAAAGAGAGAGAGAGATCAAGCTCTCCAGAGATCAAGCTCTCCAGTGTCTCCTCTTAGGAGGGCACTAATTTCATCATATGGCCCCACCCTGATGACCTCCTCTAAATCTAATCACTTCCCAAAGGCTCTACCTTCAAACACCATCAAGTTGGGATTAGAGCCTTTGTGCATGAGTTTTGGAGGAACACAATTTGGTCCATAGCAACTCTCAATTATTTTTCTGTCTTTTTCTTATAAAAAATTTTAAATGTAAACAAAGAGTGAAGGACCACGACAATGAACATCCATCTTCATCTTCCCAGAAGCAACATTTGTTAGCATTTTTCCCTATTGGCTTTGCATGCACACATGCACACAAGCACACAGATACACACACACATACACATTGCAGAACCATTTGAAAATAGGTTACAGATATCATGCCTAGTTCTTGACTACTCTTTCAAAACCATACATAGTCTGATTCTCCTCTTCCTGAAAAGTAGAGTTTAGTTCCTTTCTCTTGAGTATAGAATTAGCAACTTCTAGTGCAAAGAATATGTCAGAGGTAATGGGATGTCATACTTGAGGTCAGGATATAGTCTATGGCTTCTTTTTAGAATCACTGTCTTGATCTCTCTAGAGTCACTTGTGCTTGAGGGAGGCCCACTGCCATGCTGTGAGGTGGCCCTGGGGAAAGACACAACAGCTTCCATGCGGTAGAGACACTCACACAGCCTACTGAGGCCTACATGTCAAGGACCTGAGGCCACTCAGCCACCATATGAGTGAGCTGGACAGGGAATCAGCCTTCATCCCAGCCTTGGGATGACTGTGTCCCTGGGCAACAGATGATTGTACTCTCAGCAGAGACCGTGACTCATGGCCGAACAGCAAAGTCATGGCCAGGGCCGGGGATTTAGCTCAGTGGTCCTGCGTCTTCCTCGAAAGTGCAAGGTCCTGAGTTCAATCCCTGGTACCAAAAAACCAGAAAAACAAAAACAAAAGCAAAGTCATGGCCAGATTCCTGACCCCTAGAATCTGCAACAATAGATGCTTTTTATTTTAAGGCACTAAGTTTGGGGCAATGTGTTACACAGTAATTAATAACTAATAATCGTCTACTATCATATTCATGTTCTACATTTCAAAATGTATGACTTGCATTCAGAATGTTTTTTATAGCTGTTTTCTTCCCCAAATCAAGATCCAGTATGGGTTCATTCATTGCATTTGCTGATTATTTTTAGCTGTCCCCCACCCCCTACCCCCATACCGTGGATCAGACTCAGGGCCTTGTGTTTGTGAAGCAGGCGTGGTGCCACTGAGCTAAATCTCCAGCTATTTTTACCTGTTTGTTGTTGTTATTATTGTTGTTTTTGTTTGGTACCGGGATTGAACTCTGGTCCTTATGCTTGCGCAGCAGGCAGCGAAATATTTTTACCTGTTTTAAAAAATATTTTATTTTGTTTTTTGAGATAGGGTCTTGCTATGTAGTTCAGGCTGGTCTTGGACTCACTATGTAGCCCAGGCTGGCCTGAAACTCACGGTGACCCTCCTGCCTCAGTCTCTCGAGTACTGGAATTATAGTAGTATGCCATCACATCCCAGGATTTGCAAGGCTGAGGAAAGAGGTTTGGCATGAGTTCCAGGCCAGCCTGGGTTATATAGTGAGTTCAAGGCCAGCCTGAACTCTGAACTACATAGCGAGACCCTGTCCAAAAAAAAAAAAAGAAAAAGAAATGGATGTGGATGCCTATGGAATTCAGATCAAACCTCTTGGTGAGAATATTTGGAAAGTAAACCTGTGTACTTCATGTCAGAAGGAGAATGATGTTAGATGGTTCCTTTATTGGTGACAGTTTAACTACCAATCTTTTCAGTGTAAAGGTACACTAGTATTTCTTCTGCAGTTCAGTGATACTTCTATGGGATGATAATTATCACCTTATTTCTGCTCCTTAGGACTTTATTAGTGACATTAGCATCCATTAGGCCTTGCCTGGATTAACTATGTCTTCAGGGTGGCAAATGGTAATGTCCTAATTTCACCATTACTTATATTTATTAGCAGCTATTTTCCTGTGAAGAAAAAAGCTTCCTTTTCTGAGGAATGAGGATTGCAAGTTTGAACCCAGCCTGGGGACCTCAGTCAGTTCCTGTCTCATAGTAAAAAACAAACAAGGGATTGGGATGTAGCTCAGAGTGAAAGGCCCTGATTCAATCCCATGTTAGCTTTCCCACCACAGAGACATAAGACCCAACACCCACAACATCAGGGGGAAAAGTTTAATTTGCTCAGGGTTTGAGTCCACAGCAGGCTGGTTCCACAGAGACATGGCAGAATGGTGGGCAGAGCTGCTTAGTTCATGGCAGTCGAGAAAGAGCAGGAGCACAGTGCCAGAGAGCAAGAGCAGGGACCAGATGTAGACCCAAAGGCCAGACCTCTCTAATCCACCCTGATACATCCAGAAGTGCTTCCCACCAATTCCCAGGGAGAACCCACAGCTAATCAAGTTGAAACTTCACCCTAAGCACCACAAATCCCCACTACAGAAAAAAAAAATCCATTTCTCTTTTTCTTTTAAATTCTAGAGGACATACAGATTTTTATTTATTTGTTGTATTATAATTGATTATTCTTTTCCAGTGTTCCAAATTCTCCACATTTGTCCAGCACCAGCCTCTTCAAAATGGCGCTCATGACCCTGTAACATGACTCCTTTAGTTTTCAAAATTTGCTTTCTGGACACCCTACGAGGTCCCTAGTCGTGCGGAACACATGCCGAATCAGCCCCCTGCAGACAGGCAGGTCTGTGCACGCCCTACCGAGGTCCTGAGTCACGCGGAAGACGCCAAATCATCCCGCTGCAGACAGGCAGGTCTGCCCATGCCCTACCTAGGTCCTGAGTTGCACAGAACACACTGAATCAGCCCGCTGCAGACAGGCAGGTCTGTGCACGCCCTAAGGAGGTCCTGAGTCCCGCGGAAGACACCGAATCACCCCGCTGCAGACAGGCAGTCACCTGATTCCACACTACAAAGACGCAGAGGACACCAGACCACCAGACCAAGGTACTGAGTCCCACTGTTCCTGGTCCAGAGGTAGGGGCTTCTGAGGCGTCGTCCCAC
>NW_004624785.1:6665215-6706100 GCF_000247695.1 Heterocephalus glaber | reverse complement strand
ATGCTGAGAAATGGAAAAAATGGAAATAAAGTCTTTGTAAATAGGGAAGGGTGGAGGGCGTGAAGGGAGGGCTAGGAATGGGGAAAAAATAAGAACCATGATGCATTTTATAAAGGTACAATTCCCAATGAGAAATGTAATTGTGTTGTATACCTACAATGTACCAATATAAGAATTTAATACAAAAGAAAACAAAACAAAACAAAACAAAAATTTGCTTTCTGGAAGAAGATATTCCAAGCTCACTTATAGTTTTTAGGCTGCAAACCAAAACTAGCCAATTCCCTGCGAGATTTGGTCCCTTTTTTTTTTTGTGCAGGAAATGGTGCTTAGGAACCCATATTTATGTTTTAGAATTGCACATACTATTAGCACAGCCATTGTGTCCAGTGCTCAGAGAGGTTGTGTACTTTGTTCAACTTCACACAGTGATTGCACAGCAAAGCTGGGTTTTGAGCCAGACCATCACACTACCATACCTGCATCAATAATTTCCTCCACACTCGTAGACACAGCTACATCTTACATACAGATCTGATGGTAGAAATTACGTATTGATAAGTAGGACAACAGTAACAAGTAGCTATGTAAGAGGAATGTTTAATTCAATTATAAATAGTAGTTACTAAATTATCAAGCCTTGAAAATTAGGAAGAGTTTAGTATTTATCTGTAAAACTGCATCTCTGGCGATTACTAGTAGTAATAGAATGTGTTGTGATAATACATTAAAAAAACAGAAAATTCTTTTTCTTATGTAAGTGTTTTTACTAGCAAAAGATTGATGTAATGTTATCCAGAGTTCGGAAATGCTTTTCCTTTGGCTTGAAGTTCCTGCCAAAACAATAAAAATTGTAAAATAAAAATATGGGCAATAAAAATCCTGAAGTCTTTAATGAAGTTCTCATTCATAATATGACTCCAAATCTTTACTGCTGAAAAATATTGTCAGGAAGTTTTGCTGACACGTTAATGGCCTCAGGAGAAGTCTTCCTAGTACTTTGTAAAGTACTCTTTTGAGGTAGGAAACTTTTTTTCTTAGAAAAGTCTAGATGTTCTGCTGTGGTAGATGTAGTCACAGGGCTGGGGTGCAGTTTCAACCCAACTCAGGTTTTCTGATTTGTTTAAACACTCTACATAAATTATTGTATGAAAATTTCACAAATAAAAATACCGATGACATTATATATACAGTAAATATATTAGCTGGAAATATTTAGTAGCTTATATATATGTATGTATGTATATTTGTTTTTGTTTTTAGTGCTGGCAGTTAAACTTTGGCTCACACAGTTTAAGTACACACTGTACCACTAAACTACACCTCGAAGGAGTGTGTTTTAAAAATTATCAGGGATTGGTAGCTTTTTTCTTGGTTGTCTTGAAAAAAATCCAACTTTGAGAAAAGTAGTCACTTTGCCCACAAAAGCCATGCACACATTTCCAGTGGACTACAGAATTTAAAATCAGCAAACCAGAAATTAAGTTGCATACTGCATTTCAGACAGCTTCTTTTCTTTCACACTGTTCATATTTTCTTTAATCTGAATGATTAAATAATACTGGCTGTAAACTCAGGTGGGCCTGTGTTGCAAATGATGCTCTTTCTACTTTTTTGATTTGTTATCCTATAGTAGGTAGTGAAGGGAAAAGAACCTGAGAGAGAGAAAGAGAGACATAGCAAGTGGAGTGATAAAGAAGCTAGGCTCTAATGCCCATTAACAGACCAATGGATAAAGAGTGTGGTATGCATACACCATGGAATATTACTCAGCCATAAGAAATAATAAAATCATGTCATCTGCAGGATATCGAGTCCATAACATTAAGTAAAATAAGTCAGACACAGAAAGTTAAATATCAGGTGGATTCTTTTATATGAGAAACCTAAAATATAAATAAAAGGTAAAATAAAGGAAAAAGAGTAGGAAACGGGGAGGTAGACTTTTTGGAGGTGGGGAAGCGGGTGAGGGGAAGGAGAAAGGAGGAGGGTGAAGAGGGAATGAGGGGATTGAAAGTGATCAAGACATGATATATATTTACCAGTTCCACAAATCAAATGTAACTACCATGTACTGCAAGCATGCACTGAAGAAGAAGAAGAAGAAGGAGAAGAAGGAGAAGGAGAAGAAGAAAAAGGAAAAAGTGGCAGCTGGAATTAGGCTATAGGACTTATACCATAACACTTTAAAGTTATACATTTTTATTCCTGATACATCAATTTGAATTAGCAGTTTCAGGCTTTCTGCTATGAAATATGAGGAATTTGATGCCTCTTACTTTTGTTTACCTTCTTTCTGCTTCTAGTTTTTATTGTATTATAGCACTTATATTGTCAAGGTTGACTGTGGTGTTGTGATGATTAAGTATTCAATGGTTTCTCTTTAGGCTCATTATAAATATTTAAGATCAGTTAGAATAACAGTTAAAACAACATAATTTACAGCTTAGTAGTGAGGCACTCAGGAGGCTGAGGAAGGAGGACTGTGAATCTGAGGCTAGACCTTGTCCATTGGTGGGAAAAAAATAAGGCTGGGCATGGTGGTACATACCTGCGATCCTAGCACTCAGAAGGCTGAGGCAGGAGGATTACTGCAAGTTTGAGGCCAACTTGGACTATATAGTGAGTTCAGGGCCAGCCTAAACTGCCTAGCAAGACATTGTCTCAAAAAAAACACAACACCCTGATAAATTAGAAGAGGAGAGGACATAAAAAAAAATATGTGTTGGGCCGGGGATTTAGCTCAGTGTTTCTGCCGCCTGCCTTGCAAGCACAAGGACCCGAGTTCTATCCCCGGTACCCAAAAAAAGAAAAATATGTGTTATGTACATGTACCAACTCCCCACAAATGTAATCATTATGTACCGCCAACATGTACTAATAAAATGTTTTAAAAAGACTGATATATTAAAGGAAGTGAGGAAGATGGTAGAGTGGTGAACAGCAGAGAAACAGCTCCTCTGAGATTTGGTGTCCAGATGATGGAATATAACAATGTGGGGAAGGCAGGAAGGAGGGAAGTTGGTCGTTGGGACCCAGCAAGGATCTGAACTGAGAACTGAGGCCCATGGGGAGAGGAAGGAGAGAGACTTCAATGATGAAG
Source organism: Heterocephalus glaber (assembly GCF_000247695.1). The sequence continues at coordinate 6,702,997 of NW_004624785.1, read as the reverse complement.
AAGGAGGTGGCAAGCAGTGCTTTCTCCCTGAGCCTTGACTCACTGCATGGAAAGGGTGGTTCGGACCTGCAGGTGCACCGTGACTACTGGTGACCCCAGAGGCCTCCAGTAGAGATGTACCAGTGTAATGAAGCAGTGGAAGTAGTGGACTACAGTGGCTGGTATGTTTTTGGGTTCAGATGTCCCCTAGGAGAGGATGATTGGCTGGTTCCCATCTTGGAGAGGGACTGAGTTCTGAATTCAGAGCAGCTGTAGGCTGGCTTCATCAGCATGAGGCAGAACCTAGTGCAAGTTGGCAGGAGCTCAAGAAGCTGAGTTTAAGCCAGCAGGGACCTGAGTTCAAGTCAGCAGGAGGCACAGAGTGTTGGAGGCTGAACAAATTGATTTCCAGCCTCACAGCCAGAACTTCAGCCTGAGCTTCCAGCCTGAGCTTCAGAACTAAAGGTGCAGGCTTAATGGGATTATCCACTAACCCACTATAAATCTATGGCTGTTTTTTTGGGATTAATCAACACAGATTTGGGCTCTGTGTGCCCAACTTATCTACCAGTGACAGCAGAGATACACCTTGAAGTGAACATTTTTTTCCTTGTATTTGGTTTTGTTTTGTTTTCATTTTTTTATTGTTCTTCTTCTTTTTTTTTGTTTTTGGTACTGGTGATCTAACTCAGGATCTTTCACTTGCGAGGTAGGTGCAGTGCCCCTGAGCTAAATCCCTGGGTATTGTTCTTAGTTTTATATAAGTGTGAACATGGTTTTTTAGTTTTTTGTTGTTGTTATGTGCTATTCTTCTTTGAATTTCTTCCTTCTCTCCTCCCCTCCTATCTTCTTCACCAGTTTCCTAAATTTGCATAATCTTTCTTTGTACTCCAGCTTTGCTTCTAATCCCTTCTTCTTCTATTTCTCCATTTTTCCCCTTTATCTCTTTTAAATTTTCTCTGCTAAGGGTAACATCACTATACAGATGGCATATTTACTGTATACAATTTTCTGGTTTGTTTTAAATGTTGTTATATAGCCATAAATCTAGTTCATATGGTTAAAGGTGGCAAATTAATAGTTACCACAATTTGTCATTTTTCAAGGCTATGTTTTTCACCTAAAAAACAAAACAGAAAATGAGAAGACACTTAAGCAAGATGCAGTCCCAAACTTCCAGCTCACCAAAGGCAAACCCAAGGTCTTGCTTTTTTCCACCAATGAGGAGGAATAATTTGAAACCCACCTGGACTCTCTGAAGCAGTGATGGCATAAGTAACAAAGGAAATGAATGAAGGACTAGAAAAAAAACAGATCAGAAATAGTTTCCCAGATAACTACAGTGATACTGACCACATGAAAAACATAATTAGTGACTTTAGAGCAGATACAGATAAAAAAAATAGAGAAAATTAGGAAAATGATGGCAACATTGAATGCCCAACATAGGAAAGAAATGAAATCCATGAAGTGGATTCAAACAGATATCCAGGAGATTAAAAATTCCATTGAAAATATACGCAGCAAAATGAGCCAATGTGAGGACAAAATATCTGATATAGAAGACAGGATTGCAGTTAGCAATCATGAAAAGAAAGATTTCTTAAAAATAACAAGGGACCACAAAAAAATCAATCCAACAGGTGCTAGATGATGCAAAGAAGAATAAAATAAGATGGGTTGGAGTCAATGAATAAACAGCAGAGCGTGCAAATGACATAAAAAACTTGTTAACAGAAGTAATGACAAAAAGCTTCCCAAGCAGGGAAACAGAATTTGACATACAGATAATTGAGGCATATAGAACTCCAATTAGCCATGACAAAAAAAACTACATCAAAGCATATAAAAGTCAAGATTCCAGAAATTCAACACATGGACAGAATAGTAAAAGCAGCTAAAGAAAAGAAACAAATCACTTACAAAGGAAATCCCATCAGAATCACAGCAGACTTCTCAACAGAAACTCTCAAGTCAAGGAAAGCTTGAAGTATTTCAAGTGGTAGAAGAAAACAACCTCCAACCCAGATTGGTGTACCCTGCAAAACTATCTTTCAAAATTGATGGAGAAATAAAATACTTCTGTCACAAAGAACACCTGAAGAATTTCATGACCACTGAATGAGCACTCCAAAATGTTCTGAAGGATATTCTAGAAAGAGATAACAAGGACTACAATTCCATGAACCCCAAGAGAATGAATCCTCCAAGCAAGGCAAGCAGTTAAACAGAGAGAGGAGAAAAAGGGAATCAACAAGAGGAAAATAACATGACAAGGATAAGACAACACATATCAGTTATAATCATCAATGTAAATGGTCTCAATTTATCAATCAAAAGAAACAGACTGGAAGAATGGATCAAGAGCAAGATCCAACAATATGCTGCATATAACAAACACATTTAATTAAAAAAGAAATTCATTGACTGAAAGTCAAAGGATGGAAAACAATACTCCATGTAGTAGGAACCCAGACAAAAGCACAGGTAGCTATAATATTTGCAGAAAATGAATTTCAAGCCAAGAATGATTAAGAGAGACAAGGAAGATCACTACACCCTGGTAAAGAAGACAATCCAAGAGGAAGAGATAAAAATCATAAATATATGTGCACTACATACCAGCACACCTGTAGGGGACCACAATATTGATTATGCCCAAAGCAGGCTGTAAGCACTGTAGGCTGTGAAGAGCTAACCCCTCGATTGGCTTGTTTTGAGAAGTGAGTCCAGCTAAAGCCTATGTGTTGAGGTCAGAGTAACTCACATCCAAATTCCATTCCTACAATTAAAACTTCTTAACTAGAAGGACAAAGTTCTAATTACAACCCTATATTTTGTTTATTTTGTTCCTAATTTGAGATTACTTTGTCTTGTCCTTTACAAGCCTCACCCTGATAAAAGCTATCTATGACAAACCAATAGCCAACACCATACTAAATGGACACAAACTGAAAGTTTTCACTCTAAAATCAGGAACAAGACAAGGTTGTCCACTGTCACTACTCTCATTCAATATAGTTTTTCTAAAACACAACTTCAAAACTTTCACCATCCTTCCTGTGTACTGAATGCGCTCTAGTACATTTTTTCTCCCAAACTATGAGTAAGAAAGGATGATTTTTAAAATTTCCAATCCGCTGCTGACCAATACTTCTATGGAATATAATAAAATAAATTAACAGAAAAATTATTTAAAAGATACATAAAGCAAAAGTCCAAATTTTAAGTGTTAGAAACCACAAACATACCTTTAAATTTTACTAAATATAATGGAAATAAACAGGAAAAAATAGAATTACATAAACTGTACCCATTCTTCGAAAGTATGTGTGTAGGACATTAAATAATCACTGCTAGACTTCCAGAAACTTTGCAAACATAACTGAACAAAAGTTATGAGTACAATTCTCTGTGTTAAAGTTCTATTGCACATTTTGAGTGAACTGCACTTATGCCAGTATTTAAAGTTTAATTATGATAATGAACTCACTTTTGGTTTGCTAATTTAGGTCATCTTTATTGGACTAATGACTGTGCTATTTGCAGGAGATATGTTTTATTTTAAGACACACACAGTAGAAAATCAGTCTCACAGAGGCTTGTTGAGACTGGAAAAGATTTAAAACCAATTTCAGGGTATTTATTTGTAACATATCCAAAATGAAACAAATGCATTTTCAAAAAATCTTCAATCCTCCATCTGGAGACAGTTCTACTGATTTATTTCATATAGGAATGGTCAAATTTAAATTGTTTTTTAATGAGAGAAACATGTTCTGGATTTCATATATTCTTTTAGTTTTGGATTATTGTTGGCAAACTCACCTTAACATAACACATAGCACGCATGTTTTATCTGTTCTTGTGGAACACAACAGACATGCAACCCATAGCACCTGCTGCCTGCCATGTAAGTTTGACAAAGTGTGGACAGGGCCCTGCTTTGTTAGAAAATCAAGGTTATGGCTCAGACTCTTGGTTTCTAAAATTATCTCACTGGGACTGGGAACAAACGGTAGCACTCATGGTACTGGCATGCAGAGCCCATTTTGAAAAGCACTGTTGTAGGAGAGTTTTATCTAGATTAAAGTTTGAATCCCGGAACTCAGTGTCAAACTGAAGGTCTGGTCTAGTTCAAGTGAAACAGAGCAGGACTCATCTCCCCTATTCCAGTTACAGTACTTCTATTAATGTAGCCTAAGTTTAGCATGCATGAGTGTGTGCTCCCATTTCAACATCCTCCCCACCAAGTTACAGTGTCCTTTTCTACAAGTGACCAGAATTGAAGCTGCCTGTGTGTATATTCTTCTCAGTTAGGTGAAAATGTTACTACACTAGGTGCTTAATGATGGACGATATATATGACTGTGGTCTCATGAGATTATATTGCCCCGTGAGCGACCTCACAGCTTCATTCCTGTGTGAAGCACACTGTCTGATGTCAACATTGTCAGTGTTGTCTAACGGTGCATTTCTCAGGAGCTATCCCCATCACTCAGTGGCACATAATTGTGTCATAATCAAATGATTTTGCATATACATCATCTTCCATATTAAGTAATCTACCTTACAGATACATTCTTTTTTGTTGTTGTGTTTTGTTTTTTGTTTTTGAGTCAGGGTCTGCTATGTAGTTCAGGCTGGCCTCGAACTCACTAAGTAGCCCAGGTTGGCCTTGAACTCAAGATGATTCTCCTGTCTCAGCCTCCCGAGTGCTGGGATTACAGGCATGTGTCACCATTACAAATACATTCTTAGGACTGGAATTTCAGTGATAAAAGATATTAAATTGTATGAAGCATATTAAATTTTGTTTGGCATTGTTGCCAGTCCTTAAACCTATTTGTATTTGTCCAAGTCAGGTATAGGAGTGTCTGCTTGGAGGATTTTTTTAGGTTTTTCTTTTCATTGTCACTGCTCTAGGTAGAATTAACCGAATGATTTTTTTATTTTATAAAACTGGTTTAGCATTGGAGGAATGAAGCACTGGGCAGAGAGGTTCCCACCCTGACAATAATTAGTTATTGTATTTTTGAGAGGCAATTTGATGTCAGGAACGTCTAGATCCATATAATAGCAGGCACATCCTAACAGGAATTGACTGTTTTAGAAACACCACACTTCGAACATTTTCATCCCTTAATTCAAACTCACACCTTTAATTGGGAAGCTAGATTGAATGTCTTAATTCTATTATTTACAAATATTTTTGTTAAAAGATGCAGTGAAGGAGCCATTCTTCATTTTCTGTATTAGTCAGAATGAACCTCAGGATCTGTTAATTATAAAAAGAATTTCTAAAGCGATCAGCATCACCGTGTGTCTAGGACCTGCCCTCCGTCGCAGAAGCGATTTCTTCCCTGGAGGCCAGCCCTGAGTTTTCTCTGAGGCAGCTCCTTGTTTCTTGTTCTGTGTCAGTATGGTCTGACAGTAGTCCCAGGTCCTGGCCAGTGATGCCCATGTCACATTACTTTATGCTTCAGTGTATCCTTGAGGTAGCCATGCAACCAGACTCCGGTCTGGTGGCTTTCTCCTGAGAGCCGGGCTTGTAATTGCATTTGCAGTCTGAGGACATCTATTTCCAGTGGATCAGCCCTGTGTCTCCCCTGCATCTCAAAGTGATTAATCAGAGCTCCAGGGGAGTGGTTGTCCCCAAGGTCCATCACTGGCTCCTGATCAGGCATTTCATAGAGAAACAGCTTTGAGTTTGGCTGAAAGTGCCCAGAAAGAAGAAATTGGAACTGCTAACCAGTGTCTTCCTCTTCCAACAGCACAAATTACTTTTGTAGTTTTTTAATTAAACATAAGTATGGGTGCTTGGGTTTAAAAAAAGTGCTTTAGATGTGTTGGAGGATTGTTGTGGTTCTTATGTTTCAGTTGGTGAAATAACAGGGTGAATCTGGAGTAGAAAAATTCCTCAGAGTTGAGACATTTTATTTGTGTTTATTCGTCTTTTGGTGTTAGCTGCCACTTGGTTAATCTTCAAATTGACAGTAAGTTCATTGTACTCAAATATCTGATATATTTTTTGAGTCTTTTGAGGGCTTTTTTATAAATAATCGGTTACAAATATCACTCTATGTTGACTGTGGAAACTTTCTCCTTTTGCATTAGGGATTTTCTTTCAATAAAAAGTTAATATGTAATATTCTATATGGGTTTAGAACTCTGAAATAATTAAGATTAATTTTCTTTTTTGAGACCGGGTCTTGCTACGTAGTTCAAGCTGGCTTTCAACTCACTATGTAGCCCAGGCTGGCCTCGAACTCACAGTGATCCTTCTGCTCAGCCTTCTCAGTGCTGGGATCATAGGTGTGCACCACCACACCTGGCTCTGAAGCATTAATTTTATCTGAAAATTAGAGAAGGAAAATACATAGGAAATTCCTTCCTTCTTTCAAAGTACATTAAGTTATCAATGAAAACAGATTAGGATTAATTTTTTTTTTTGGTACCTGGAATCAAACTCAGAGCCTTGCATTTGCTACACTGCGGAGCTACATCCCTGGCCCAGATTAGGATTAATTTTTATCTGTGCATCATTGAATTTAGGACCTCACAGATGCGATTGTAGTTGCTAAGTAAAATGGCAGCCCAAATGGTGATCACTCAAGTGAATGCTGGTTACTCTAACTGAGCAAGTCAGTTGCTCTTCCATTACTACTGTGTCCGAAGAGAAATCTGTAAACTGTAAACTATAAACTCCGTATTTTTGATAAAGTGTCCTTGATTCTACTTTAAGGGACATAATCTAATTAGCAGCAGCAGTGAGGTTTTTCTACAGAGACCCTAATTTGGAAAGAGGAAAGGGGAAACCAAGATCTTGAAAAGCAAGGAATTTTATAAAATCAGCTCTATGGTTACTTATTACGTCTCTGAAGAGGGCAAGCTTTTCTAACTACCTCTACTGTGATTTTTCTTTCAAATTGATACTTGAGATTTCCTTTAAAAAAATCACCATAAGAAAAAGAGTAAAATGTTATGTTTTCTCTAAAGAGTAAGAGCTAGTGTTTCAGCTGACCTTTCTCCTGTCTACAAGCTGTTGGTGGAGATAAATTCCTTTTAAAGTCCAGTTCAGAAGCAAAAGGGATGATTGCATTTTAACTAGCAGCCTGAAATGTTACCAGACCATTTAGAGGTAGAACCTGTGGCTCAAAAGTATTGTTTGCTGGGCTGGGGATTTAGCTCAGTGGTGCTGCTGCCTGCCTTGAAAGTGCAAGGTCCTGAGTTTGATCCCTGGTACCAAAAAAAAAAAAAAAAAAAAATTTACCTTTTGTACCTTTTACTTCTGATGTACAGTACTATTTTTAATTTAAATTTTTTTGCTAATTAACCAGGTAGTAATCCTATAGCAATGCTGATTAACTGCTTATTCTTATTTGATGTAAATTCATGTATTTTGGAATTTGATGTTAACAAGTGACTAAAGTGATTAAAAATTAATTTAGAAGATGTCCATTTAGTGGCACTGTGGGCCATTCCAGATTATGGTAAATAGAAATAGGTACACAGGTAACTTTCTCTGTGCCCTACATTTTCCTGAATCTAATCATACATATTATATTATATTCTTTAAGATTATTTATTGTTTTTAGTATGGTACCTTAACTTTTACTTTTAATTCTCCACCACCAAATGGCTAATTATTTCTGTCTTTTTTTCTTTTGGTTCTATCAATTATAGGTTTGTCTTTATGAGACAAGAGAATAACAGTCAGTGAGCACTGATAGATAGATCTGGTTATGGAATGATATTTTTATGAGAATGCTCATATTTTTATAAACTGAGATTAAAAAGGCATTTTTATTCAAATAATTTTTAATGACTAACCTTAATAATTTCATAATTATAGGGAACTTAGAGTTAAGGTTGGGTTGAGCATTTAACCCTATTTCCTTGAAGTCATCAGTAAGCCAGGTAAATGACTTGCTATGGTCTGTGTAGGTATATATACCTGATTAGTGGCTGATGTTACTGTCTTCACCCTCTGTAATTGTTTCAGGATTTGCTCAGTGCTGTAGAGGCAAAAGAAGCTCTGGAAAGGGAAGTTAAGATCTTTCAAGAAAGGTTGCTTGCTGGCCAGCGGGCCTGGGATGCCTCAAAGCAGGAGCTAAGTCTCCTGAAGAAAAGCTCTGAAGAGTTGGAGAAGAGTTTGAAGGCCAGTCGGGATACAGCCGCGGCCTCACAAAGCCAGAACACCTTATTTAGGGAGAAAATCACAGCCCTCCTTAGAGGCAGGCTGGGGATGACTGGGCCCACTGAGGACACCATTTTGGAGAAGATTCAAGAAATGGGCAGCCAGGAAGAGAGCAGGCTGAGGGTAAGTAGGTGATGACTGCTTACAAGCTTTCTCAAAATAGTGGACACATTTGTTTAGCTCAGGTCAATAAGTGATTTATCTAAATTAGTCAAAGTGTAATTTAAATGTGGTCGTGTTACTGGCAGCTCAAGTCCATACACTCAGGTCCATCTGCTTGCTGTCGACCAAACCAAAGGAGGCCATTTATTTTGGTGAAAAGGAAAAAGGCTTTAAGCAAAGGTGTCTCTGAGGAGACGGAGGGGCCTCATTTGCCTCAGATCACCATACCCCATGCCCAGGTGTGCACACATCTTTTATGGTAAGGAACAGAGGGTGGCAGGATACAAGGAAACAGTGAGGGCTTTCCACTTGCTCATCTCTCCTGGACCCCACCTGTTCTTTCTGTTTATGGAGGCTGAGAGGAGGAGGTGCTGGTTACGCATTCGGCAAAGGGAAGTTTGGAGTTGACCTCCTGGTGCCAGCATCTTTATATCTGCCCATTCACCTAGGCTGAAGAGAGAAGGGAGTGTCCTAAAGCTTTATTTTCCCATGCCAGTTGCAGTTGTATCACTTTCACTATGTGCAGTCCTTGGGAAGCCCTGAGAGTCACTTCAAGCAGCTGATGGCTAGACTGTACTCCTTGAATAAGAACTACCCAGTGGTGAATCCTGTCTCCACTGTACACTTGCTCACCGCAGTGCAAATATGGACAGCTTCCCCAGGGCCTAGCTTCTGAGGTTTTGTTTTCTCATCTCATTAGGGGCTGGCACAAGATTCACAGTCTCTTATTGGAAACCCTTTGGAATTCAGAATTTTTTCAGGGTTTAGAAAGGTGAGGCAGAAAGACAGTACAAAAGCAACTACCCATTCCTCTGCAAGGGGATTTGGACTGCACTCTGACACAGGCATGGTCATAAGGCTGCAGCAAGCCCTGGGCACCCACAGGACAAATGAGTGGAAACTACCAGTAGCTTTGTGTCACTTTGGGTCAGGGTTTGATGCTCAGCTGGGTCAGGTCAGGCCAGGGTTTGTCAATAAATGAGTTATGGAAATAGCTGGATTTAGAACTACAGATATGGGTTTCTAGATCTGTAACACCATCTGCCTCATGAAGTTTTTTTTCATAAGCATTAAACAGAAAAAATTGTCATGAAGTCCTTAACACACTGTCTGATAAATCACAATAATATATATTAACTATTATTGCTGCTGTAACTTGTACTCTTTCCTCCTCCTCCTTCTTCCTCTTTGCATAATGCATTCCTGCTCAAGACAGTTTTAGGAAATCTATTTAACAAGTGGAAAAAAAGGATTTAATGCACCTATATGGTGGAAGTGCATTTAAAATTTTCATTTATGCTATTAACATTTCTCACTTTTTTTTTTTTTTCCAGACGGTCTTGCTAAGTACTTCTGGCTGGGTTTGAACTCACTATGTAGCTCAAATTGGCCTTGAACTTTTGGTGATCCTCCTGCCTCAGCCTCCTGAGTGCTGGGATTACAGGTGTGCACCACCACGCCTGGCTTCCAATTCACATTGTCTATAAATTATTACCTGAGCCAATGTCAGCCTGGACTTCTTAAATGATCATCAAACTCAAATGACTGAAGTCCTAATTATTGACATTTTAAAGTGAATTCTATCCAAATTCCATGTATAATCCCATTATGACTATTTCTTCTGTTCCTGTCATACCAGTTCAAAAGGAGAAAATGCATTTTCTATCTTTTAATGCAATCACTAATTCAGATCACAGGGTTGTATCCTTTGACATCTCCCCACTTCCTCTCCCTCCACACTCTGCCTTTTGGGACCACTGTTCTATTTTCTCCTTATCTTTGATCATCCCATACTTTTAGAAAGGATTCTGCAGATAAGTGATATTTTTCTTTCTGTGTCTGGCATATTTCACTTAGCATACTGTCCTCTAGGTTCATCCACATGGAGGATATGAGGAACTATGGGAGATAATGGATATATGAATTTGTTCCAATATGGTAACTGTTTTCCTATATATGAATCTTATAACTTCACTTTGTATACTTTAATCATACACAATAAAATTTTATTTGAAAAGACAAAGTTCAGGATTACATTTGTAAATTTTCTTTAATGATCAAAATACTTAACCTCCCCCCTGCCCCTTTTTGAGGCAGAGTCTTGCTCTGTAGTCCAGGCTGGCCTTGAACTTGCAGCAAGCCTTCTGCCTCAGGCTCTTGAATGCTGGGATTACAGGTATGTGCCATCACGCTTGGCTCTTAAATTCCTTTTAAAAACTGTCCAAAAACTCACAGATGCTTCAGAAGCAGCAATCTCAAGCTCCTTGGCCAAGCACAGGATTTTCTTTGGATATAAAATGCTCACACGCAGCGTACTCCACAGCCAATGTCCATCCTGTATGTAACGTGTTGGATCTCAGATCAACTCAGTTTTTCTCCTGACTTGTTCTACACAGAGGCACTTGATTGAGGAAGGAAATTGTTTACAGGATCGAGAAAAACTTTATTAAATTATTTATGTTGAATGGCATTAGATATACTTCAGTTGCTAATGAGTTTCTTTATTTTTTTGCAATTCATTTTATTGCTTCCCCTTCTGTATTTCCAAGTTTTTTCCTAAAACAATTTTAATTCCAGCATGTGAAGCATGGCCTACAATTGTCAGCATGATGTATATGTTTATTTCTGAAAGGAAAATTGTGCAAATTGGTTAAGCTGAATATGCCTTCCCCCACTCCCCATAAAAATTAGAACGATTCAGAATCTTTTTAGTGCTTTTGTCTGCCTTTCCTACCCTGCAATTTTTCTCAATAGCTGCTCTTCTTATTGAAAAGCCTGAAATCAAGCATATAGCTGGTGTCTTGTGTGACTCATCTTCAAGTAAAATCAGGAGAAAATGGATTTCGTATATTGTCTTAGAAATGTTTTGGAAGAATGGGAGCTTTAGGAATTGATGAATCTGTTTGATAAGGAGGCTGCGCCCCCTGTCAGCTGCCCTGACTGCACACCCAGCCCATGGTTGAGCAATCCTGACTCGATGGCCCAGTGTGCGTAGGCCAGGGGGGCAGCTTCTGCCCCTCACGTCCACTCCTGCCTGTTCAATGGTGTTTTCCTTGTCCACTCGTTTGCCAGCCCTGTCCCTCTTCCAGGCTTGCAATTTTCGGTAGAATTGAGGACACCACCCACACTTCAGTAAATGACTCCAATAAGTCATTTCCACTTGTTCCTTGCATTTCTGCTTCTGGCAAAATTTAATTTTCTTTTTAAAAGTTTTACTATATCTGGGCACTATTGACATTTTTGGGTGGCATAGTCTTTAGCTGTGATGCTGTCCTGTGCAGTGCAGGGAGTTTAGCTGCATTCTTGGCCTCTGCCACTAGGTATCTGTAGCACCCCCAGCCCCAGTTTTTGTTTTCTGGTACCAGGGATCGAACTCATGACCTTGCATTTGTGAGGCAGGCACGGTGCCACTGTGGTAAATCCCCGGCCCCCCAGCCCCAGTTTTTGACAGCCATAGGTGCCTTCAGATATCACCAAGTGTCCCGCAGGGAGCAAAGTCATCTCCAGTTTAAAACCACTGCCTTAGAGGAGTGTTCTACAGCTGGATCGCCAGCAGTCTCTTTTTTAATTTGTTAGTACATGTGTGTAGTACATAGGGTTTCCGTTACTTGTGGGAAGTTGGTACACGCACATAGCACATTCTAATGCCTTTTTCCATCTGTGGCCCTTCTTTTCCTCCCCCTTCACCTTCCTTGTTCCCTTTTTTTCTGTACCTGTTTGCAGTACATTAGGTTTACATTCCTTATCTGGCACATCCCACTTCCTTTTTTTCATCCTGTATCCCTTCCCACTCTCTCCCTTCCCTCTATCTCTTGATTTCTTTCCCTTTTGAGAACAATCCATCTCCCTACTTCCTATTATCTCTTTTATTTTTGCTCTTTATTTTTGCTCTGGGGTTCCATATAGAAGTTAACAATGTGATATTTAAGCTTGTGCACCTGATTTATTTAACTTAACATTATGGTCCCAGCAATCTTAAATGAGTTTTTAGATGTTATTTAGCCTTGGAATTTGAGGTTACTGTAACAGGTGTTTATCAAATAATGACTTCTTGCACAATGGCAGAAAGTTACAACAATTTTAGGTTTTCTTTAGAATTTTGAAGCAAAATTTCCCCTACTTCGAGGTGTTTAATTAACCAACTCTGAATGAGAATTGATTATGTGTAAAGAGAACATGACCACAATAAACTTCTTGTCATTTCTTAAATTTTATAGACACACACACACACACACACACACACACACACACTTCTGGCACTGGGGATTGAACTCAGGGCCTTGCACATACTAGGTAAATGCTCTACCTCTGGGCTACACCCTAGTCCTTTTAATTTTATTTGGAGACAGGGTCTTGCTAAATTGCCCAGGCTGGTCTTAAACTTGTGATCCTACTGCCTTTGCCTCCCAAGTAGCTGATAATACAGGTGGGTGCCACTATGCCGAGCCTCATTTCCTAAATTAAAGGTAAATTCATACAAGCTTATGCACAGTGACCTGGATGGACAGCCTCTTTGTCTGCTCTAGGCACACTAAGGCTTTCCTTCCTTCACTGTGAAGTTTCTTATTCTGGAGGCTCTGTGGGAGCTGTGGGGACCTAGCTGGATAATCTAAAACACCTGAAAGGTCCATGACCTCCTAATCCCCCTTCTGATCTTGGAGCACTGTCATTGTTCTCTTGCTCTGTCATTAATCCTGCCACCTATTGAAGCAAGCATTTCTCTGGAAGGGACAGCAGATTCTATTGATGTTTCATTGTGCAAAATTGTGTTCCAGGTCACCCCTGGCTGCACAGGCATCTAGGAGAGTGAACAGTAGGGGTTTAGCTTTCCCAGTCTCTTGGGTAGTATTTCTTTCCTAGGATTTTGGTAATGAAGTACCACTAATTGGGCGGCTTGAATGATGGAAGCTTCTTGGTCATGTTTCTGAAAGTTAGAAACCTGAAATCAGATTTGTTGGAAGAAGGGTTGGTTCTTTCAGAAAGCTATGAAGAATGATGTGTTCCACTCTTGTCACCCTGCTGCTGGTGGCCTCAGGCATGCCTGGTCTTATGGGTACCTTCTATGCACATCTGCCTTTGTGTCCAAAGTTTCCCTTTTCATCAGAATGCTGATCAAATTGAACTAGAGCGCACACTAATGATCTCATTTTAATTTGATTATCTCCATAAAGCGCTTATTTCTTTTAGTTAGCTTTTCCAGTACCAGGGATTGAACTCAGAATCTTGCGCTTTTGAGGCAGGTGTGGTGCTACTGCGCTAAATCCCTGGCCCAAGTGCTTATTCCCAAACAAAATCACATTCTTGAAGTATGAGGTGTTTCAACATTTCTTTTTTGGGGATGCCCAGTTCCACACATAACAAAAGTTGACATGAACAAAGAGGAGGGAGTGGATTAGCCAGTCAGCACTGTGGGCCACAAATACAAGCAAGAAAGAAGGGGAATTTCGTAGATATTGAGTTCCTGATACCTGGGATTTTTTTATGCATTTCTTAAGTGAAAAATCAAAGCTTGAATAATCAGAGAAGAGTTGTTTACATCTCAAAGTCACTGGTCCTTAAGTGACCCAGGAAGCTCTTTCTCAATTTAGAGCTCTTCTGCTTCTGTTTGGTTTAATCTTAGAGCAAAATGCTTCTCTGGTGAAATCAACAAGTCCTGTCCTTGGGAGAAGAATGAACTCTGTAAGGGCATTATGACTTCACTTCCCCAAACTCTGCTGCTTATGCCTGAAGCAGAGCTTACTGCAGTGCCTTTTTTATGTAAAAAATTGAGGTATTCTGTTCTACATCTCCAGTGTGGAAATCTGGTGCATGTTTTGTCCCAGAATGTCAGGTGTATATGAACAGATGATATTAAGAAAAAAATGAAGGACAAGCTTATTGATGTATGAAAAACAACACGTGTTTATAGTTTTGGTGGACACATATGTTTGATGGACACATATGGCATTGGTATTTGATGTTCCCAAGGACAGAGTCAGATGAGGATGCTAATGGATTTGAATACATTTATGTAAATTTAGCTCTGAACAAACCTGGTAGTGTCATATACCCTAAAACATAAATAAGCTTAGGAAGCCAAGCTCTGTGATGGGGTAGGGAGGTTCTTAGATCTTTGTTCCTCTCTAGAATCCAAATTTATTTTTTTGGTCAATTAAAAATTTTTTATTAGTACATGTTTGCAGTACATAATAATTACATTAATTGTGGGGAGTTGGTCCATGTACAGATATGTATAGAAGACATAGTAATTCTTTTTACTTTCTTTTTCCCTTTCTTTCCTTCTCTACTCCCACTTACCCTTGGTCCCCTTCCCATTTGCAAAATATCATCTCTCTGCTTCCTACTGTCTATCTTTTATTTTGCTCTTTAAAGTTTTACACTTTGGGTTTCTCATATAAGAGAAACCATGTAATATTTAAGATTGTGTGTCTGATTTATTTTACTTAACATTATGGTCTCAAGGAGTTTCAATTTTCCTACAAATGACTAAACTCAACTCCACTTTATGGCTGAATAGTAAGTACTCCATTGTGTGCATATACCACATTTTCTGTCATTCATCTGTTAATGGACATATAGGGCACTTCCAAGATTTAGCTATTGTGAATTGTGCTGCTAAAAGACTCCAGAATCTTGGCATGGCAGTTGGGTAGATTCGGCATAGTTCAACTACCTACATATTAGTGATGTTAAAAATTATATTTGTGGGGTCTTCAAGGCTCTTTGGAATATCCCTGAGTCTACACAGGGCAAACATACAGGTGAGGTCCTCTTACCTTTGATTCAAGCATATTTGTCCTTTATGTGTCTGTCTTATTTACTTTTTCCTCGCTGAGACAAAATACCCAACACCCAAAGTTAAAGGAGGAAAAGTTTATTTAGCTCACAGTTTGTAGAGGTTTCAGTCCATACTCAGTTGGCTCCAAGGCAGGGTGACATGGCAGAGGGGCAACAGTTCATGGTGTCTACAAGGTAGCAGCATCTTTCTGCCCCTTATATCTTATCCAGATTACTGGGATTAGGGCAGTGCCAAACCAATCAGTGAATTTATTTAGTAATCACACACCCTTAATCTCAGCTTCACACAGTCTAGATTCAGCCACCACTAAAAAAGCCCTATGACTTCATGAAACTTTGAGGGGACATCTAGACACAAACTATTACATTCCAACCCTGAGCTCCCAAACATTCATGCACATCTCTTTATGCAAAAGGCATTTAGTCCATCTCTAAGAGTTGCAAAAGTTGTAACAGTTTCAGCAGTGCTGAAAATCCAAGTCCAAAGTTCCTTCTGAGATTTAAGGCAAACTCTTTAACTGCAAGCCCTTGTGCAAATGAAAAGAAAGTTAAACACTTCCAACATTCAATGGGACAAAATAGACATTACCATTCCAAAAAGGTACAGATAGGAGGATACAAAGGAATGGGACCAAAGCAAGCAAGTCCAAACTACAGCAGAGCAAACATTAAATCCTGTAGTTCCATGTCCAGCATCCAAGGGAATCTGTGGCAAGATGTGAACTCTATCCCTATGACACTGCCAGTGTTCATAGCTCTGATGGCTTCTCTCTTTGACTGGCTCTGCTCCATCTTTGCAGTTTTCCTCAGAGGATCCACAGTCCTGGCTTCTCCAAACTTCTGGGGTCTCCACTGTACCTTCGGGTTCACACTCACAGCTTTACATGCTGTCCTCTTAGGGGCACACTGCCTGGCCTCCTAGGCCTTCTTCTGAAATCTGAGTGGAAGCCTTCCTGACTCCACAGCTCTTGCATTCTACATGCATCTAAAACCAGCACCATGTGGATGACTCCAAGGTCTGCTGCCAGCTGGAGCAGTAGTCAGGCTTCCTTCTCTCTTGGCTATAGTGCAGTACCTATGAACCAAATCTCAAGGAACAACTTTCCTTGGCTGCCACCATTCTGGAACATGGTGCTCTGGGGTTTTCTTCTCAAAGCAAAGTCTTTCCCTTTTCCAATTTTGAGGCTGCAAAGGGTGGAGTCCTGCTGCTTCTTGGGATGCCCTCAGGCCATCGTTTCTATTTTCTTGTTTCTTCTCAGCAATCAAGATTTCTTCTGTTCTATCTTTCCAGGCCACATCTTTACTGGTGCTTCCTTTCTGGCCAAACTCAGAACATTTTAAATCATTCTGCTGTCCTCTTTCCTTTTGAGTCTCAACATAAATCTGACTAAAAGCCCCCAACAATAGCCATATTACTGCCTCAACATTAGACTGCCTTGAAATTTCTTTTGCCAGAGTAATTAGTCTGCCAACCTGAATCTCAGTTTCAGGGACAGTCTCTGGACATGAACAAAATGCAGATAAACTTTTTGCCATAGCATAACACACATGATCTGGAGTCCAACAGCCAATGCAGTCTTTTTTCCCAGCAGAAACTCCTGGGCCTGGTTTTTACTGGTAGGGTTTCTATCATCATTATGGTCTTCTGAACTCTGACCAGAATCTCCCATACAGTACAGCCTAAGGCATTCCAGCTCTCCTTTTTTAGCGGGGTTCTTTGAACCTTTCCAAACTCTTACCACAAGCCATTCCTAAAGGCTCCTGAACCACATGGCCAGGTGTAGTTGTAGCAATGACCCCACTTCCCTAGTACCAAATTCTTAGTTATTTTTCTTGTTGCTGAGACAAAATACCTGACACCCAAGGTTAAAGGGGGACAGGTTTATTTGGCTCACAGTTTGTAGAGGTTTCAGTCCACAGTTGGCTTCTCCAAGGCAGGGTGGGATGGCAGAGGGGCAACAGTTCATGGTGCCTACCTGGTAGCAAAAGCAACAAGAGACCTTAACAGAGTCTTTCTGCCTCTTTTATACTCTATCTAGGCTACTGGGATTAGGGTGGAGCCAAACCAATCAGTGGACTGATTTAGTAATCACATACTTTTTTTTTGGCACCAGGGATCGAACTCAGGACCCCATGCTTGCCAGGCAGGCACTGTGCCATTGAATTACATCCCCAGCACTAATCACACACTCTTAATCCCAGCGTCACATACTCTAGATTCAGCCACCCCTGACAAAGCGATATGACCCCATGAGGCTTTGGAGGGACATCTAGACACAAACCATAACAGTGTCCTTTCCAGAAATACCTGTAGGTGATAAAAATACATTTGAAAATAGTTTGAGAAACACAGCTCAGGACAATTTCTGAAAGGTTCTTTATGGAAAATGGAAAGTGAAAATTTCTTTATGGCGGTCATACTGATGGTAAACTTGGAAGCATTTTATTGGACCTCAGTGGGGCTTAAAATAGGTCTGTGTTAATGCAGTAGATACAATGTGCTTAGCACGGTCCAGCCTACAAGGCAACCTACAGGAAGAGGACATGGAGCAAGGTCAAAAGATGCTGCCTCCTCAGGGAGCTATTATTCAAAGTTTGACACCTTGTTTCTGCACAATAGAGGTGGCTTCACATGGAATCCAAGCAGGAAGCATCTTTTCTGCTACTCGGATTTGCTACTGAGATGATCTAAATTGGCTCCTTTACCATCTATGAGTTTCAGAGGGGTTAGTTACTTGCTTCAGGTAACACACTGATGAGCAGGACAGTTGGGACTTAAAGCAGTGTTGTCTGACTCCAAAGGCCCTGCCTCCCATCAAGATGGCTGCCAGGCTCATTATTGCTCCCTTGGTTTTAGGGTCGCTGCTCCTGTCAGTGACTCCATCTGCCTCTCTCCAGCAGAGCTTTCTGTCTGTGTTGCTTTCAGTTTCATTCTTCTTGGTAGGTCACCAGCGGCATAGGACATGTGTTGATGGCTCTCCAGGTGGAAAGACTCCCTCCCTGTAGTGCAATGTGAAGCTACGTCTTGTGTTGTGCAGAAACAGATGTTAAACCTTGAATAACATGACCCAGTTCCCTGGGGAGGCCACATCTGTGGACCTTGCTGCATGGCCATTTTTTCTGCAGGTTACCTTGTATGTCATCGTGCCAGGACAACCCATTTCTCTTGCATCAAGAGCAGATTTATTGTTAGTAAACACCAAGAGTAGAAAATGTGAAATGAGACTTCTCAGCTTCTCATATTCTGTAAGAACATTAATAATTTCTTTGGGAAAGATAATTCCTTAAATGTGGCTCTAAATGGTTTACTATCAAACATCCAATTTTAAGCTCCCATAGAAGTATAGAATTAGCTGGGCATGGGTTACACACCTGAAATCCCAGCACTCTGGGAGACTGAGGCAGAAATATTGCAAATTCTAGCTCAGCCTGGGCAACTTAGCAACTTAGTGAGACCCCGTCTCAAAATAAAACATAAAAAAGGGGTGGGGATGTAGCTCAGTCCAAAGGCCCTGGGTTCAATCCTAATACACACACACACACACACACACACACACACACACACAAATTACTGAAAGTAATAAAAGTACAGAATTAGAGAGTTTAGAGCTCAAATGGCCCAACCTTTCTTATATATCACCTCAATTCATGTTGTAACTTTATTTATTTATTTATTTTGGCACTGGGAATCAAACTCAGGACCTTGTGCTTTCGAGGCAGGCGGTGGAACCACTGAGCTAAATCCCCGGCCCCCATGCTGTAACTTTCTTGACAATAGTTGGCCAACTTCTGGCCATATCTAGTAACTGGGAATCCTTTACCTACTGGCTGGTGTCTTCAAACAGCCTTAATATTTAGGACGGTTTTCCTTTCCTACAAAGGGATGCATAAGTAAATTATAATACATTCTCATGGTAGATTCTTTTTTTCTTTTTTGAGGTCCTGGGGATGGAAACCAAGGCTTCCAGCATGCTAGCAGATGCTCTACTTTAAGCTGTGTTCCCTAGACCTCATGATGGATTCTTAATGCAGAATTAAAATATTAATTAAGCATTTTAAATGGCATGAAAAAATGTATAAAATATAGCCAGATAGAAACAAAGACAGATTGTTGCATACATAATAAAATCTCATTTAATTTTTAATAATGGATAACAAATTATTTTAAAATATTAATATTTGTTGCCTATGAAAAGTAGTATCATGGGAGAATTTTTAGCTTCTTTATACTTTTTTGCCCTCAATATTTTATAATGGGCATGTATTACTATTGCTATTACAGGCACTGGGGAGAAATTTTCCCTTAAATAGGAGTTGAATTCCTTTGATTTATACCTCAATCTAAGCTCTGAGGGCAACTCAGATGAAATCTTACTGCTTTTTCATATAGCAGCCTCTCAAAAAACTGAAGTAACTCAAATATCTCTGTGCCTTTAAGTATTGTTGTTTATAGGTAGTCTTTTTTAAAATTTAGACTAAAAAAGACTGAAACTGTCAAGATGTTTAACCCTATAGAATGGTGTCATAGTGTTATGTATATATCTACTACTTTTTCCCTTTCCTCTTCCAAAATAAACCATCAAAAGAAATGAGTTTATCACCCCAGGTATGTTGATTTTATTGAGTTAAACATTTGATGAAAGCTGGGTTTAACAAGATCAGTTTGGGAATCTGAAAATGTTCTTGAGGTCTTTAATATACTTATGCTCTTGGTTTAAGGGGACAGGACAGTTAAGACATAGACAGGAACTCCTGGGAAGGGTGGAAATACTGGGGATCTTCTCTGAATGGGGAGCCTTAGGGGGTTTTAGTGAAGGGCCTTTGATTTTATGGGGCAGGAGAGAAGATAGCAGTCAGATTCTCCTGTCTGCTTATAGGATGCCACCATATTGGAGAGATTTTGATCTTTCAAATGTCATGTAGAGTCAGCGACATTGGAGTGTAAGGCATGAATAACCAATACCCAATACAAGGTTGAAAAAATATATTTCTGCACTTGAATTCTCCATAAGCTTATCAAGATCAACTCATCATATAATCTTTAGTCAATTGTATGTGATAAAGGAGTTTTTGTGGAAAATGATTTTTTTGTAATTTTGAAAGTATTTATTTTCTTAACTCTTTTTTCCAACAAAGCTTTGAAACCCTTAATGACAGTTTTGGAGATGAGTAAATTTTACCTGTAAATATTTATCAAATAGCCTGTTGAAGGGATTATATAAAAATATTTTATTAGATAACAAATGTAGATTTATTTCATATAGACTACCAATAACTTATTTTTTATTTAATTTTTACAAAGAACCTGGAAGTGGGTGTGAGAAATAGTTATGCTACTTGGGCTAAGTCCTAGATTTTAACACTTTGTTGCATGTACAACAAGGCTTATCTTTGTTCTGTGTCTTCATTTCCAGATGGTCTCTCAGCTTGAATCCCAAGTATCTGAGCTTGTTGAACAGTTGGGAAAGAAGTCTGAGTCTCACCAGAAAACTCTACAGAGGGCCCAGAAAGCAGAAAACAAGTTGGAGGCTCTTCAGGGCCAGCTGACAGACCTGGAGGGAGAGCTAGTGTCTGGAGACGTTTTGCGAGACAATTTGAATTTTGAGAAACAAAAAGTAAGAACCTGAGGGAGTGCCCTTGGGTGGAAGCATCTGGGCCATTCAGAACTTGATCTGAGAATGTTCTGGGTGTTGTAGTACTTACACTGAATGTATCCTGGGTCATGAATGAATTTCAAGGAGCATTAAGTCTCTTCCTATTGTTTGGAGCTTCCTTGATTCCCATTAATTCCATTAAAGTTCATAGGTATAACTTAGTCAGCTTTTCATTGCTTTGACTAAATACCTAAGAAAAACAATGTGAAGGAGGAAGGATTTATTTTGGCACATGGTTCAAAGGTTTCAGTCCATGATTAGCTGGCTCCATTGCTTTCAGTCTTGTGGAGAGGGAGAAACATCACAGTGGAAGGCATGGTGAAGGAAAACTGCTCACCTCATGGTAGCCAGGAAGCAGTAAAAAAGGAAAGAGAAGAAAGATTTAGTTCTCAAGGTCATACCACATGATCCACTTCCTTCATCTAAGCCCCATCTCCTATTTCCACTGCCTTTCCCCAAATGCCATCAAACTATGATCTCATCCATGGATTAAGAGGAGAGCCCTCGTGATCCCATCACTTCCCAAAGCACAACAGCAACTAAGCCTCCAATACAATGAACTTTTTTGGGGGTATATTGGATCTCAATCATACTAGGTGTTTATTGAGTACCCACTGTATATATGCCCTGAAGGTCTTGGAGGTAAAATATAAATAATATATAGTTTCTGGTCTCAAAAACTTCATAATTCAAAAGGGGAAACAACCATTCAGGTCATTTGCTGTACCACAGACTACGTGCTATTAGAGCTCTGTTACATTAATAAAGCGTTGCAGACACTTCTGGATAAAGATACGATTTTACGGGAGAAGAGATAATTATGTTAATCTTGAAGGACAAGTAGGATTATAGTGGTGAAAAGGGGTGGGTGCCACGGGGGAAACAGTTTCAACAAGGGCATGGAATCTTGAAATGCTTTATTCAGAGAATGCAGAGCTTCTAAGCCCATATGGCCATATGTGACATTCTTAGCGGGGCGATCGCAGCAGAGAAAACTGGAATGGCTTGCATTCTGGAGACTGAGTGTACTTTATTTTGTGGAATACAAAGTGTGACAAGTGATTATGAATGTCATTTACAGTCACACATTGCCTAATGATGTTTCAGTCAGTGATGGACTGCATGTGACACGGGTCCTATAAGATTATACTGCCAACTGATATTGTAGCCAACTTAGTTTATGAAAAGTACATTCAGTGATGTTCACTCAATGATGAAGTTGTGTAATGATGCAGTTCTCAAAGCATCCACAATGCTAAGTAACCTGTGACTATATTTCAAAAAGATATGGTGTCACTCTGAGGCTGAGATTGCAGTGTAGAGACTCTTAGAAATGATGGTGTCTCCAGCCCAGTGGGAGAGGAGCGGAGAGAAGGGTCAACCCTGAGTGTGTGCAGATCCCCCATGACACAGGTTTGTAGAGTGGAAAAGGGGAGCCTGCTTGCTCTGGGATGAGGGTTGACTAGAAGCAGGAAGGGTACAGGCTCACAAGAAGACCACTGTGAAATCTGGGCATTAAAAAAGGCACAAGGCAGTAGCTGTAACAAACAGAGTCAGAGACAGCTTCCGGTGAGCAGGACAGGGAGTTAAGGGGTTGTGGGCTGTGAGTCTGTGGGACAGAGGGTAGGCAGAGAAAAGAAGCAAATGGCATTGAGAACATGTGCTGAATTTGGGGTGAAAAATATATTCACTTTTATTCTTCTGAACTTAAAAATGACCCAGGAAGCACCATGTTGCACAGAGCGGGGGGGGGCATGCAGAGCTGTAGGAAAGGTGTCTGGAAATCAGCCCAGTGGCTGAGACAGACAGATCACTAGGGCACCCCTAGTCCTGCTAGTGCTGTATGGAGACAGGTGTAAAGTGTGGCAGGGACTCAGCAAAAAGACGAATGGTTCCTGTGTGTGTGAGGAGAGGAGGCTTCTTTATAGAAGAGGTGATAATTGACAGGGGCCTTAAAGAAGTAGGAACAGGTCAGGCAGAAGAGGTAGGAAAGAAGACAGGGCAGGGAACTGCCTGAAAAGAGAAGGAATGGAGGTTGACAAGATGGCCCAGGAACAAATGCGATACATGGGGATGGAGGTTGATGCTTTGGTGAGGCCAGAGGTGTGGGACAGCATGGCTGCTAGGAATAATGAAGTGAGGGCAGGTGAACTACTGTGGTTTCATCCTATACACAGTGGGAAGCTAGAGAAGGGTTTCGAGTAAAAGAAAGTTTTCTGGCTCAGAAAGTAGACTAGCTCAGAGGGAATACAGGCCAGAGGCAGAGAGTCCAGGCTGGAGATTCTTGGAACAGTCTACATAAGAAGATAATGAGGTTGTGGACCAAGTAGTAGTTTTGTGAATGATGTTAAGGAATAGATTTGAGAACTAGGGTGGAGGGTGGGGTTTTTCTTTCTATTATGTATTATGTATTTGTATTAGATTTTTGATTTTGAAAAGAAATACCGCACCTGAGTGTAATGTGGGGTAATTTGGACCTAGACGGTCCCCCAAGACCTAGACATATTCAGAGCTGACATGATCTGTCCTCATCTTTGCCCCTGCTGCTTCGGTGATGGTGGCAGCCGGCCTCCACTTGCCAGAGCCTTTCCTTACTCTTTCCCGTCTCTAACCAGACCCTAACACCACCCATCCCATCTCCTCACTGTTCCTCAACCACCACGCATCCTGTGTCTAGTTCTGTAGTAGGCTCTGCCTCTGAGCACTGTCCAAGTTGTGTGGCTCTGGACACAACCTTTTAATAGGCTTCCTTGCTCTGCTCAGCCTACCTACGACTTGCTGCTCACTGCTGCCAGAGAGGTCCTCATCAGTTGCATGTCTGACCTCACCTTCCTCTGTCTGAAAATTGGTTGATGGCTCTCTGTGGCCCTCAGGGTCAAGTTCAGATTCCTTCTATTGTCATGGCCTCACACTGGGCAGGCTGGCTAGTTCTTCTCCCCACATCTCCTCTCCTGTAATATCTTTCTAGCCAATGGGGACAAACTCAGAAGATTCAGGGACCAGCAGGATGCTGGCAGGGTATGTGGTAAATGCTGAGCCTAAGACACCCACATTCCAATTTGTAGCAGTGCTCCCCTCGTCTTGTTGGCGTCTCATACTGCATGGAGCTCTTCCCTCTGCAGAATGTTCTCCTCCCACCTGATAATAGCCATCTCTGCAAGGTGCAGTGCAGATGTCACTTGCCCTGGGTCTCCCAGAGAGACCAAGCCCTGCTTGTGTACTGTCTGCAAGTGGCCGGTGCTCATCTCTGTCACAGTACATATTTTTTCTCTTTTTGGCAGTCCTGAGGATTGATCCCAGGGCCTTTGCATTGAACTACACCACCAGCCCTTTTTATTTTTAATTTTTTTTTTTGGTACCTGGGATCAAACTTGGGTCCTTCTGCTTGCAGGGCAGGCAGCAGAACCACTGAGCTAAATCCCCAGCCCTTTAATTTTAATTTTTCAGACAAGGACTTGCTAAGTCATTAAATTGCCCAGGCTAGGCTTGAATTTATGATCTTCCTGCCTCAGCCTCCTAGAGTGGTGGGATTACAGGCATGTGCCACCATGCCTGGGTTGTCACAGCACTTTTCAACTATGACGATTTATCCCTAGCTTACTGAGGTTAAGGGGAATCTTTTTTTTGAAATTAATTTTCTTGATATACTTTTGATATACATAATGATCACATGTATTGTGGGGAATTTGTACCTGTACATAATAGATCTTGATTCTTCTTTTTCCCTCTGTTCCCCTTCTCTTCCTTCAGCTCTTCCTCCCCTCCTTATTTATTTTTTATTTTTTATTTTTTGGTACCAGGGATCGAACTCGGGTCCTTGCGCTTGCACAGCAGGCGGTGAAACCACTGAGCTAAATCCCCGGCCCTTCCCCTCCTTATTTACAAAAGCTTTGTTCCCATTTTTTCTTTCTATTCTCTTTTTTTCTTAAGAGAAGTCTTTAAAAATTTTTTTTTTTCTGTCTCTAGGGTCTAGAGAAAGTCAATAAATATTATTTGAATTCTAGAAAAAATGCATCAAAGGCAAGAATTGCAGGTGCATTGGTTTCTCTTCCTTTCTTTCCATATAAATGAATCATTAATTTTAATTGGGATTATGCCAAAATAATTTCCAGTTATGAAAGCACATTATGTAAGCTGACCACAGTAACTATTTCACAGATAATTGCATATGAAATGCACGTCCTAGCAAGGGCAGTTATCATGTAAAATTGAAAAACAAAGTTGTGTGGAGATTCAGTACTAACTGAAGGTAATTAAGGCTAGCACATAACAGAGTAGAATGCCTCATTTTTTATTCATGCTGAACAATGATTCAACGTCTATGAAGTTGGTTTAATTTCTATGAAGTTAAACGTTTCTAGCAGCTGTAATCTGAGGTATAGCTGTGATTCTTGAAATAAACTCTGTCTCTGGGGGGTCTTGGCTTGTTGTAGATCCTCATATGCAAAGGGGATGGGTCACATGTAGAAATGGAGTAAAGGGGCTCTTCTAGCTTTGCATAAAAGGCACCAATAGTGCCAATAGAAGCTAAGGCACTTACCTACACTGTGAGAAATTAAAAATTCCAGAGGGATAGGTGGCACAGTGAAAAGAGACAATAACCTGATGGTGCAGAGAAAAAAGCAGCCTGTGGCACTGAGGCACAACGCGATGTGTGGTATTTGTAATGACAGTGACTTATAAACAAGAGATTAAATGGTATTTATATGAATGCTAGTTAACAAAATTGGAAAATACACACTTACAGATAATTTTCATCCTGACAACTGAAATCTAGATAGTTCCAGGCTTTAAACTGATATGGTTAGACTCGCAGGAAATTATGCTTATTTAAACATTTAATTGGCTGTATATGTCAGATGGATGTGAAGTTATTGTAATGAGAAGAAAATATCAAAGAATCCAAACCATGCAGTTATGATATAGAGAGCTCATTGATTGCTTTGTTCATCCAGCAAGCACTTGATAAGCATTATTCTGTCTGGGCGCAGCCAGTTCAGTCACAGCAACCTAGTGGAGGAGGCGGCTCTAAGCTTATTAGAGTATGGACCATGACTTCTTTCATAGAACTCTATTTTAGGAGTTGTTCATTTAACTTTGATGCATTAAACACTTTTTTCCCTGGTACTGAGGTTAGAACTCAGGGCCTCATGCATGTTAAGCAACTGTTCTACCACTGAACTATACCTCAAGCCCTTTTACATTTATTGAATTAATTTTAGCCAAGGTCTCATTAAGTTGCCTAAACTGCTCTTGATCTTATGATCCTCCTGCCTCAGCCTTCTGAGTAGCTGGGATTACAGGTGTGTGGTACTGTGCAAGGCTGGCATTAAACACGGTTAAAGACTTTTGGAAAGTATTTTAACTTAAGAAAACCCCACAGAGTTGTTCAAATTTTGTGAGTATGGAGAGTTTTGTTTTGCTTTTGTCTCTATGGTACAAGAAGAGTTAAGTGGTAATTGGCTGAGTGGCCAGTTTCCATATTCAAGGCCAGGGTCTAGTTGGTGAGCAAAACTCCTTCGGAAGGTGCATGGATGGGCGGATGTCTGGTGCTGGATCAGCCTCAGAGCAGCAGGGCTGCAGCTCCATGTTGCCAAAGCAGAGATGAGGATGGAATCAGCGGTGTTGCCAAATTTCCTGTGTCAGGGATGAGAAGAATGGATCATACTGGATTGAAGCCAAGGTCACTGAGCCAGATGGTCAAGAGCATTTGGCCAAGAAGCAGGGCAGGGAATGGTTAGGGTTGTTCAGGAATTTATCACCAAGGCCTGGGCTCAGAGTCCAGGCTCCATGCTGGGTTTAAAGGGAGCCACCTGTAAGCTTGGGGGAAGGAGGAAGATTTCAGGAGCTCCACGTTAACAGTACTTTTGTGTCCCATTTTCATTTTTGTTCCTGGGTTTAGTATCTTAAGTTTCTGGATCAGCTTTCAGAAAAAATGAAACTGAACCAGATGACTGCTGAACTTGGCTTTGACATGCGTCTGGATGTAGTATTAGCTCGCACAGAACAGCTGGTCCGCCTGGAGAGCAATGCAGTCATCGAAAACAAGACTATCGCCCACAATTTACAGAGAAAGGTAGGTGTTATTGAAACTTTGTAATATTGAGAAAGGCAATGGACCCCTACCAATATTTATCAGTGTGGCTTGAAAACACATTGAAAAGATATGTATTTAGAATTTCTGTTTCAGAATTTCTGTTACTGAGTATTGAGCTCAGGGTCTTCATACTGAGCTACATTCCCAGCTCTTTGTATTTTGAAACAGGTTCTCACTAAGTTGCCCTGGCAAGATTCAAACTTGCCTCCCTGGCAATCCTCCTGCCTCAGCCTCCCAGAATGCAGGGATTATAGGCATGTGCTGCCACACATAGCCTTATTTAGAATGCAAGTCTCCATTTCAAGTCTGAAGAGTTGGTAAACGCATGTATCACCTTAGGTTCTTTTTGTTGTGAGTAATAGAGGCCCCAAATAATAGTGGCTGAAAGAACTAGAAGGTTTTTATTCTCCCCTATGCATTTCTGGAGACAGGCAGCTTAGGGCTGGCAGAACAGCTCTGCTCTGTTCTAGGAATGACTCTGACCTATTTCCCATCCCTGCAGTGGTCCTTAGCCTTATGGTACAAAATGGTACCTGGAACCATCAGATCTGTTTATAGGATGAAGAAGAGGGATTTAAAGAACATGTAAGAGGTGTCTTTTGAAAAAAGCACCCAGAATTTTCTCTGTGTCCTTGTATTTTTACCTCCAGCCAGGATATGTTCTGATGGCCAAACCTAGGGACAAGGAGACCTGCAGATGGAGTGTGACCATGACTTTGGGAGAACAGAAGGAACCCATGAGTCTCTGCATTTATATGCTTTATGGCACTAGGAAGTAGAGAGAGAGAAGGGCTTACATTTTATTCATTCAAAGAGTTAGAAACAGTTGAGACCAAATGAATGAATAGATGAAAGGGATAAAATATAATTATTAGTTACGTAATTATTGGTATTGGGGAAGGAAAAAGGAAAACACAGATGTGTTCTTATAATAGTTCTTTGGAGAAAATTCTTGGTTGAATTCTAGTGTAGGGGTTGTGTAAATGTCACATCTGGGTTCTCACTTTGGCTCCACGAAGCTGGTTGACCCTGGAAAAATTGCATACCTCTCTGTCTGTTCTTTATACTAAGATGGTGATGAAACATACCTCAATGAGTGCTACTTTTTAATCCACAACATTTTTGAACTCTTGACTCATATAAGATGCCTGATTCACATTTAGCCTCTTCCCTAATTTACTATATCGTGAGGAATATTTTATGAAAGAAAGAAGACCAGTCCAATCAGGGATGTTAAATAGAGCTACAATTTTTTCCAAAGTCCTCCTCCAGTAATTGATTTTCTTTCTTAATACCCGATACTATTCCTTCTTAAGAGTTACATAATTGTTAAAACTACCCGAGTATAGAGAACTCACCAGTGTAAATTTGCAGTAGAGTGAAATTAGACACAGCGGAGGTCAAGAGAAGGGTTGGTTAGAGGACTGTTAGGAGGAAGGAGGGCCTTGTTAAAGAGTAAGATGGGTGTTGGGTTGAGGATGTAGCTCAGCAGCGCCACTACTGCCTGGCAAGCTCAAGGTCCTGAGTTCGATTCCTGGTACTGGAAAAAAAAAGTAAAAGAGTTAGATGGGTGTGGATGAGGTTGTCATTGTTGAGCCAAGAACTCCAAGCAGCATCCCAGGAAGTCCTCCCACCTTCTAACTCTTCACACACGCAGAGTAGGGAGTGAGGGGGGAGGTGACCTTCAGCTCAGACATTCCATTCTTCGACCAAATTCCCAGTCCTCGTGTTTGTGACGGTTGACAGAGCATTCCACTCACTAACTGTGACAGGGAGAGCCCAGGAAGACCTTTCCCCTCTTAGAAATGTTTTCATTTTCTAAAACGTCACTCAAATTTCCCTCAGCAAGTTTTCCCTTAGCCAGGGTAAGTATATAGGCTGGGCATGTAACAAAGACCTCAGAACTAAAACTTTCTTGAAGTCACTTGTATTCTAAGGTTTAAAACATGTAAGCAAAGTCTTCTTAAATATCTCCTTTGGCTTACTGTGCTTTAAAACATATCAACTCTCATGGTGGTTGCTGCTCAACTCGGTCCTCAGGGATTAAATCTAGCAGGTCCAGGTTGCAGTACTAATCTGTACCCTATCTTGTTTCAGAAAACACTGGTGCAGGCATTGTGACTATTGAGTGCTAGAGAGGATTTTGTCTCTCTGCCTTATTATATTCTGCTCTTGATAAACCTACTCATGTAGTTTTAAAAGTAATTTCACATTTTTATTATGATGCACATAATATTGGCGAGAAGTGGGTATGGAAAGCTGATTCTTTTGCACATTTTCTGTGTCTCTTTTGTCCAATACTTTGCAGAATTAATTTTTGGAAAAAATATGAATAAAAAATGTGATCAGGAAAAGGAACCCAGTAACCTTCTTGGATGGTGTATAAGCTAGTCTTCTTGAAATGTAGATAAAAATTGACATTATCTGGGTAATTCATTTATATCTACTGACTATTTGATTATTATTTTAAAAAAAATCCCTGTTTGTATCAAACCAGTTAAAAACTCAGAAAGAAAGGCTGGAGAGCAAAGAACTGCACATGAATCTCCTCCGTCAGAAAATAGCCCAGCTGGAGGAGGAGAAGCAGTTGCGCACTGCCTTGGCTGTGGAGAGGGATGAAGCCCATCTCACTACCAGGAAGCTGGAGAAGAAGGTGGAGAGGATGCAGAAAGAGCTAAGTACATGTCGCCAATCCAACACAGAGCTCAAAGCCAAGTTGGCTGACACCAGTGAGCTTAAGGCAAGTGTGTGGCTCCGTCCCCTTCTTGCATTTGTCCAGTTACCATCGAAGTGTATGCAAAAGACAAACAGCTTGTCGTGGATATACCAGGAGGGAAGTGATGAGAACTTCTGGTTGTTTCTCAGAGTTGTGGGGAAAAGGTGAGAACTACATAAATCAGAATATTATATCAACTTAGTGCCTCTTTAACATATATATTTTTTGGAACCAGGGATCAAACTCAGGACCTTATACTTGTGAGGCAGACTGCAAAACCACTGAGCTAAATCCCTGGCCCTGTGTCTTTAATATCTGAAGTAGAGTCATCACTAATGTGTGAAATATCAGTCCAGAAAGAGTGATTGTACAGGCAAAAAATACGAACATTTTCTCAAGGTGTAGGTAGATTAGAGGTGATAGAGGAACTTATCAGATAGGGAATTGTTTTGGGAGAAATGAGAAAATAGACACACTGCTTACTGAGAAGCATCTGAGTACACACCCAGTGTGGTGGCACACACATGTAACCCCAGCACTCTGAGAGGGTGAGGAAGGAGAATTGTAAGTTCAAGCCCAGCCTGGGCAACTTGGCAACTTAGAGAGATGCTGCCTCAAAATAAAAAAGGATTGGATTTGTATCTCAGTGCCAATGTACTGGGTTCAATCCCCAGTACTGAAAAAGAAAGAAAGAAAGATAGAAAAACAAAAAGAAAAGAAAGAAAGAAAGAAGAAAGGAAAAAAAGAGTTGGAGTACACAACTGTGTAAAAGGTGGGGGGATATTGCTTGGATTCAAGGTGTTCAATTTCCAGTGAATATAGAGAAGCAGGAAAAGAAAATGTACAGGGATTTAATAAAAGTATTTAAATGTTGTGCATGTGTGCTACTGGCAGTAAGATGTCAGTTAACACACACACACCATCCCAGAAGGTGTGTGTATCACAAACCAGCAGAAATAACATCATGCTCTTTGCAAACTGACTTTTGGAATGTTTCTGAATCTGGAAACAGACCCGTAGGGAAAAAGTATCTGAAATCAAGCTGTTCCTTGCATAGGTGGAATGGGAATATTCCCACTGTGTTTTCCCTTCTAGGTTGTTAGCTGTCTCCCCTGGAGGCCCTTCTACCTTCCGGACTAGGGCATGAAATTAGGTGTATTTCCCTAGAGAAGGGGAGGCTGGCATAGCCCCGGGAGGGACATATTTAAATACCTGGGGAGCATTTGATGGGGGACAATGGGTGGGCTAATATCAGAGGTGTGTGTCCCAGAGCCCACCTCTGGGAATGGCCCTAGAAGAGTGGTGGAGTAGGGGTGGAAGCCTGGAAGGCAGCCTCAGTTGCTCCCACCCTGGGTGGAAGGAGCTAAGGGAGAAGGGGAAGCAGGAGGTCGAGACTGCACCCAGATATCCTGGAGCCTGGAGTTCTACTGACGGTGGGGGATATGGATGATAGCGGAAGAGAGCTCATTAAGGGGACACAAGGGGGTGTTCCTTTCAAGTGAGGGGCAAAATGAGCCCTGTCAGAGGCTCTGGGCAATCACTGAAGCTCTGCTCCAACAGCAGTTAGAGCCAAGCTTTGAGTCCCCAAAGGCCGCTGACAGGGCCTTGACCCTAAGGGAGCGCTCACTGTGGCCACAGGTGGTAGGTACAGAGGGGAGCTGGGTAGCCTGAGGGCCAGACTCACCTCTCCTAATGCTTCCAAGTGTTCACAGCATCTGTGGGCCTGAGAGAGACTCCCTCTGTTTTGTCCTACCCTATCCTGAGAGCCCTGAATAATGCCTGGCTCCAGCCAAGGGCGTTTTCAATGTAGGGCTTGAAACCCACCTGATGGAGAATTTAGACCCTCCAGGGAAGCTAGAACATCAGGTTTTAAATTTAATCATCTTTTCTTTGGTGGCCCTTAAGACAACTGTGCACCAGTTTTAACAATTCTTTCCTGAAAGAAGCTCCTGGACACCTTCTCCATCCTTGCTGTAGGCTCGGCAGCCTATCAGTCATGTTTACAGCCACTTCTGTCCTGCTGGGAGGAAATTAGGGGCACAGGCTCTCACTGAACCACTGATCTTGCTCAGAGAAGTGCCCACAGGAGTCTTTGATTCCAGCACTCCCAGGGCTAAGGCAGGAGGATCAGAAGTTTGAGCCCAGCTGGGCAATTTAGCAAGACCTTGTCTCAAAATGAAAAATAAAAAATAAAAGGGCTGGGATGTTGCTCAGTGAAAAGACTCAATGCCAGTACTAGAAAAAAAAAAAAAGAAAAATGAAAAAGAAGAGAAAGTGATTTAGTCCCACACCACTTCTGTCTTTTGTTGAGGTTGACTTAGGAAGCCAAAGGTCCTCACTATGCTGCACTGTGCCGGCTTCCAATTCTGTCCTGATGGCTTGGCTCTGACCTCCATTTATTGCTCTCGCTCTTCTTGACAACAAGAGTTCAGGCAGCTCTCAGGATTGTAATAAAGGTCTCATAGTTTTCAGAAATTCCTGGCAGGACAGTCTTCACATTAGGACATGATTCAGCCTGCTTCTTGCTCTCCAGGCTGTGTCCCATCACCTTGAGTAGATAGCCCACAGCAGATGTTCACCCAATTGGCACAGGAAGCCTGAATGTATCTCTTGTTCTATTAATACAAGGTTTTAAATCCATCATACCCATCCTAGCAACTTCCCACTCTGTGCCATATTTTCTCTGTGGCAGTGAGATAGTTTGCCTGTGAAGGGGAATGGTGTGAGTGACACCAACCAATAGGCTTATCCCTGGGTGGAATAGAAAAGAAAAAGGAAGCTTTGCTATTGCTTCCTGCCTGCCATGCCATGGACTGTCTCTCCTTCATTATGCCCCTCTGCCATGCTGCCCTGCCTTGAGGCCAGCTGACTACAGAATGAAATCTCTACAAACTGCGCTGAAATAAACCTTTCCTCCTTTAACTTGTGGGTGTGAGGTATTTTGTCCCAGAAATGAGAAAGTAACTAAGACATCATTTAAGAGTATAATTCCAAACACTTTGACACTTCACCCCTAAATACTTTGCCAGGTATTCCTTAACATCAAGGACATTCTTCTCCTTCACCACAATGCAATCAGCACACTCAGGAATTCCCACTGGGATAATACTCTGATGTACTGGATCTAGCATAGTCCATGGTAACCTGGGATCCATAAATGATCTCCAAAGTCAGCCCCAAAACCTCAATTTAGTGGGTGGCATTTCCTTGTCTCCAGTGCTTGTTCTGCTAGTGTCATTTTATTGACTCCAGTGCAAAATCCCTTCCCCTAGCTGTGGCATCTCATTTTCTATGTATTTCCAGAGCTGCAGCAGTTGTTCTTATGCCTCTTTGATAGCAAGTTTCATGGCTTCTGTCAGTTTCCAAGACATTTTATCTCCCTGGAATGGAGTTAGTTCTATGGCAATGACCTATCCAAGCATGTCTGTCACCAGCCTCTTTTCTGTGTAGAAAAGTATCTATCCTAGTCTTAGGCTGCTATAACAAAATAGTATACATAAACTGGGTGGAGTGTAAAGAGAAGAAATTTAATTCTTCCTATTCTGACAGCTTGGAAAGTGCCAGCAGATTTCACATATGGTGAAGGCCTGCATTCTAGTTCATAGATGACACCTAGCTGTGTCCTCACATGGTGGACTGGTCAAGGGAGCTCTTTAGGATCTCTTTTCTAAAGGGTATTCATCCTAATGACCACCCCCCCCAACCCCCACTTCTTAATAACATCAAGTTAGGGGCTAAGACCGCAATGTATGAATTTTGGGGAAAAAAAACCATCCAAACCAAAGCAAAAGGAATTCAATTTCTTAGAAATTTGTGTGTGTTATAGTAGGTAAAAACTGGTTGTTAGTTTATAGTTTATGAGTTCAGCATGTATTCAACCCAGGCTTCCTTAATTTAGTGAAGTCACACAAGACAGTTTCCCAAGCAGTGATATGTCATCTACATTGAGTCCTAATTCCAGTCTAGAACAGTGTCTACCCCTCTTAGCACTTTCCAGTGGGCTCATAAGAACTTTCAGAGTTGAGATCAGATCAACTTGTGCTCCTGTTCAGGCGCTCAGCCACAGTGAAGGTAAGCAAGCCCAAGGCTGGGTAAAGATGTCAGGGTGGGATCCAGGTGTAATCCATGTAAATGAGCTACTGAACCCCTTGTCAGTAAATAACCAGCAGTCCAACAACTAAATGGTAATTCTTACCTCTATCATTATTCAGAAAACACCAAACCAAACCAACCTTCCTCAAACAAAACACACACACACACACACACACTATCAGGAGCAGCCACAATTTCAAGTATGTCTCCCCAGTTCACTTTCTTTCTCATTGCATTGCTACATAGCCCTGTGCCTCCATTCTGCTTTCCTCAGACCTCTTCCTGTTCTTTCATATAAATGGAATCATACAATATGCAGTCTTATGCAGTTGGCTTCTTTCCCTTGGCATGATGTCTTTAAGATTAATCCATGTTGTAGTATGTCATGGTACTCCATTATTTTTTATTACATTTCATTTTATGGCTATACCACACTTTCTTTTTCTATTCATCACTTGCTGCCTATTTGGGTCATTTCTAACTTTTTGGCAATTATCAATAGTACTTCTATGAATATTTATGTACAGTGTGGACATGTTTTGTTTTTATCAGTGTCCTTAAGTGTATAACTGGGAGTGGAATTGCTGGGTCATACGGTAACTCTATGTTGAACGTTTTGAAAACTGCCAAACTGTCTTCCACAGCAGCCTCACCATTTCCCACTCCAGCTAAGAGCGCAAGAGGGTTCCAGTGTCCCTCCCATCTTCTCCAGAGCTTGTCGTTGCCTTTCATTTTTATTTTAGCTACCCTAGTGAGTATTAAGTGGTAGTTCATTTGTATTTATTTTAAAAGTCATTTAAATTCAGGCGTGGTGGTGCATGCCTATAATCCCAGCACTTGGGAGGCTGAGGCAGGATCATCACCTTGAGTTCGAGGCCAGCCTGGCCTACACAGTGAGTTCAAGGCCAGCCTGAACTATATAGGGAAACAGTCTCAAAAAAAGGTCATTAAAAATATTTGTGTCTGTAGAAAACTGCTTCTGATTCCTTAATTTCACTGTGCTGAAATAAATAGAATACAAAATTTACCATCTTAGCCATTCTTAAGTATACATTTCAGTGAATAAAGTGCATTCACAGTGCTGTACAGCCACCACCACCACTGTTTCCAGACTTCCATCCTCCCAAATTGAAGCTCTGTGCCCATCAGAGAGTAGCTTCCAGCTCCCCTTTTCTCAGACCCCGGTAACTTCTATTTTATTCTGTCTCTATGAATTAATCTCTCCTAGGTAACTCATGTAAGTAGAATTATACAAAGTTTGTCCTTTTGTATCTGACTTAATTCACTTAGCATAATGTTTTGAAGGTTCACCCATGTCAATTATGTCAGAATTTCATTTTTTTTTTTAAACTTAAATTCTTTCTTAAGCAGCTCTGGTATAATCTGATGTAATAAGGTAATAAAGAAAATGTGCCTCACACTCCAGGATGCTCTGTTTGGCTCTAGGACCTGAGGTGAACTCCTCAATGGGAGCCACCTTCTTGTTCCGTTGCTTGTCATGGTTGTAGATATCTTCTGCAACCTATACTTGTGGTGAAGTCAGAAGATACCTCTGAATAATTGCTGCTCTAGGTTTTCCTCATAGCAGTAATGAAGACTTGCTGAAGATATTTAGGTGGGGCTTCCCTGTGGACACCTTAAGGGGACATTTTGCTATTCCTGGTGTTTACCTACAAGAGTCAATGGCCAACTGTTAGGGCAGAAAGTACAAGTTACTTGTGGGTTTTATTTTAATCTCACTTAAGACTCATGCCATCTACAATCTTATCTCAGTGATTTTCCAAATAAGGGTACTCTAATATGTTGTTTATAAACTCTAACTGTTTTAAGTGGTGCCCATTCAGCTCATAATGTTTAGTAAAGTCATTGTAGTTGTTTGGGATAAATTCCGTTCTTTAGTCATAAAAATGTTAATCCATTGATTTCTGATTCATCGTGTTTATATGATTTTCCTAAATAAATACAGAAGAAATCATCTACATTTTCTTGACTTCTTAGATTAAAACTTTGGAACAGACCAAAGCCATTGAAGACTTAAATAAATCCAGAGACAAACTGGAGAAGATGAAGGAGGAAGCTGAGAAAAAGCTAATGTCTGTCAAGTCAGAATTGGGTACTGCAGAGCATGAGGCTAAAGAGGAGAAGGAAAGGGCGAGAAGCTTGATAGAAGTGATAACCAGTGAAATGAAGACGCTACAAAAATCTCTGGAAGAAGCAGAAAAGAGAGAAAAACAGGTAGGTGCAAATCTGGTGTTGAAATTTTGTTTCTGTAATGACAGGACAATTCAAACACTTCGTAATTAAAAAACATGGACTTGCTCATTACTCCACGTGTCATCTTTACACAGGGGACATGTTAATCTTCGGTGAGTCATTCCACTTTTAGTATTTGTGTTGCCAAAGAGAGCATCATTCACATGTTTTTTCAAAAACAATCTGTAAGGCTTCCTGTACCACTTCAATCTAACTGCTCTGTGGCATCTTTTTGGCATTAACCGTTATGATTTACTGTGCTAAGAAAAGCAATTCATGGCTGTATGGCTTGGATTGTAAGAGAAAAAGACTTAAAAAAAAATCAAAGCAGTGGAAAGGCAGTGAACAATCAGGGCCTGGTGGTGGTGAGGTTTTTTATTATGTTTGGTGTTTGCCTCTGGAGTTTGCATCACCCCAGATCTTTTAACGTTAAGCAGGGCTTGAGCCTGGGGGAGCAGCATATCTCTTGAAGAGATCAATTGCAGGAAACAGTCTCCCATTTCAAACGGTGTCACCCAGACTCATGGTCAACTAAGCACAGATGTAAGCCATAAAAAAGTATTAATTGGCCAGCAGGTTGGAAGAAGGAGCATTTTATCTGGTGAGCACATCAGGTCAGGCATAAAGAAATATTTCCCGGGCAGCCTGACCCCCAGTGCCTTTGGCTCTCATGTCACTCTCTTTCTGCAGCCCAAAGGGCAGCGAGTGGACTCCGGTCCTGGGGTTTTTTTTCCTCTTTGGCTGCCCCTACTTTGGCTCATGTGTCAGGCAGAGCTGGGGAAAGCCAAACTATATAAGCAAATGTTCTCAAAAAGGAAACGTCTCAGGAATTAAGATCTTTGACCTGTTCAAAAGGATGGGAAAGTTCAAGGGAAACTTTTTCATCTGGGAGACTGGGTTGGTGGGTTAGTCTGTTTAGGTGCTATAATAAAATACCATAAATCAGGAGGCTTATACACAAGATAAGTATTTCTCAGAGTTCTGGAGGCTGGAAAGTCCAAGATCAAGGTGCTGGCAGATTGTGCATCTGGTCAAGAGATGATAGCTTCCTGCTGAGTCCTCACATGGTAGAAGGGACAAGATAGCTCTCTGGGGCCTCTTTTACAAGGACTCTGATGCCATAACGAGGGTTACACCAACACTACCCCACGTAAACCTAATTAACTCCCAAAGAACCACCTCCTGATACCATCACATTGAAATGTGAAGGTCAGGGGAGTGCTCCAACATCCCAACCAAGGTGGATGGAACATTACATTTCCCAAACTGGACTCTGGTTGGGAGGGTGTCTGGGGAATGAATGAACCAAGGGTGGGCATGTTTGGTGTTCTTTTTTTAAAATTAATTTTATTGGTACATTTTAGGTATACAATATAATGACACTCATCATTGGGAATTTGCACCTTTACATAATCTCTCTTGGTTCTTATTTTTACCCTATTCCCCTGCCTTCCCTTCAACCTCTCCATCCCTCCCCATTTACAAAGACTTTGTTTCCATTTTTTCATTTTCTCATATTAATTCCATTTCTTGCTTTCCTTTCCCGTACCCCTCCTACTTCTCCTTCCTCTTCGCCCTTTTTCTTCCTATTT
Organism: Heterocephalus glaber; assembly: GCF_000247695.1. The sequence goes on along the minus strand of NW_004624785.1, from coordinate 6,665,454 downwards.
CACATTATCTATTATACCTTTTAGCCCTTATTTACACTTTCAGTTTCTCACACTAGAGAAACTATTCAGTATTTATACATGTCCTATTTATTTCACTTAAGGATATTGCCTCAGTGTGCATCCATTTAGCGATGTCTCTAATTTCTCATTTTTTATGGCTGAGTAGTACTCCATTTTATAAAAAAATCACATTTTATTTATCCAGTCTCCAGCTGATGGGCAATTGGGCTGCTTCCAAG
>NW_004624785.1:6644791-6663961 GCF_000247695.1 Heterocephalus glaber | reverse complement strand
TTCAGAGAAGAGGTCTTTGATTTCTTTCGTTAGGATGATTCCTAGGTATTTCAGTTTTTTGGATGCTATTGTGAAAGGAATTATTTGCCCTATTTGTTTCTTTTCTCTTACTGCTTGTAGAATTTTGTTCTTCTGTTGGGTTTCTGGAATCTTAACTATTATATGTCTACGTGTAGATTTTTTTGATCAAGGCTTGTTGGAGTCCTATATGTCTCACTTATCAAGTTCTTTCCCTCTGCTTGGGAAGTTTTCTGTCATCACTTCTGTAAACAGTTTTTTATGTCATCTGTGCTCCCTCCTGTTTTTTCATTGACTCCAATCAGTCTTATGTTGTTCTTCTTTGGATCATCTAGCAGCTGCTAGATTGATTTCTCATGGTCTCTTACTATTTTAGAGCAATTTTTCTTTTCCTGGTCAGTAATTGCAATCTTATCTTCTATATCTGAAATTCCCTTCTCACATTGACTCATTCTGCTGTGTAAACTTTCAGTGGAGTTTTTAATCTCCTGGAAATCTGTTTGCATCGGTTTTATGGATTCCATTTGTTTTCTATTTTGGGATTCCATCATGTTTCTCAGCTCCTCTATTTTTTAATTTGTATTTATTTTTTTGGTACTGGAGATCGAACTTGGGTGCTTGCGCTTGCGCAGCAAGCGGTGAAACCACTGAGCTAAGTCCCTGGCCCTCCTCTATTTTCTTTATCTGTGTCCTCTCTAGATTTATTAATTATGTCTTGGACTATGGGCACAATCTCTGTTGTTATCTGAGAAATTATTTCTGATTTCATTTTTTCTAACTCCTCTTTTGTTGCCAGTTCAGGAAGTCCAGGTGGTTGAGTATCAGATTGTTCCATCTCATTTCCCTTTGTGCTTGCTTTAGGTGATCTAGAAGTCTAGTTTTGAGACTTGTTTACATGTCTTTGCATTTCAAAGGGGTGGTGGTGGGAGGGAGGGATGTGTGCTGCTGGTGCCTGCGTGGCTCACCTCCTCAGCACTGCGGGTGGTGGTACGTTGGCCTCAAAGGTTCACCTCCTCTGCTCTGGGGACAGCTCTGCTCCTCAGTGCTGGGGGTGGTGGTATGGTGGCCTGGAAGGTTCACATCCTCTGCTGACTGGTGTTCTTTAAGGTAACTTCATCTTCAGGTTGGATTGTACCTTTTCTAGGTGGAAGGTAACTTTCTGAGGCATGTGCAGAGAGCCCTGATTCACCTGCTTCTGCAATAGCCTTAGAATCACAGAAACCAGCCTAGGAGAACTTGAAAGGGTCTGGAGCATACTTTGACCATTTTTCCTGCCCCCTCCCACACTTTGGTGGTACTAGGGATTGACCCCAGAGCCTTGCACCGAGCTACATCTCCAGCCCTTGGTAATCAATTTATTTTGAGACAGGGTCTCACTAAGTCACTAATTTTCCCAGGCTGGGCATGAACTTGCAATCCTGTTGCCTAAAGCTCTCAGTGTGCTAGGATCACAGAAATGTGTTGCTACACCCAGTGTTGCTCTCTTGATGGTCAAATAGTGGTCCCAGACTAATCATATTCTCGTCTGTCATATAGTAATCTGTGATGTGATTTGATAATAATTTAAAATTACTCTTGTTTTCATCTTGTTTCATCCTCTTGTTTTATGCCATTTGTTTTTCCTTTTGTTTAAGAAGCTCACTGCTCTGGTAAATTTACAATGTGTAAATGGTTATCATCCATTGATGTAACCATACCAACATTTGAGTAGTGCTCTCTGGAATACAGAATGTGTGCACAGTCATCATTTCATTTGTGCCAAATTCCAGCCAGGTAAGTATTTGGTTAATGCAACCCAGGTGATGAGAAAATGAGTCTTAGTGAGATCAGAACCTCATTTATGGTTGCTTAACTGGTGTTCTTGACTCCAATGCACCATCATTTAGCTCATTAGAATTTCAAAGGTAGTTATGAAACTGTTGAAGGTTGATACCTGAGGAGACTTCAGAAGTAGTTTAGCAGGCAGTCTACTTATCTTATAAATGAGAGAAAAAGGCTAAAGTGGGTAGGTAATATGCCTACCTCACGAAAATCTGGATTTTCCAGGATTTGTTGTTATTGGATCTGACTCAGCAGTAGCTGGTATATTTTCTCTCCCTATAATGTCTTTCTGTTTGCTGTTGCAGCTGGTGGACTTCAGGGAAGTAGTATCCCAAATGCTGGGCTTGAACATGACTACTCTGGCTCTTCCAGATTATGAGATCATCAAATGTCTTGAAAGATTGATCCATTCACATCAGCATCACTTTGTGACTTGTGCCTGCCTCAAAGACGTGACTACTGGGCAGGATAGACATCCACAAGGCCACCTGAAGCTTCTTCATTGAGCCCTGTTATTTTTAGAGGAGGCTGGAGCTAAGAGATGGACTCAAGCCTCAATTTCATAAGTGCTTCATATCTTTGAAAGTTGATCAGTGTCTGAGTATTATATACTTTGATAAGAGATACTTTAATAGTGCGAATATATCATGGGCAGAGATGGAGCTTCAAGGTGCCAGCCTAGATAAATATTCCATATGAAAAACACCTATTATTTAATTTGCTAGCACTTGGAGACCAACAGTTCCACTGGATCAGGGAATGGGATGGTGAATTAATATGGTTGGTCTCCAAGTGCTAGCAAATGTTGAGCTGATGTTTTACTACCCACTTTAATTCTCATAATGACCACATGGAGAAGCTTTTTAAAATTATTTTTGACATATACTTTTATTTTTATTTGACACACAAAAAGTTTACCTATTTATAGGGCACAATGTGGCATTTCAATATTTGTATAAAATGTTTAATCATCAGACCAGGGGGATGTGGAGAAGCTTTAGTGGTTTTATTGTACAGTGCCTCTAGGGCTCCTGAAGGTAGCTGTTGGTGAGTGTTGGAGCCAGGCTGTGCAACACTTTGGCTCTGCCTCAAGGGCGGTGCCTCTTCTACTCCATGGTCTGGTTTTCTCCTGAATCTTGATGCTGGTAGAAATGCCAGTGTTATGGCTTGTGTTAAGGTGTCCCCCCAAAGCCTCATGCTTTCTCAGAAGTGGCTGAATCTGGAATGTGTGATACTGGGATTAAGGGCATGTGAATACAAAACCACTACACCTGAGAGATTGGTTTGGCACTGCCTTAATCTCGGTAGTCTGGATGGGATAAAAGGGGCAGAAAGACACTATTAAGGTCCCTTGTTGCTTTTGCTGTCTTCTGACGCCATGAACTGTTCCTTCTCTGCTATGTGACACTCTGTCTTGGAGCCAGGAAATTATTAATGGAAACTTCTATGAATTGTGAGCTAAATAAACCCTTTCCCTTTTAACTTTGGGTGTTGGGTATTTTGTCTCAGCAATGAGAGAAAAGTAACTAACACAAAATTTGGTACCAGAGAAGGGGGGTCATTGCTATGACATTACCTGGACATGTGGCTCAAGAGCATTTGGAACTGGCTTGTGGGAAGGGGAACAGTTAGGAAAGGTTTGGAGATGCTGGCTGAAGAAGTAGAGCTGGAATTCCTTAGGCTGTACTGTATGGGAGATTCTGGTCAGAATTTGCAAGTTTAGAAAGTTCAGAAAGACCAGGCTCAGGAGGTGTCTTCTGGGAAGAAGGACTGCATTAGCTGCTGGACTCCAGACCATGCATGTTATGCCTTGGCAGAAAGTTTGTCTACATTTTGCTTGTGTCCAGATACGTTGCCTGAGACTGAGATTAAGGGTGGTGGACTAATTAATCTGGCAGAAGAAATTTCAAGGCAGTCTAATGTTGAGGTGATGGCATGGCTACTGTTAGGGACTTTTAGCCAGATTTATGTTGAGACTCAAAAGGAAAGAGGACAGCAGAATGATTTAAAACATTTTGACTTTGGCCAGAAAGGAAGCACCAGTAAAGATGTGGCCTGGAAAGATAGAACAGAAGAAATCTTGATTGCTGAGAAGAAACAAGAAAATAGAAACGATGGCCTGAGGGCATCCCAAGAAGCAGCAGGACTCCACCCTTTGCAGCCTCAAAATTGGAAAAGGGAAAGACTTTGCTTTGAGAAGAAAACCCCAGAGCACCATGTTCCAGAATGGTGGCAGCCAAGGAAAGTTGTTCCTTGAGATTTGGTTCATAGGTACTGCACTATAGCCAAGAGAGAAGGAAGCCTGACTACTGCTCCAGCTGGCAGCAGACCTTGGAGTCATCCACATGGTGGTGGTTTTGGATGCATGTAGAATGCAAGAGCTGTGGAGTCAGGAAGGCTTCCACCCAGATTTCAGAAGAAGGCCTGGGAGGCCAGGCAGGGTGTGAAGCTGTGAGTATGAAGCCAAAGGTATGGTGCAGACCCCAGAAGTTTGGAGAAGCCAGGAGCATGAATTGTCTGAATAAAACTGCAAGGATGGAGCAGAACCAGCCCAAGAGAGAAGCTGTGGGAGCTACATTTATCTGCAGAGCTGTAAGGGCAGAGCCACCCAAGCCCTTTGGAGTTCACAACTTGCCACAGATTGTTGGGGATGCTGGAAGTGGGAATATGGGATTTAATGTTTTTCCTGCTGGATTTTGGTCTTGTGTTGGTCCCATTCCTTTGTATCCCCCTGCTTGCAATCTTTGAAATGGAAATGTCTATCTTGTGCCATTGAATGTTGGAAGTGTTTAACTTTCTTTTCATGTGTACAGGGACTTGCAGCTAAGAGTTTGCCCTAAATTTCAGAGGAGACTTTGGACTTGGACTTTCAGCAATGCTGAAACAATTAAGTCCTTGGGAACTCTTGGAGATGGACTAAATACTTTTTTAAATAAAGGGATATGCATGAGTCTTTGAGGGGCCAGGGTGGAATGTTCTGGCCTGTGTTTAGATGGCCCCTCAAAGCCTCATGCTTTTTCAGAGGTGGCTGAATCTAGAGTGTGGGATTGATTGGTGGTGGGGCTAGGCCCTGAGGGCACTAGGATCAAGGCCATGAGTGCCACCTGCCCTAAGTAGTCTGAATAATATAAAAGGGGTAGAAAGATGCTATTAGGGTCCCTTGTTGCTTTGCTACTGTGTGGGTGCCATGAATTGTTTCTCCTCTGTGACACTCCTCTGCCATGTGCCACTGTGAGCTAAATAAACCTTTCCTCCTTTAACTTTGGGTGTTGGGTATTTTGTCTCAGCAACAAGAAAAGTAACTAAAACAGCCAGCATGAAGAAGGAAAACATCCTTACGACTAATAATGTCCAAAAATGACAAAGTGATGAGTGTATTCTACTTTTCTGTTCTTTGAAAAGTAAAGCAACTAATTTATTTGGATAAAATATACAGAGGTCTGAGATTCAGTAAGAAACTTTGTTTTAAATGTTGCCACCAGCCTGTATCTGGTGGTAATTTTAAATGTTTGAACAGGGATAACCTCAGTACTATTTCTCTCTGTGCTGGAGATTGATCCCAGAACCTCACACATGCAAGGCAGATGCTGCACTTTTGAGCTACATCCCCAGTCCTTTTGTAAAATTTAAATTTACTATCTTTTATTTCAAAAAGAGTCTCCCTGAGTTGCTCAGGCTGGCTTGAAACTTGCTATCCTCTTGCCTCAGTGGGGATTATAGGCAATTTCATTACACCTGCCTGACCTCAGCACTTAAAGAATGAAACCTTCGTATGAACCCAAAACTGTAAGATGAAGAAATTCCATATGATTTTACTCACCAATGGATCAAGTATACTTGCAGCAATGATAATTTTCTGGGATAGAGATTTTATTTTAATTCTATATTATATTATGTCATCTTTAAAATTTCTATTGCACAAATATTTTTCAGAAGACCATATTCTTAACTTCAATGAGAGCTGGACATGGTGATATAGGCCTGTAAACCCAACACTCTGGTAGGCTGAGACAGAAGGATTGCAAGTTTGAGCCCGGCCTGGGCAACTTAGTGAGTTAAGGAGACCCCATCCCTAAATAAAAAAGTGAAAGAAATGGGCTGAGAATTGGCTCAGTGTGAAGGCCCTGGATTCAATCCCCAGGACTGCAAAACCAAACTAAACCAAGCAAACTTCATTGAGAAAATGTGTTATCTCTTTTAAATAATTTATCTTATTTTTACCACGTGAAATGTGTTTTTTATAGTTTCTGAAAGAAGCACTAATGTGTTATTAAAGCAAAAAACAGATCTAGTACATCCCAACATTAAGAGAAAATGAAAAATGTACAATTAACTCTATTCAAGCTACAAGAAAGTCAATGTTACAAACAAGGCATGGTGTGCTCCTATTCTGAAAGAGATTAAAGAAACAATAATCAATTACAAAGTTTGAGACTAGATCTAATCTAGTCTCAATAAAAAAGCACGTAAGTATTTTTGTAACAATTGGGTAAATTTGAATATGGACTCAATACTAGATAATACTAGATAATACTAGATAATTTTAAGCTTGATAAATGTTATGCCTTTGGTTATTATTCTTTCAATAATTAAAAAAACCAAGAATCCACACTGTTGTTCAAGATACAGTGGTACCTCAGTTCACAAACTTAATTCTTTCCATGATTTTGGTTGTAAACTGAACTGGACAAGAACTGATTCAAAGTCAGTGGTTAGGTTCAATGTTGACCTTATGGGGAAATTTGATTTGGTTCTCATCTAATTCAGTTTCCTACCAATATAAGTGATCAAATGGGAGGAAAAGTGAAGAACTTCTTTGAATGACATTGGTATCTAATAAATGTAGATTTTGAAAAAAAAAGAATGAAAAATCAAACAAAGTAAGTGAGTGACACATGTTGGATGATAGACTCACAGAGGGAGAGTGACCACAGCTTTGCTCAGAGGGGCAGGCCCTCTGTCCAGCTTGCCCTCTGTCATTGGTGTGCAAGGCTGGTGAACATTATATTCTGCTAGTACGCAAATGCACCTTCCAGCCCTGATTGGGGGCACCAGCTGGACCCACCAGAGGTCAGAGAAGCTTTGTAGGGGGATGCCCATATCACAGGCTGATCAATCCTCTGATCTGCCTAAAAAGGGGGATGGTGAGGGGTAAAGAAAGAAAGACAATAGAGACTTGCATAATTTCATAATACATGGGTGGCTGGGAGGTCAGTGCCTCAGAGTGGGCAAAGACAAAAACATTCTGAGCCAGCCATTATTTATTGCATGCACACAATAATTGGAGGGAATATCAAGTGACTCAGAGGGTGACAGTAATCCTATGTTGATGAGGATCTTAGGTTGATGAGGATCTAAGGTCATGAGGGTCATATGTTGATGAGGATGGTGAGATGGGCAAAACATTCTTACAATAGTAGGTGGGACTAGATAGTAGGTTAATAAGGAATCTGTCCCCCACCAGGTGAAACCTCTCTCTTTTGAACCAAGGTGTCTTCAGTTGATGTAATCTTGCCCTTGAGCATCACAGTATCACAGGACCATTGAGGCCTCAACTTGTGACTGGAGGCAAAATGGAGTTATGTTTCCCCATGCCATAGCCAGCTTGCAGGCAAGAAGACATTGGGCCTTAGACAGTCCTAATCATAATTTAATTATGAAATGATTTTTCCCAAACAATTATGTAGAGTGGCTCCTGGCATGCCTATAGTCTTGGGCCAAATCCTAACCCTAACCCTAACGCTACATTCTCACTGCTGCTTTGGATCCACTCCCTGCCTAAGTGGAGGAAGTGATCTTGCTATGTCCCTGGAGCAGGAACCCAGGGATGCAGTCATTGGTGTGTGTGTTGGGAGCGGATGTTTTTGTATATTTTCTCCATTTTCATCTTCTAAATACAATCTTTAAAATTTAATTCATCTTCTCTGGAAATTTATTTCCTTCCCTACCAAAGATATTTCAAATAGTATCAGCTAAAAGGATAATGTGTCACGCTTTTGATTTATCATTAATTATATGTCAGGATTCCTGTAAGAATCATTTAGTGGTTAGTACTGTACTTTCTCTTTATTACATTCCATTTACCCAAATATATGTTTATATAATATTTCTACTGTATGACTCAAGAATATACACAATAATATTTAATACATACAGGAACATTTGAAATATTTTAAGATAGCACTTGAGATTTTCAGTGGAAAGGGCATGTGGGATAAAATTCTGTACATGCATATAGTTCATATACACATTAACTATTTATTTGTCATTTGGAGAAGTTGAGAGTTCATTAGTAAAGCCATTTCCCTCCTTGTTGAAATCCCAGCTGGTTTCTGGCTCTCCTCTGTGACACTTATTCCAGAGTTGGCATTAGGTTGATGAGATTTTTAGATAAGGTTTTCAAATATTTAATGCTGACTCTTCTACCAAATACACAAATGAAATTGCTACTTGGGTATTGTTTAGGTCACTGAGACTCTAAATATGTTCATAAAATAACTGGGAAAAATATAAGCCTATGATCTATCTAAATTTCCAGTTTCACTTTATAGTCTGTTTTATAGAGGAAGAGCAAGTGGTTCAAGGTCAAGTGGTGCTGGGCCGAAGAGCTGTCAATAGTGATGTTGTAATAATACTTAGGACTTAGAACTGGAGTCTAATTTTCAACCTCTGACTTGGAAGTCATGTCCCAGTTTAGAGTAGTGATCTCATCTACATTATCATGCACTCCATGTAGATTCTCATTAGCAAGTGGGATCTGGATGCTTCTCCTTCCCCAACATGCTATCCATAATGTTATTCATTCTTTCACCTTTGTATAAAAACTAACATTCTTTTGAAGCTCCTGCTAAGAAAAGCATAATTTTCCACTGGTCCTCATTGCTTTACCTTAGTATCCTGTCCATTCTCCCTGGTTAGACTTTTGCAAAAGTTATACTAGTCTTTTCCACCCCATGAGTGTCTTCATTTTGGGTGACTTTAATGCCTGTAAGGCCAACCCAGGTAATCTCATCCTTAGATCCCGGGCCTACTCAGTTCTCATACATTTTCTCTACCTTTGCTTCAGCCACTCATACCCTAAATTTCAGTGGAAGTGATGCAAACTAGACTACCTTGAGCTGAAAAGAGAAGTGTGAGGGCTCATTTGAAAGATTCAGGTGTAGAGTAGCCTCAACATGGCTTGATCTGGGGATTCAAAATTATTGTCTGGCTTCTTTTTGCTTCTATTCATCTCTTATTTTTGCTTTATTTTGCTTGCCTTTGCATTTTGGCATGTTTTCTCCCTTTGCAGAAGGGTTTGTCCATACTGTCAGGAAAAATGGTCTTTACAACCCAAGGGCTGAGAAGAAGACACCCAAGTCCCACCCCTGAATCCTTGTACCCAACCTCGAGCCAATCGGTGGAGCCAGGTGGTGACCAGTGAGGTGGGGTGGGGTGGGGTGAGGCATGAAGATGAACTATTCCACCAGGACCACTTGTAATGACAGAGGGAAAATTTCCCAAAGAAAGAGAGGGTGAACACACACACACACACACACACACACCACACTTGCACCTTTCAATTACCTAGAACTTCTCCAACTCTCAAATATTTTAAATTTTTATTAGCATGTATTGTACATATTAATGGGACTCAGTGTGATGCTTTCATACACACATACAATCTTCCAATCCCCCCAACCTCTTATCACTCCAGACTTTTACCTCTTGCTCCCAAATAGCTATTCTTTGAGCCTCCGAGTTTCCTTGGTGCTTACTTTTTCTCCCTCCTCGCCCTCCCAGTTTTCACACCGTCTGGAGCCAGTCTAGGGATTATGGCTCATTTCTTCACTCATTCTCTTCCTTGCTCCTTTAACTTCTTGTTCCCTTGCCCTTCTGTCCTCAACTTTGAATTATTCTCAACTGCCGATGTTTCTGCTGCTTGTCCTGCCCCACTGAATGAGGCTGGAGAAAATCACATAAAATTGCAGCTAAGTGGCATCCCAAATTCATGCCCCTTGATCTCGGTGGAGCCCTCAGTACTAACTGGTAATCGTGCAGGGTTTTCTCACTGAGATCTCACTGCTACTTTCTGAAACAACTATTGCAAATACTCTTCTCTCTTTCAAAGCTGTTATTCTGCCTCCTCCCTCTTCCCTCTCAGTGGATAATCTCCACTCCAGTTTCACTCAGCAAATAGAAGCCAATACAGAAAACCCCTTTTCTGTGGCCTCCTGGTAGAGCCTTCTATGTATCCACAGCATCTTTCCTCCTGCCCTCTTTCTACCTCAGCTTATTTCCTCTACTTGGGTGCTTGTTTCCTCAGCAACTTCATCTCTTCAATTGTTTTCTTTCCTTTGAAAAGTTTTCATGCTCACTTTCATTAGTGGCCCATTTCCATCAGCATTTAAATATGTCAAAACATCTTTTATCTTAAAACATCACTCCCACTCCTTCCCAGCATCTCCTCAGAACCTCGGTTCTCACTTCCTCTTGACAGCTGTGCCATTTGAAAGTGTCATTTCTATGGCTTTCTGGCCTCACCATCATGTGCTTGATGCCATTCCCACAGCCTGCTCTGTCTCCTCTCATGCAGTGCTCACATTTTGCTTGGCAGATCTTTACTGTTACTTTTAAAGTGCTTATCTTACTTGAACTTCCTGTAACAACTGACTCAATCAACTATTTCCTTCTTGAAGCATTCTCTACCATTGACTTCCATGATGTGATATGCAACTTGTTTTTCTCCCACCTCTCTAGATGGTTGAGTTAGATACATTTAAGGCTATAAGAAATGGGAAATAAATGGGAGATTCAAGTAAGGAAGAGTGGGTAAAAGAGTGGGAATCTTGACCTCACAGTCAAAAACTCAGTAGAGAGCAGTCAGATGTCCTAAAAATTTGGATTGCACACGATAGTCCCAGAATTGGAGGGCTGAGGGCAGGGCACAGGGCAGGGCACAGGGCAGGGCACAGGGTCTCTTATCTATCCCCTAGTTCAAGGATTCCTTTGATCCTGTAATGATGACTCTCTTCTCCCTGTCTCTGCTCCTACTGCTTCAGCTAATATCCACCATCGTTTCTCCTCTCCTGCATCTACCTTTGCCCCTTGCTTACATTTTCTAACACTTTCTGGCTTGTCTTTGTTTTGCTGTTTGTGCACCCAGGGATAATAGGTGCTCTTGCTTTTTTTTCTCTGTGTCTCTCCTCCAGCTGGAGAACCTGATTGGTTTAGTCAGCCACTCTTCAGTACAAGATACCCAGATGAACAATAGCATTTCTGCACCATGTCACCTTAGAGGCCAGTGACAAGTGTGGATGAGTTGCTCTTGGGCCAGGCACCTACGTCTGGTCTAGTCCATAATGGTCCTGGAGGGGGTCCTGTGCCTGTCTCCTGGATGTGAGGCTTCCATGGGAATTTGTCCCTGGATTCCTCTTCTACTTTAGACACTTTTCAGTGCATTAGCCCTGTGACCTAAGGCAAGTTACTTGTCTCCTTGTGCCTTAGTTTCTTCACTTGTAAAACAAGTTAGGGGTTGAATTGTGTCCCTTACCTGTTATGAATTGAAGTGTGTCCTGCCAAAAGATGTTCAAGGTCTCACTCCAAGAATCCATGAATATAACCTCATTTGGAAGTAGCAGATAATCCACTTAAGATGAAGTTAATAGCTAATTCCTAATCCAATACGACAGATGTTTTTATAAAGAGGGGAGATTTGGACACAGAGTTATACACACAAGGATAATGCCATCATGTGAAGATGAAAGAAGACCTCAGGGTAATGAATCTACCAGTCAAGAGATGGTGGGTTGTCAGCAAACTGCCAGGAGCTAGAAATGAAATTGAGAACAGACTCTCCCTCATGTCCTCAGAAAGAGTGAATGACTTTGACTTCAGAACAGTGAGAATGTATTTCTGTTGTTTAAGCCACTCAGTTTGTGGAACTCCTTTGGGGCAGCACTAGAGAACTCATACACTACCTTATAAATGTGTTGTAACAATTAAATAACATAAAGCATTTAGAAAAATATCCACCTATTCTATAGTGCTCCTTGCCTGTCCCCAAATTAACAGAAAGGATTTAAGGCTGCTCAGAGATGGGACTTAGTAACATGCTATGCTGTCCACTGGACTGAAGATCAAGAGAGTAGCTTCTTGACCGGGAAAAAGCAGTGTTTCCACTTGTAAGTGAGAGTGTTGTAATATCTCCATGTTGTAATGATTTGATTGTAACTTAACATTGTAGGAAAACTGAGGATAAGGTATTAGTGATTAGTGATTGTGATTTTCAGTGGAGACTAAATTAAGCCCAGAAGGTGGCCTTCATGGCAAGTATACTTAAGGATCAACTGCTTAATTCCTAAAAGTTATCTCTTAGCCTTAGCCCATATTATATTTTATATCTAAAATGTCCCCCCAAAGCCTGAGTGGAGGTGGCCACTGGGGGTGTGACCTGGAAGGGTATTCTTGCCTACAGCTCCTCCCTTCTTTCTCTGCTCCCTGGCTTCCATGGTTGAATACGCTTTCATTCACCTTGCCTTTGTGCCATTCTGTTTCAGAGCCAGCTGATGATGGGCCAAAACCATAAACCAAAAATCCTTTCCTCCTTTAAGTTGCCGGTGTGGAGTGTTTTGTCCCAGCGACAAGGAAAGTGACTATGACGGTCCAGTTCCTCCTTTTGTATGTGGGTGTAAACCCCAGTGATTAATTCTAAGAGAATGGTAGTGTGTACTCAATGTGAAATGTGTGGTTGCTTCACCAGCCCCATTTTTGGAAGACAGTGGTTAATTTCATTTTTAATATTTGTAAAGAATTTAATCCCTTAATATACAGCTTTTTAGGCAAAAGCTTGTATTTGCTAATGATAAAGGCTTTCAGGAAGAACTTTTTTCTGATGTGATACAAGTTTGAAGGTACTGTAATTTGTTTTAAAAAGGTAAAGGCAGAACAAAAATTTTACAAATGCCTATTCAATACCAATATTGTACCAATCATTTCCATATACAATAACTCCTATAATCCTCAGAAAAATTTTAACTTATTTTTTGTTGTGCTGGGAACCAAATTCAGGGCCTTGTGTGTGTTAGACAAGTGCTATACCACTGAGCTATACCCCAGGGCCTCACAGTGAATTTTAAAGGAAGATTTAGTTCTCATTTTTTTTTTTTTTTGGTACCAGAGATTGAACTCGGGTCCTTGGGCCTGTGGGGCAGGCAGTGGAACTGGTTCTCATTTTTATAGATGAGGAAAAACATGTAAAAATAATGAAAAGGGACACACCCAAACTCATTAATTAGAAAGTGGTAAAATGTAGAAATTTCACTCAATTCTGGATCATATAGCTCATGCTTTGTGAACATAAGTGAAAAGAATTATCAAAAAAGACTTGATTAGCAAGACTAAAATTTTTACATTTGGGAAAAAGAAACATTCTAATGGGCACATAAGCTGTCCATTCCATCCAAAAGGTTCCTAAGCCATATTTTGCTCTTTATAGGACTTTGATATCTTAAGTGCAATAGAGAATATTAAGCCATGAATATGTCCAATTGTCGTGTTTTCATATCAAATACCTTTGCTGCTGAACTAAGTCACTGTATCCAATGCTGATTTTCCCCTCCCTCTGGGGTTGACTGTCTCATGGATGATCCTCATGAGATTGCTGCCTTTTGTGGGATCCTTCCCCAGTGCACACTGACTCTGGGCCTGGGCGTGCAAATTGCTTTGGGCCATCAGGCATCCATGAATGTGCAGCAAGCAGAGGTTTGGCAAGCTCTTGCGTACTAGGGCTCGCACTTTTGGAACCCGGATGCTGTTCAAGAAAAACAAGCCAAGCTCATCTTTTTACTCAGAGACTATAAGAGCACAGACAGTGAGAGACCCAGCCATGTCAATGTCACAGTTGAGTTCACCCCTGAGTCAATTTTCCTGCTGAGGAAACCACAGAGGGCACTCTGGTTATGAACTGCCAAGTCAGTTCGCAGAATTATGACAAGTAATAAATTAGTGTTAATTTAAGTCATGGAGTTTTTGGAGTGTTTTGCTATGTAGCAACAGATCACTGAAACACCCTTTGTAATGTCTGCATAATACTGTGAAACACAACCTGGTACTGAGACTGTGTTAATAACAAGAAAGCACCATTGCTCTCTTCCCACTGGCAAATGGACAGCTGTGGGAAAGTGAGGAGCTTTCAGAGAGCTCAGAGTAGCCCATCTGAATCATGAGTCCACATCTTGGGGCCAAGAAGTCCATCAGGAGGTGCCTAGGGAGTTGCCAGGACTCCTGCCTAATGGGAAAGCCAGTATGGGGCTCAGGAAAAAGCCACAGCCATTCCAACAGCCTCACCACAATAATGCGACTCACATTTCCATTTGCCAATAAAACCTAGTGTTTACAACAGAAAAACAGGACGATTTATATTGTCAGAAACAAACATTTTATTTGGAAAATCTCAGAGCCAGTTGTACTCTGATGGGGTTTTTCTAGAATGTGTAGTCAGCAAGAAGAGCAGGGTAGGGATTTGGGTTATTTTAAGAGAGCTCTAAGTTGACAAAACACTATGGAACATTGGGAGGTGGGCCTATCTGCTCTGAGGATGATGAAAGGGTGTGACATGCAGCGTACTCTTGCTCCACACACGGCTCAGGTACATACCCTAACTGTTGCTGCCTCTGCTGACTCAGTTTCCCTTTCCTGAATAGCTGGTCATTCATTGTGTTAAATGAAGTGGATTGGCTGGTTTCGACACTAGAGATGATTCTAAATCTTTGGGAGAAAATTACATTTAATTCATGATTAGGAGGATGGAAAAATAAAAATCAGTTTTGAACAAATGTTTTGAAAAATACACTTCTTTGGCATAGTTTTAGGTTCACAGTAAAATCAAGTGAAATGAACAGAGATATCCCCTAGACTCCCTCCTCTGACATACATATCCACAGCCTCTCCTGCTGTCAACAGCCTGCATGTTTGTTACAATTGATGGCCTACATCGGCATACAATTACCACGTTAGGTCTCCCTAGTGTTGTACATTCTACAGATGTGTGATGATATATAGCCATCTTTATAACAGAGTAGCTCCAGTGCCCTAAAAATCTTGTGTGTTCTGCCTGTTCATTCCTCCCTCCCTCCTACCCCCTGGGGACCCTTGATTCTTTTACTGTCTTGGTAGCTCTGCCTCTTCCCAGAATGTCATGTAACTGGAATCATATACTGTGTAGTCTTTGCAGATTGGTTTCTTTCACTTAGTAATGTGCATTTAAGGTTTCTCCTTGCCTTTTCATGGTTTGGCTGCTAATTTTTTTCTTTGTTGAATAATATTTCATGGTCATGATGTACTACAGTTTATACATTCATTTACAGAAAGAGATCTTGGTTGTTTTCAAATTTTAGCAAGTATGAATAAAACGTCTATAAATATTTGTGTACAGGTTTTTTTTGTGGACCAAAGCTTTCAACTTATTTGGATAAATACCAAGAAACCTGCTTGATGGGTCTTGTGGTAAGAGTGTATCTAGTTTTGTAAAAAACTACCAGAAGAAACTGTTGTCCAATGGGCATTTCTACCAGCAATGAAGGAAAGTTCCTCTTACTCCACAACATTGGCGGTATTTGTGTTGTTTTGGATATTTGGCTCTTTTAATAGATAAGTAATAGCATCTCATTGTTGTTTTAATTTACAGTTCCTTGGTGACATATGGTGTTGAACATTTTTCCATATGCTTATTTTCTATCTGTGAATCTTCTTTGGCAAGTTCATTCAGGTCTTATGCTCATTTTCTAATTGAATTGTTCATTTTCCTGTTGTTGACTTCTAAGAATTACTTGTATATATTGGATAAGAGCCCTTATCAGATACATCTTTTGCAAATATTTTCTCTCAGAATAGTTTTGTAAAGGTAATACTATTTGGGAGTTTTAATGTAACCTTAGCATTGTATAACTAGAAATAATTTATTAATAATGATCATGATCAAATTTGGGGAAAAGCGTGGTTAAGATATTGATTCTTTAACAAATCTAATAATTTTTTGTGAAGGAGAGAATATGATTTCTTTCTGAGTTGCAAAAATGTAGTTGTGAAAATTATGAAGAAATAGATACTCTAATAAAGGGCGAAAAATAGGGGTGATCTGTAAAGAAGAAAGGGACTTAATAAATTCCCATTGTCCTTTTTCCTTCTCACTGGATTATGGTTATTTGTGTATCTGCCTCTCGCACTGGGCTGAGCTTTTGAGAAATAACATAGGCTGAGATGTAGTAGACCCTTAAGACGTATTGTTGAATGAATAAATGCAGCTGTCTCTTGTTATCTGCAGGGGATAGGCCCCAGCAACCCCATGGACATAAATATCTATGGATGCTCAAGTCTCTTATGTAAAATAGCATAATGTTTTCATATAACCTCTGCACCTCCTCCTGTATACTTTAAATAATCTCTAGTTTACTTATAATACTTAATACAATGTAAATGCTATGTAAATAGTTTTTCGACTGTATTGTTTGAATAATGCCAAGAAAAGAGTCTATGCCTGTTCAGTACTAATGTGTTTTTTCCATGTATTTTCTACCTGTGGTTGAATCCATGGATGCAGAATTTACCAATATGGAGGTATGATTGAATATATACTAATTAAAAAGTACTCTAAAATTCCTTGAAATTGGATTTATCAGAAACAATCTGAAGTGTTACTTAACAGCTTATGGTTACTAACACATTTGGGAGGTGAAGAGCTTGGCTTTGAAATAAAAGGTGTCTAATCTTAAGTTCTGATTCACCACCCGCAAGCTGTGTGATGTTGGCCAAAGTGTCTTCTAATTCTCTGGTAGCAATCAAATGGGACCTAAAATAATGCCTATCTCAATGAGGCAGTTGTAAGGATTAACAAAAATGGGAGCAAAAAGAGCCTGCCATATGGGAAGCAACTGCAAATGTTGGTCTTTATTATGTCAGACAAATAAACTAAAATGATGTACAAACAATAAAACTTGTGTTGCAGAAGTCAAGGGAGCAATGTCCTATCTCTCTGGAAGGGACAAGCTAACCCCTGGAATCCAGAGACCCAGTTGAATAAGATGATGGTGGCAGGAAGTGGGAGGGAGACTTGTCTGGTACAGGGTGCACTGGGCTCATGAGGTTTCTGCCAATATTTTTTCTCTTCACTGTGGTTGTCTTATGCCATGGATGCATGCACCCGAGGAAGCCTTGTGGGGCATATCCTGACCATAGTCATGGCTGGGGTGGGGACAGGGTCAAGACAATGAGCTATCTCCAATCTCAGATGGCCATCTGCAGGGAGTAATGCACTAGTCCTTATAGTCCCTTCACAAGGCTCCTAGAACACTTGAGTTATCAACTCCTGGGATTCAGGTTGGGTTATTGATTGGTAGGCACCTGTGATCTCTTAATTTGCTGTCTTTACCCATAAAGCCCAAAACAACAGGCAGACATTGTTACTTACATAATGGCAAAATCCTATTCCACAGTTTGCTCCATGGTTCAATAGGAAAGAGAGTACTGAGGGTGACAAGATATTAACTATGTGGGTTATTGATGTTTTCAGAAGAAGCCAAAACACAGACTTCATTAGGAATTAATGTGTAGCTCATAGTATTAAAAGAACTCACTGAAGAGATGTTAGAAGCAGATGGATAATTATGGGCAAATAAATTATCTCATCTTCAGTAAACAAGTCCCATGAAAGTGAGGTTGTTTCAGTGGAAAAGATTTGGCATATGACTCTGGCAAGAAGGTTCTTTTGGTCTAGGCTTGTTCATCACAGAATGTCTTACTCAAGTGTGTGTCCCGAGAGAAGAAACAGCTATCACATTTAAAGGACCTCAGCACGGTTCTCACATCTCTTCATAATCTGATGGCTCACCGTATAAACTCACTCTATCTGATGCTTAATCTGGGTCATGCTGACAGCAAATTACAAACTATAGTAGAATGTATTTTTTTTTTTTTTGTACTGGGGATTGAACTCAGGACCTTGCGCTTGCGTGGCAGGTGCTGGAACCACTGAGCTAAATCCCTGGCCCTAGAATGCATATTTTGATCCACCTGGACAATTGTTGAGTATACTTGTATGTCTTTCTCCTTATCTGTTTATCATCTCTCCTTCCCTTCGTCCTTCCTTCTTATTCATTCATCTATCCACCCATATATCCATGTATATCAATTATCTATCTGTTCACCAAACTACCTACTTGTCTACCTATTTAGAATATGGTCTCTCTTATCTATTAGAAAGCTCACTGGAAGTAGGTATTCTATTGATTCTTTTCTGTCACTGAGGTAGTTTTCTTCTGTTGCACTGGTAGAACCAGAGCTCCCAACTTCAGCCTTGATCTTGAAGATATTTCTAAATCCTGTAAGTACACATGTACAGTGTTTGGAAGTCCCAAATAATGCCTGATAGCCCGTGGAGAAAAGGAATTTCTACCACTTGGATTAAAAAATATATTTTTATGTATACATAATGTAGTCATGGACAAATACTACACGATTTCACTTGTATGAGGCCTCTAAATTGGTCAAATTCAAGAAATCAAAGGGAGAAATAGCAGCCCTGGGAAGGGGGAGGTAATTGAGGGAGTTCCAAATCAAGGATTCTGAAGTGCCAGTCAAGCAAGGTTCATAAGCTCCAGGGACCTTAGGGCAATATTATACTGAGAGTCAGCACTAATGCACGGAAGAGTTAGAATTTATTAAGAGGGTGAATCTCACGTTAAATATTCTTACCATGATAAGATAAAACAAACAAAGCTATTTTAATGTTGGAGAACTTCACAGTAGCTGTGTTGGTCCCCACTGAGCACCAAACATGGTAATAATAACAGACAAAGATACTGCTCTGCTATTAATTTTGCACAGTGGGCATCTGAGTGAGCATAAAACTTTGGGAGAGTCCTGCAGTGAGAGGACAGAAGTAAAAAGTCACAGAGAGAGCATTTCCTAAAATATTTGTCTATTTCACTGTGCTTGTTAAAGAAAAGCTTTGTGCTTCCCTGGTAGCTGTGTTTTCAAATGTATTGATTTCTGAATTTCTATTTATTTATTTTTTACATGTACTTTCGTTTTGGGTGAATAATTTTGTTGTTATTCAATTACTTAAGCTGAAAGCTTTTCTCATTTACTTTTAGTCTTTTTGGTTTTCTAATGAATACATTTAAGATTCTGGATATTCCTCCTCTGAATGCAGCTTTAATGATACCTTGTTTGTGTTTTTAATCTTGTTCAAAGTTTACTAATATCCTTTTTACCACATTTCAATGTTCATAACACTAGCTATATGATGTTTTTAGAGCTAATTTTAAACAATGGTTTAAAAATAATTAAAACCAA
>NW_004624785.1:6595063-6625903 GCF_000247695.1 Heterocephalus glaber | reverse complement strand
CAGTAAGGATGGTTGGCTCCTTTGTCAAAGATGAGGTGGCTGAGTATGTCTGGAGTTGTTTCTGCATCTTCTAATCTATTCCACTGATCCTCGGTCTGTTTCTTTGCTAGTACCATGCTGGTTTTTTTTTTTTTTTTGGTACTGGGGATTGAACTCAGGACCTTGCGCTTGTGAGGCAGGCAGCGGAACCACTGAGCTAAATCCCCAGCCCTACCATGCTGTTTTTTTTTTTAAATCACAGTGGCTTTGTAGTACAGTTTCAAGTTGGGAGCTGTGATACCCCCTGCCATGACTCTGTTGCCTTGAATTGCTTTTGCTATTCTAGGTCTCTTCTGGTTCCAGATGAACTTTTGGATTGTTTTCTCTATTTCTGTGAAATATGCTGTTGGTTTTTCAATCGGGATTGCATTGAATCTATATAGCAGTTTCCAGCAAGGAATTTTTTCCATATTCAAAGGTCAATGTGGCCTTAGAATGCGTACTGGTTGAGTATGAGCTCTGCCTACTACCCATCATGGAAACTGAAATTCTACCCTTTTCTTTGCATACATGCATGCAGTTTGCGAGCAAAAATGCAGGTTTGCCTCCTGTTTTGGGAAATAATAATCATGGCTGAGACTTACTGAGAACTGGTGCTTTAGACCTCCACATCAACCCTTGGAGCCTGTGCCATTTTAAAGGGGAGGAGATTGAGGTTAGTGACCCCTCCCATGCCCCAGCTCTAGTGGGAAAGTGGAAGAGCCAGCCTTCAAATCCTGCTTTGCCTGGCCTTGAGATAGGCTGAATGTCTGTGTTCTTTTGTTGGACTCTGCCAATTTCTCTACCTCCTCCTCCTTCCCCCACATCTGCAAATTTCAGAGGCCAAAGATGAAGAGTAGAGCAGAGCTCAGGCAAGGAGGTGACAGCAGCAGGAGGAGAAGGCCCCCAGGAAGTGTGAGACTCTGCTCCTCCTCTGGGAAGGGGCGCTCAGCCCCAGCATGCAGGAGAGAAGAGAGAAGAGTCACAAGCACACCCCTTCTCAGTTAGTTTCTCTTCAAAATTAGCTGCAAAGAACAGTGTTGAAAGACTCCAAGCATGTATTTGGAAAACAAAGAATTTTTTTTGGGAGAAAAAAATGTGGATTTTTCCCATGCTTGTCTAAAAAATTCTTGTTAAACTTTTGTGCAGCTAGTAAATTAAACCATTATTTATTCTATATAATGGAAAGCATGCCTGATTTGTGGCTTGGGAGACCTGTTCCAGGTATGGTTTTGGGCCAAGTTCCCTGTCACAGTGGGTAAGTCTCTCAGTCTGCCTGAGTGTCAGCGAGCTCATCTTTAATCCAGGATGCTGGGCTGGTCCACTGCTCAAGTGGGATTTGGCTGCATGTTTTCTCATGCATGTCTTAGCTCCCTGTGCCTCAGCTTCTTTCTTGGTGGTTATTCAGTTACATGTGGTAGCAAATTAGAGCGTTTTATAAAATGTCTGATACATATGGGGTTTGAGATTGTGTCTCCATAATCGAAAGAAAGTGGCTTAGAAATTAATTACTCAATTAATAGCCTGTAGATCTCAATATGAGTTGGGTGTTTCATAATCCCATTCACATTTCTCTACTTATCATTTTTATTTCAAAATCTTTTCTTTCGTAGAGACCAAGTAAGATTTTTTTTTCTGGTACTGGGGATCAAACTCAGGACCTTGCTCTTGCAAGGTAGGCATGATGCCACTGAGCTAAATCCCCACCTTCAAGTAAGATTTCAGGACAATAGGGTAATTGCCAGTAACCTGCTTGGTATATTTAATATTTGCCTAGTATAGACTCTAATTTAGTTCCTTCAAAACAGTGGCTTTTTCAACTATTTTTGGAAGGTAGTAGTGGGGATAGAATCCAAGACCTTTGCACTGAGCTACATCTCCATTTATTTATTTTTTATTTTGCAACAGGGTCTCACTAAGTTGCTAAGTTGTCCAAGCTAGGCTGAAACCTCTGCTCTTCCTGCATCAGCTTTCCATAGTAGTGGGATTACAGGCGTGCCACACCATACCATGCTTCTCTTTTTTAATGCTATGAAGAAAAAAGTTTTATTTGTTCCATGGTTCTGGTCCAAGGTCAAGGGCTTGCATCCGGTGATGGCCTTCCTGCTGGCAGAGAGTCTTGAGTTGGTATAGGGCATCACATTGCAAGAGACAGAGAAGTCTTCAGTTTTTTAATTAATTGCCCGTAATGATCGAAGCATTCATGTAGTCTGTGTTATTAAACAAAGTAGTCACAGACATGGCAATGGAGGCTGTTTTCTTCCTTGTTAGAGTCCATTACTTTGCTGTGGCCCTTCCACTGTGTCTCCAGAGCTGTGCCAGGTGGGTGGGCTGTGGTCCTTAAAAAGTGCTGTTCTATTCAAGGAGACAACAGTATTGTTGAAGACAAAAGCCCTGCACACAGTACGATTGGGGAGCAATACAAGCACCATATGTGATGTTGGGTTTGATTGTGTGTGTTTTATGGCTATGGTCTACTAGGACCTCTAAAACAAAGCAGACTTTGTTGCCCATAGTGAAGAAACAAGACCATGAATGAGACACAGGTGTCGGGAGTGAACTCAAATAGGAACACTGAGCTTGTTAATTTTAGTCGAGGTGCTGGTGTTTGGTGTGGGCTTCTTTTTTTGCGGTGCTTGTTTTCGGCTCCCTTGGCCCGGCCCTCTCGTGTCAAGGTGACCTTTCTATGAGGGCTCCTCCCCCTCGCCCTCTGCTTTATGTGCTCGATGCCATGACAGTTCCATCACATTCTTGCTAAGTGAGTAAAGGTAAGCATAATTTGAAGTTTAAAAAATGGATGTGATTACTTAGATGTGAGAAAATACAGATTCCATGAAAAAAACACTGCTGGAATTTGGAGACATGTTAAAAACTCCATTACCACCAGGCGGAAATGAAGGCTGCTTTGACAGATGACTGGGAGAAGCTGGGCCTACTTTAGGGGCCATCAAAGAAGGATGCAGTAAATTTTCAAGTAACTGAAATCAGAGAACTTAAGCAGCTCGAACAACTACAATTTCTAAGTGATTATCTATAATAACTAACCCAACAGTTTACAGATAAGCTAAAGAAATAACTATTAAAATGTATCACGTGATAAATTCACATGAGAAGACAATTTTTCTTTAGGCAGAAAAAAAAAAAACCTAGAGCACATTTATCTTTGACAGAGTGACCTGCCAAAATCCCTGCTCTGCGGCCAATCTGATAAAGGTCAACGACTCAACACCCCGACCAGCCCATGCACGCAGCACCTGCCTCTCTCCAACCCAATGTGCGTGGTTTCCCTGAAGTTTGAAAATCAACACATTGAATTCTCCTCCTCTGTGTGTCATGTTTTATTTTCTCTTTATCGCACTATAGGGAGATCTGCATTGTAGTTGAAAGTCAGTTAAGCAAAATGTATGTGTATGTGCTTTTCAGCTTTCAACTCTCTTTAAAACACCTCTAACAAAACCCTCCCACCTCTGAACTGGGAAGGATACAGGAAAGAAAGACTGTGAATAGCCTTTAAGATGATCTTTGATGAAGAGCGATGATGCTAATAATCATTTCATTATGACAAGTTTGGCTTTAACAAAGGTAATAAGTATTTTCCAAATTACTACCCTAAATTGTTAAGTGGGTAGAAAACATGTCAGATCAAACTCCCCTAAACTTGTAGTCCTGAAAGTAATTCTTGGAGCATTGCTGTTATCATTATTACTATGAATAGCAGGGATAAAGCTCAAATCAAGTTTTGTGAACACCCCAAATTCCATCTGTGTGTGGATGCAGAGGCGGGGTTAGTTTAGAGTTAGTAGAATTCATGTTCTTCCTTGTGCACAGCTGTGTCTAACCCAATCGCTTTCATGCTGAGGGCTGCTCTAATTTTCCTGGCTCAGAGCCACCTGCATTAAACAAGAAAATGAGGAGGGATGGGTCAGAGAAACGTCAGGGTAAAGAGCATTGGACCTCAACCTGAGCTTCAGCCAGTCCCCTGAGTTTTTAAGTGGTTTGTTTTTTAAAAGTGTCTGTCCTGACCCATAAATCATTGTTAATTTCACCATTTAAACTGGCCTCAGAGAGAGCTTATTTTAAAGAGAAAATGCATTTAGGGAATCGTGATTTCTCAACCAGAGGCACCAGACTCCAGAGCTGAAAGTGGTCAGTCCTGAGCCAGAGTCAGAGACGGAGTGCTGTGTGTGCAGATCTTTCGCTATACACAGCTCTTCACTCCTGGCCGCCGCCCCCCCCAAGCCCCGCCCTGGCCGCGCTGAGCTCAGTGGGAGTAATTTTGATGGCTTACATTAAATGCAGGATCAACTTCGATTGGGCAGATTTTGCCATAGTCCCCTCCCTCTCCTTTTGCTGACAGCTTAACTAATTGAAGGAGAAGGAGGCTGGGGGTGGGAGCTCCTGTCCTATCTATGCAACCTCTTCTTTTCATTTCTAAATTCATCTTCCCTCCCTTTCCCATGCCAAGACTTAAAACGTTTCAAATACAAATGATTTCCAAATCATCTCAAGATGACCACACATAATGTTTTATCACATTTTCCTCAAGCACAGCGGCATATTAAGAAGTGATTTCATTTTTATCCATATTCTCTTTTAAGGACATAGAGACATTATCTGAAATTATTACTCTAGAGACAGAGACAAGAATTCTGCACCACTCTGCTTCTCAAATCATTCTAGTTATTTTATTTCATTTCATTTTGCCTAAATCTCTGGGACAGTTATTTCCTTCCAAATTTTCTCATATCACTTAAAAATTACATTTTACTTGGTCAAGGTCTAAAGGATTACATTGAAAAACTAAGGAATGACTGAAAAAGATTCCATTAGCACAACCAGAGTGATCAGAAGAAATTGGCTAATTTCACTGTCTTTCTTTGGGCTCTTCATAGAAAATGGTTGAAATGTGTCTGCCGTAAGTAACTGGGCACCCTGAAATTGATTTAGAGCTGTAGCAAGGAAGAAAAGCTGCACAGAGAAAATTAAATCTTAGATTTAGAGATATTAAAAAAAGTCCCAACAAGTTACATGTGCAGAGGATTGCAGATGTTGGCTTTTTTTTTTTTTTTTTTTTTAAAGCAGTCGTGAGGAAAAGAAGGTGCATGACTGGTGTGATGGGAGAGACATGGGCTTCTCTAGCCACTCTCACATTGATGCCTTTAAAAAGTATTTTCTGGTTAATAATCCAACTGTTTCTATGGGAAAAGCTTCAATATTCCTGTTACCTGGGAGAGATATCATTCAAGGATATCGGGTTGTCAGTGGATGACAATGACAGAAATACCTACAGTTCTTAGGCTGCCGGCCCCCGTCACTGGCCACCACTGAGCCTGCCTGGCCTGCAGCATTTTGCCCCTGACATAGTGCGGGAGCTCCTGGTCTTCATGTGTCTCTTTCTGCAGCTGGAGCACTTCGACTGAGAAGCAGACCTTTGCCAGGCTGCGGGCTCCCACCCACCCTGCAGAGGTCTCCACTTCCTCTGGGAAACATGTAGCTGTCAGCAAGTGTTTGCAAAATGAGTGCTTGCAGGGGTGAAGGCTGTTATTCCTCTAAGTGTTCCTCTGCCCAGCCAAGTTTAATGCCTATGGGTTGTTCAGGGCTCAGACGAGTGGGAGAGGTCATCAGGCAAGTGGAGTGGAAGAGTTAAAAAGAGAGGACAGGAGAAAAGGAAGGCAGGAGAGGAAAAGGGGAAAGTCGAAGAGTAGGTAGAAAGTCATAAGAAATTGTACTTAGAAGAGGAGAGCTAGAAAGTAACAAAGTAACTTAAAGCATCAATAAAAAGATTGAGAGAGACAGAAAGTCATAGATTTGCTCTCTGGTCCAGGTCTCTTGAGCTGGCTAGAACCTTCTCCCTTTTTGCTGATTCATTTCTATCTATCCCTTATGTGCCACATCTGTTATCTCTGCAAGGATGCTGTGTGTATCATAACACTTGTCAACATGTCACTCAAATGGCTTGTTAGCTTCCTTTCCCACTCGACATCGGCTTCATGAAGGAAGAGGTAGTGTCTATTTTTATCATGGTAGCTGTGGTATCTAGGATGACTGCTGCCCACAATAAATAACTAAATATTTGCTGGAAGTCTAGAGCTATGGGCATGTCACTTCAGTTCCCTGGAACACAGGACCCTCATTCCCGCTGTGAGGGAGTTGGTCTAGTCCATACCTAAGACTCTTCTGGCGCTGGTCTTTGGTGATTTTGTGCTTACATGGCATTCTGCCTCATCCAGAAATAATTTAACTCAATAAGAAAGGATATCGCCTGTAAAGACCCTGAGGACCTCATAAGCTAAACTGTAACTGCCTGGGAGATGGTTTCTAGAGGATCTTGAATGAGGCCTGGCAGATTGAAACTTGGACCAGTCCTAATTAGCAGGAAGAGGGAGTCAGCAACAAGCCATTTCTATGGAAGGAAGCTGCCCATAAATCTATCCTGGACATGAAGATATGCTGATGAGCCATGGCAAGTTCATTTTTGAGGTGTTTCAGAGATAATCCTCTTTCTCCAGAGGCAGGAAGAATGATCCAGAAAGAAGAGAGCAATGAATTCCATATGTCTACATGCATATATTGTTGCATTTCTATTTATTCCCATGGAAAATATTACTAAGTGCATTCTTGGCCAAAGTGCTAAGGTGATAAAAAGATAAACAAGCCTCAAGGATCATGGGATCTGATAGAGGAAGATATATCTATAATGAAAATATGGCAAAGGTGATGTCTAGTGGGATGAAATAGGTGTTCCTCTTTCCTCTCAGTCCTCTCCAGATGGTTTTCCTATTAAGGATTTAAAAGCAAAAAATACTGCTCCCGCCTCCATCGTTAGAGAAGTGGTGTTTGAGCTCAGTATTCAGTCTGGCTAGATTTGGGCCTTTAAAGACTGGGGAGAAGAGCAGGGAGGGTGGGAAGCCTCCAGCACTTCTGAGAATGGAGGGTGGAGTTCAGCTCTGGGAGGTTACATGAAGCCAGCTCTCGGCAGATCCACTTGGAAACATAGGTTGTGAGTAGGTTAAAGGCACTTGGACTTGGTTCCAGAGGAAATGTTGATCCAGAGCTGATATCGGAGCAGAGCTGGCCTCCAAAAGGTTTCAGGGAGCTGTTTGGGAGCTAGGGAGCCGAGAGGGAGTGGAGCTGCTGATTTCTGGACATGGGGTGGTGTCAGGGAGGGGATGAAACGTGGGCTTCTGAGGCCCACTGAGAAGAAGGCAGTAATATTAGGGTCTGCAGAGAAGTGAAGGGGGTAGAGGATAAGGAAAAACTGTGACACCCTGGGGAAACTTAGTTGTGGAGGAGGCAAATACCTGATTCCAGAGAAGGCAACAGACCAGCCCAGGGGGACTCAGAGGGAAGCACAGGGACTCTGGTGCTGGAATGTTTGAGTCTGAATCTTGAAGTGGCCACTGGCTTCCTGGGTGAACTTGAGTGAGTTGTTACGTACACTTGACTCAGTTTCTTCATCTGTAAAATGGGGGTGTGATACTAACCACCTGATAGGGATGTTGTGAGGATCAAATGTGTCCATAAACATAAAGCTGACTGAGCAGAGCCTGGCATGGGTAAGCGATGTATGTGTTTGCTATTCTAGCATCCTTTGTAAGAGCTGTATAAATAGGACAGGTGGGAATTAGCAGAAGCAAAGGAAACATTTCCCCATAATTAATGGGAGATCTTTAAACATGTTTCAACTGAGGGACAAACACATGGGAGAGAGAAGAAATGGAAGACAGAGAATAAGATCTATTGGAGGTGAACTGAGACCCAGGCTAATGGAGTGGGAATGAGTGCATGGGGGAAACTGAGTCTTTCAGGTAGGACAAGTGGCCTTGCTTTGTTCTTGGAATCAAATTGGGACTCATCACCTGGGCCTTCAAAGCTCCCCAGGATGGGCTCCTGTCTCTCTAAGCAAAACACTTCCTTCTTCCCTCTGTTCTTTGCACTTCTTGCCTTTTCCCAGAGTTTTCAAGAATTGTCCTGGCCCAGGCCTGGCTCTAGCCAGTCCACCTTCCTGCAGCTCCCTGACCCTTACTGGGCCGGCTCCTCTGCAGCAGGCAGCTCACACTTGGACTTCGTGAAGGCCTTCCTGAGCTGCCACTCAACGTCGCCATCCACATCGTTCATGTTGCCTGACTTCCATCTCTGTATTGCATTTGTCACCCCTTCATGTCTTCTTGTTTATTTTTTAATTGATATCACCTGTCTCTCTTCACTACAATGTATGCTGCTTTGGGGGCAGAGTTCTCTTCTGCTTGATCATTACAGTATCCTTCAATGCTGGCACATGACAGGAACTCAATCATATGTTTGTTGAATGAATAAATGAATACATCTCTCTTTAATAGATGAGAAAATGAGTGGCAAATCTAGGTAAAGAAGGTGGATTTTGATGTGCAGAAGAATGACATTGAGGAGTTGAATCATAGTACTTTAATTTTCTACTGTAAGTCATGAAGTAAAATAATATAAGTGAGGAGATAGAATTCTAGGTGCATCCAAAGGACATAAAATCTGTATTTTCAAATAAACATCAGCACTCCCATGTTCATTGCCATATTATTTACAATAGCCAAGATATAGAATTAATGGAAATGCCCATCAATGAGTAAATGAATAAAGAAAATTACGTATTCAATGGAATACTATTTAGCCATTAAAAAGATGGAAATCTTGTCATTTGGGATGAGGTAGATGAAACTGTAGTTCATTATGCTAAATGAAATAAGATAATAATTGAATGACAAATACTGTATGACCTCTTATACATGGAATCTAAAACGGCTGAGCACATAGAACCAGAGAGTAGGACTGTGAGGTTCTGTGGTAAGGATGTGGGGTACAGAATGGGGAGCTGTTGGTCAAAGGGTGCAAAGTTTTAGACAGAATGAGTAAGTTCCAGAGATCTAGGATTCAGAATGGCAATTCTAATTAATAGGAATGTACTGTATATGTTCAGATTGTGACGAGATCTCACATGTTCTCATTACAAATGATAAGCATTTGAGGTGATAGATATATTAATTACCTTGATTTTCACATTGTACACAGCCAAATATCATGTTATTCCTGGTCAATATATATAATTTTTATTTGCCATTAATGAAAAAGAAAGTGAAGGAGTGGGACTGGGGATCAGAGTGTTGGAAAGGCTCAAAGAAGTGGTGATATAGCAAAAGCAGAGGAAGCCACGGTGACTTCCCTCATCCTCCAAGGAATGGAGAAGAAAGTTCTTAGGACTGAGAATTCTCCATTCAGGAGAGCAGGAAGTCGGAGATTCTGGCTCTGGCTACTTGCTACTCTGTTTTTTGTTTTTTTTTTCTGATGCATTTTCTTGGGCTAATTGGAGTCATAACAATGGGCAACACTTTCTGAGCACTCACTGTGGACTCTGTGTGACAAATCTTGCAGACATTTGTTGCTCCTTTCATCAGCACAGTGACCTCTAAAGTGGTGCCAATTTCTTTTTGCTAGCGAAGAAAATTAAGGCCGTGAGTGGTTACTAGCAGTGGAGATGCCTGGGACCAATCCCAGACCGGACTCTGGCGCCGTACAGTCTTAATCTCCTGGCTCCAGGGTCTCTACTGTCCAGAACCCAACCTGGGTTCAGACAATGAATTCAAGTGCAAAGGAAGAGAGAAGGCACCAGTTTCACCTACCCCAACTCAATGCCTGTGGGCATCTTCTTCCCCCAGTAAAGTCTTCTCCCAAGTATCTCAGGTGTGAAGTAGGACTCAGCTGGGATCTCATTAGGTGGATGACTCCTTTCCAGACATAGCTCTTCAATAACTTTTCCTGTTTTCTTTGCTAATTGATCTATTCAACTTTCCTCACAGTTTCTCAAGTCAATTTTAGTAATTTGTATTTATTTATAGTTTATTGAGCTAGGCTTGCATGCATAATTCTCTTAAACATTAACATTTTCTTATTCTTAGTTTTGTATTTAATTCTTCTCCTTTTGTGTCAGGTTTAGAAGAAGTTTATCTACTTTATTGATCTTTTCAAAGAAACAGCTTTCACATTTGCTTATTTTTTTGTTTTTTGTTGTCTTTACTTAAGCATCACTTTTTAATCACTCCTCTTTATTTCACTGAATTTATTTTGTTCAGTTTAGAACTTCTTAAAATGAATATTAAATGCATGTTTTATCAATATTTTAATATTTTCTAGTCAATATTTTATAAATAATACACACATGCATTTTAAACTGCATTTAAGCCATTTTTTTCCCCTGGCCCACAGGATTTGGTCAAACTATTTTTTTATTGCCTTCAAGATAGTAAAGATGCTACCTTTTATTTTCTTGATTCCAAAAGTTAATTAGGTATATATAATATATACATATGTCCCAGTTTCAGTTAAATATTTTCTTTTTATTCAGATTTTATTGGATTGTTTCAGATTATGTGAACTGTAAAACTCTAACATTTTTAACACGTTCTTTGCGCTCGAATTCATAACTATATTTTTGTAAATGGCTGATAGATGAAAACATTTCTCTAACTGAAAGATGTAAGAATCTTTCTATCTAGAAAATGTAGATAATTGAATGTAACACTGATCCCTTCTAAAACAAATGTGCCAACATCTCTCACTATGATTTATGTTTTAATCAAGTTTTTGCACTTCTAAATAGTTTTTATTTCATATACTTAGCTGCTGTGCTTTGGATCCTCCAGTTTATTGACCATTCTACCTCCTTTACAAGATGGTACCTTTTATACTATAGAATATCTTATTTTATTCTGTTTGGTCAGTTTTTCATAACTAGCTAAAATATCAGAGGATTAACATGACTCTTTGAAACTAATTAGTCTGCTCTGCCCTCGTCATGAAGAACTGGGTCTCTCGGATTTATCTTTCTAAGTCTATTCCAAGGGTGAGTTTCTCAAGATAGTCTATAATGAAATCCATATTACTTTTTGCCATTTTGGTGGGCAGAGGTGTTGATTTACCTATTTACCCCCCAAAGTGCTTAATTTGAACTTTCATTATAACCAGGTGATTTCTCTCCATTATAAAGGAAAATGGACAATTTTCTATTAGATCTAAGTTGTAGTTCTATTTTTATTAAGATCACCAAACTCACTGTCTCATTTTAATATCTTCCAGATATTCGTGCAAGTTCATGGCCAATAGAGTACGTAGTAAGACTGCATTAGATGTCCCTGGAGAAATGCTCTGCTTTCAAAAGAAAGAAAAATGTAGAGATGTACTGTGTGATCATTTGTTTTTTGACTGGATCATTGAAGTGCTTTGGTGATTTATGAAAACACATGTTTTTTATTCCCAAGTCCATACTTTTGACCAGTAACATGGAGTATAAAGGTAGGAAAAGCTAAGGCTGCAGGAGGAGGGGGACTGGCACATGCAGTATCTGCCTATTAAAAGAATGCTCTTCCTTGCCAGGCTATGTACACAATAATGGATACTTACCATGCACTGAGGAGAAATATGGTTTACAAAGTGCTGTCAATTACATGTGCATCCATAAATTGATTCAGCAAATACTGATTGTTGGTCTCCGGTGTATCTGATTCCAGCCAGAGGCTTGCAATTGAGAGATGAACAGCTCAGGCACATATTTATGCTCTGGCTACTGCTCCAGGCATGAATTGTTAGATGGTTAGCTCAGTGGTTTCAGGTGCTGGAATTTATTCTGGTAAGTTGCTTCACAAATGAAAGGTGTTTGGAAACAACAAATAATTCATCTCTTCTTCCTCCTCTTCCTCATTCTTCCCTACTCTTATTTCTGTTTTAGTAAATTTGAAATAAATGATGAAAAACATCAATATTACACAAATGGTTACTTTTTTGGAGTAACTATATTTACGTAATGTGTCCCAATGATTAAGAAAAAGCCTCCATCATTTTAGGCAGGACTTTTCAGAATGCTTACCATACTGCCAGTATCTTGCACCTACTTTAAAACTAATGTGCTCCTCCTAAAGTAGGTCATTTATCATTAGCATAAACACTGAGAATTGTTTGAGATCCATAAAGTGGGTCAGGCTATGGCAAAATAAATTTAGCAAAGCTCAGACGAGGCCAGAAGCCCAGGCATGGGATTTAAGGGACAGTTTACTGGATTACCATCTATAGATTCCACTACAGGCCAGGTGGGGGCAGCAGAGAGCTGACTGAGGGCCACCCAAAGGAAGGCCAATATAGTTCTTTGTAACCCCAGGTATGGTGACAGTGGCAGCAAGATGGGAGGAAGAGTCACGTTTTTAACAGCACGTTCGAGGAAGGGAGGAAAGCAAGAGAGAAACTCCAAGATGAGAATGCAGAGGTAGCAGGAATTGCAGTAGGACTCAGAGCTGATGCACACAGCTTGGGGGTGGAAGCAGCTGCATCAGAACAGAAAGGTGAGGGTGGGTGGGAAGACAGGAGGTACCTGGGGAAGCTGGTCTGCTTCATCCGTCTTTCTTCCAGTGCCTTCTCAACATGGTGGGCAGGTCCTGACCTCATCCAGCTTGGTCTCCTAAGTGCAGTGGCTCGGAGTGAGCTGAGATCTGAAAGATGCCAGCCACATATCTGTGGAACTGCAATTATAATGGATGTTCTTGTTCCATTAACAAGTACTGAAGTGCCCAGGGATTTAGCTTAGTGGTTCTGCCACCTGACTCACAAGCGCAAGGATCTGAGTTCGATCCCTGGTACCATAAAAAAAAAAAAAAAAGTCAATGTAACAAGTACTGAAGTGAGTTGAGACATTTGGGATGATGTAGTCAAGATCAGGTGGTGGTGCAGTTTTGGTTGGGCTTTATCCTTCCAGTTATTGTAAAGGACTAAGGCCTGTCTTCTGCAAGACTGTTCACAATCACTGAGGAAATATAATTCAGTGCTCCTGTTTACTTAATGGTCTACTACACTCGAAACATCAAGCTCTCCCTGTGTGGTCTTGTCATAATTATCTTCAAATGGTGCTAATTAACAGAGGCAACGCACGGGCAGCCTTGCCTCCCTGACTTGGCACCCTCTGTATGCTGCATTCAGCACCTCTCGAGGGAGGGAGCAGCTCCTCCCTGCCACTCCTATTAGCAGCCCTGTCAGAGAGACTGCCATCCAATAAAGACCTTCACCAAGTTCTAGCAGATGGTGGCTTATCTCAAGGCACATCTATCCCCCAGAACCCTTAGCAGTAGCAACAGCAGCAGCAGCAACAGAAGGCTTTTGGATAGTTCCTCGGAGCTAATTATAACAGAGTTTGAATTATGTAAGACACTTTGGACATGGGGACAGACTACAGAGAAAGACAAAGGGAGAATATATGAAGGAGTTCTTAGAAGATACAAAAAATTTGAGCTAGGCTGAGGACATCAAACAGAACTGATTTTCTTGCGAAAATGGGTGGTGCCTTAGTTACTTTCCTCTCGATGTTGAGACAAAATACCCAAAACCCAAAGTTAAAGAGGAAAGGTTTATTTGGCTTACAGTTCAAAGAGTTTTCAGTTCATAACTAGCTGGCTCCAAGGCAGAGTGGCAGAGGGGCAACAGTTCATGGTGGTGGAAGATGGCAAAAGCAACAAGGGGACCTTAACAGCATCTTGCTGTCCCTTTTATTTTATCCAGACTGCCAGGATTAGGGTGGTGCCAAACCACTCAGTATACTGGTTTAGTAATCACACATTCTTAATCCTGGCATCACACACTCTAGAGTCAGCAACCCCTGAAAAAGCCTTATCTAAGACTTCATGAGGCTTTGCGGGGGGACATCTAGACACAAACCATAACAGGTGGGAAGTTTTTGGTTAGCAATGACACCAAGATCTATTGGTTCCTCTTCTTAGCTGTATCTTGGGAAGCTTAATGACTATTTTATTGACCAGAAGAGTTAACCCCTTCCTGCCTTTATGTACCTTTCTGTAAAATGGAAATTAAAATGCTTGCTGACCATGTTTCAAAAGGATTTTTTTAGGGTAAGAGTGGAGAATATTACTGCCAGATTGATGGTTCTCTGAGACAAAGGGTTTCTGTGAATGAACACCAACATGAAGAGCATTTTATTAATGAAATTCAGGGTGCCCAGAGTCTCTCCATAGAGTAAACAGACACCCAGTGGTAGTATGGATTCAGTTTGCATTGTTCTCTTTATTTGTAAGTCTTTGGAGTTATTACACAATATTTGTTCTCTATTATTTGAAATATTCTTTAAAAGATTGAATATAGAACATCAGTCCTTGCTGGTTTTGTTCTTTTGCACTTGGAAAAGGTTGATTGATTTTATTTTTCTTTTGGCCTGTGCTTTTTAGTGGCTTGAAATGAGCATGGCTTTTTTTTTTCTTTGGTTTACTTCTTTACCCACATTGTCAATAATAGAGTCCTGCAGGGAGCAGGGTGACAGTTATATTTCTGTAGCAGAGTTTGCAGAGTGGGGAGGGCTGGGTATAAATGTGGAATTTTTAGCTTTATTTTTTTTCAAATGCTGGAACTGTTTCTCAGAGTTATTCTGTTTTCACTAATGAGAATTCACACATTATCTTGAGCAGTACCATTAAACATGTTAAATACATCTTTAAAATCCATGAAAAAATATGTTAAAACAAATGTAGTGAAAGAAACTGGAAGTGAGTGAGTAGAAGTGGAGGTGTAAGGAACAGGGAACGTCATGGTCTGGTCTGATTGATGTCCCCAATGCGTGGGGCTGAATGGGACGGATTCCTAGCAGTGTTGAAAAAAGAAATCCAACCTGTTGGTTTTCAGGTCTTCTTGTACATTAGACTCACACAAAGATTAAAAAAATATGGACACCTGCATCTTTCCCCTGAAATCAGAACATCTAAGCGTGTGGGTTAGGCACAGATATTTGCAAGGCTCCTTAGGCATGAAGCTAGGATTGGGAACTACTGATAACCAGGAGAAACAGGCTTCTTACAAGTGTTGCCAAGGAGTCTTAGCCTAGGTCAGACATCTGGCTGGGCCGACACCTGTCCAGAGATTTTATCTTGCTAGGCCTCCTTTCTGGCCTTGCTCCCTGCTGTCTGCCTCATCCTGACTTTACATAACAAAGTTTGTCTTATTTGAACTTCTTGAGCATTTAGGACAATATGGAAATGCTGAATGAAGAGGTATAAAATAGAGATATGGTGTCTTAGTTACTTTTCTCATTGCTGAGACAAAATACCTGACACCAACGTTGAAGGAGGAAAGGTTTACTTAGCTGTATAGTTGTAGAGGTTTTAAGTTCATAGTTGGCTGGCTCCAAGGCAGGGTGGCATGGCAGATAGGTGTTGCAGAGGAGAAGCAGTTCATGGCAGGTAGAAGACAACAAAAGCAAGCAAGTGACCAATAGGAATGACCAGGGACAAGCCTCTTTCTGTCCTTTATGTCTTATCTGCACTTAGGGTAGGTAGCACTCACACCCTTAATTAAAGCACCCTTAATCCTAGCACCCTTAATCCTAGCATTGGACCATGAATCAGTCACGTACTCTAGATCCAGCTACCTCTGAAAAGCCCCACCTATGACCACGTGAGGCTTTGGGGGGACATCTAGACACAAGTCATAACATATGGTTTGCTGTTATGGAAATTGCAGTGCTATTTCTTTTTTTTTGAAAGCCCTTATCCATTTGTGGAAACGCTATGTTCTGGGGTTGTATTTTGTACTGGGATGGCACATCTATTTTGTATCTCAGGGGCACTGCATTGAGCTTCAGTGTCAGCTGTCCTGCCTCATGTGATTCAAAGAGTCACATGTTTCAAATATACCAAAAGATGCTTCATGTCCCAAATATGACTGAGAAACACATTTCAGTGGTTTGTGCCACTCTGTCTGGGGTATTTTTGTTGTAGAAGCCGGAGTGGCCTCAGACACCTGGGTTGTTGCAGGTCCTAACTGGTCCTCACCCCTCCACCTCCCAAGCCACATTCTGTAATAACAGTTACGGTGGCGCTTTAAAGCATAGTCAGATCATGTCAATCCTGTTCTTGAGGCTCCAGTGGTTACCATGGTCTCAGAGCCCCCATCATCCATGGTACTTTGGATGGCCTGTGAGGCCCCACCCAATCCGTGCTCCTGTACCTCTTCTACTTCCTCCTTATTCTGCTCCTTGCTGGTGCCAATCCAGCCATGCTACACATGCCTGGGACCCTCTGGTCTTTGCACTTGCTGTTGTATGGGCTGTTATACGCCCAGAATGTGCTTCACTATGATGTGTCATCTTCTAGAGTCATCCTGTTTGATCACCTATTAAAAAGTTCAACCCTTTCCCCTGTCCTCCTTGTCTTTATTCCCTGATAATCTTCACCTTAATGATGTCACCATTTGACCTTCTCCCTCCGTATTTTATCCATTGACTATTGTCTTAATCAGCTTGGGGTGCTATGATAAATGCCATAAACTGGGTGGCTTTAAAAGTAGAAATCTATTTCTCCCAGTTCTGGGAGCTGTCTGAGGTCAGGGTGGGAGATCGGTGGGTTTTTGGTGAGGGCTATCTTATGGCTTGCTGATTGCCTTCTACCTCTGTCATCACATGGCAGAAAGAGAGCTTGGGAGCACTCTGGTGTTGGTCCCTTTTATAAAGGCACTAATCCCTGCAAAAGGGCTCCACCCTCATGACCTTATTACCTTCCAAAAGGCCCCATGTCCTAATCCTTCACATTGGAGGTTTGGATTTCAGCATATGAATTTGGGAGGTGGAGAGACACAAATTTTCATTCCATAATAGTTTCCCTCACTCTACTAGAATATAAGCTCCCCAAGGTCAGAGATTTTTGTTCATTTTGTCTGCTGCTGTGACCTTAACTCTTAGATCAGTGCCTGGCACATTGTAGGTGCTCAATAAACAATTTTTGGTTGAAAAGATGAACAGGTCTCCTACAGCATCTCTAAGTTCCAGTGACCAAGTATTGCCTTTGTGCCTGGGTCTCCCTGGGTAGAACTGTCCACCTGTGGGAGAGCTGCAGGCTCCCATGATCCATTGTATAGGCTCCTCACCTGCCTTGTCTGCCTGGAGCCCTTCCAGCTGCCCGGGTCGAATGCGGGTCACTTCCTGGTTTCTGCTCAGCTAGCAGGTTGAATCTTTCTCTCACAGCACCCAGGCCCTGTCTGCCTTTTCTGTGGCCCATCTCCTGGCTGAGACCTCCCTGGGGATGACCTTCTTGCTTTTCCCTTAAATAAGCACCCCTGGTCTTACTACTGCTCAGCTCCTGAAGTTGTGACACATTGGTCACCCACTCCTGCCTGAGGACTCCTTTGAATGATTCTTTTTTTTTGGTACCAGGGATCGAACTTGGAACCTTTGAATGATTCTTAATGATACTTCTGGCTGGCTTTGCACACCAGATGACATAAATAATACTTCTCTCTAAGGTTGCACTGGAGTATGAGAAAGTGGTGAAAATCTCTCAGCGCGCTGGACTGAAGTTGTTCTCAAATAACTAAGAGGACCACTTGGCCACAGCCTCCCATGATCCTGATGGGCAAGCGGAAGTGGCGAGTGGGTGAGGGTCCTCCAGCTCTGTGCTCAGGGCTGTGACTGCTGAGCTGGTCAGATAGAAGCCTCTGGAAGCCTGAAGGACTGTGGAAAGGAAACTAGGCACTGTTCCTGGACTTCTTCACAGCACTTTTCTCCAGAAGAAGAAGAAAGAGAGAGAGAGAGAGAGAAAAGAAAACAAACCCTCATTCTCCTCATCTCCAGTGGTAAATGATTAAGCTTGTCTTGCTGGTTCAAACACCTGGATAAAGAGCACACAAACTCTTGGGCCAGGCAGATTCCTGCTGAAGGGTTGGTGCTCTGTTGGTTCAGTAGTGGCCACAGCTGGACATGGGGCCAGGTCTTTCTTCCTGCTTTTTCCTTTGGGTGTGGATTCTTCCAAAACTTCTTTGAAATATCTCCACCCAGAGCAAACAAGCCTGCACTGTGGCAGTCACAGCAACTGTTGAAGGTCTGTTCACCACAAGCTACCAGTGCCGTTTGGAGTTGGAAGTCTGTGTTGCAGTCTGCTCGGATCTCCCAAGTGCAGCGTCACAGCAGGAGGCACAGAGAAATGGAGAGACCCCAAATCTGGGGTTCTAGACGCAGGCACATCAGCTGTGTGTTGCACCCCCATAAGAAAACTGTCCATCTGCTACCTTATGGTACTGCATCCAACTCTTTATTTCCTAGTCCAGGATTTTGGTTTTCACGTTATTTCCCAGGCCCAGAGAATTCTTCCTATTGCCTGTTGTTTGGTTTGTTTATTCTGTCTTCTATTTTCTTTGTTTTTCTTTATGAGAAAAACAAAAAGCACTATGAATTTCCAGTAGAGACCGATGCTATTCCATGCTCAGTTAGCTTGGACATCTTCCCTTTCCTCAAACCACAAGCTTTACTGGTATAATGGGGAGGACAGAATTGGGTCTCTGAGGGGCACAGTCTGTATGTCATTCATTCTGCACCTTTGGGCTGGTTCATATCACAACTTGGTGATTGCTGAGTAGGCTGAAAGTTCTGAAAAAACAGGATCTTTTTGAAACTGTACAAGTGAAATTTTCAAAAAATGAGAAATGATTGTTCCTGTTTATTTTAGAAGAAAGATGAAAATTGTAAAATTCGGTAAGAGGTACTGATTTGGAAAGGAAAAATGACATATGGAAAATATTTACAAATTGGGAAGAAACTATGGGATGCATTGTAGGATATTAAATGTTCCATTTACAGTGATAAATTTATTTGTTTTGTTCTTAGTCTTCTTTAGGCTTTCTTCAGAATCTGATGAAGTTTTCACTCTTCCTTTAGGAGATGTATATGTGTTTCTGTACCCAGGAGTGATGTGATTTCAGGGATTACAAATGCCCCGGGAATACCCATGTAGACGTTTGCTTTGTGTGGGTGGAATAAGCAAATAAAACCTACACTGATTTTATGGAAGAGAAATGTCATTATGTAATAATCAGAAAAAAGTTAGTTGTGAGGGAAATGCTATTTAATCACATTCATTGCCCAAGTAATGACACAAAATTATACTCATATTATTATCCACTTTAAGGACGTTTTACACTCACAGTGATCCTTGTGATCTAAATTCCTGCTCTTTATTGCCTATTATCCTCTTATTTTACTTAATGCCAATACCATGCAATTTAAATACTGTACTGTACACCCAATCACTGATGTAATAATTGGATTTTCTTATTCTTTCTTATGCTGCACCTTTTCCTTCTCGCTCGTTTCAAGGACACTAATGTCGCTGGACCAGGGTGTTGATGCTGGTGCCAGCTGCAGGTGCCCTGTGGGTGGGACCCGCTCCCCACGAAGCCTGATAGGTGCAGGGAGCCTCCTGGGGGAGGACTCTTTGCCGCAGTCCTCTCGGGCTCTTGATTCCCATGACTGTTAGGAGCAAGGCTTTCCTTTGCTCTCAGTGGCCAGCAGAAGGTTTTCTGCAAATCAGCCTACACTCGCTCTGTGATTCCAGGGCTTGGACAAGCTAGATAGACGAACTCAGTGACAGACTCTGTGCTATATTTAAAAATCTTTTTTTTCTTTTGGACACTGGTTCCTTATCCTTGAATGAAATTCATGGGGTTTTCCTTTCTCATCAAAGCACATGATTGTTGTTGATGAAAATAAATTGCTGGAAGGGGTGCCCTTCTCTGAATCTTATTTGTGACCTTTCCTAATTTTTTTTTTCTTTTTTGAGACAAGGTCTCACTATGTAGTTCAGAAATCTTTGAGGCTGTCCTCGAACACGCAGTGATCCTCCTGCCTCAGCCTTCCTCAGCTGGGATTATGGACATGCACCAGCAGGCCCAGGTTTGTGACCTTTTCTATGAAGATGTGTTTGCATGTGTGTGTCTGGTGACTGAAGCAGATGTGGAAAGGGAGGGACTTAGCCTATGGGGCAGGGCTTAGTGTATGGGGTGGGGCATAAGGGCGGGACCTGGGGAGAAGAAGAATCACAGGGCAGGTCTCTGGGGAGAAAGAAGGGTGAGAGAGCTAGTTTTGCAGGAAAGTGAACAACTCTTCCATTTTAAATCGTTGTGTACCATTCTATAAATACAAAGCCCATATATTCTAATAGAAAATTTTCAACAATTAGTTCCTCACATGGGATATTTGTAGCTTGATAAATATCAATTCTATGAAGTGTCTTTCTACAGATGAAATGTAAAGTTCAGTTAAGTTGGTTTTTCCCCAAAAGTATTTTCTGCTTGACATTGTTATCTAAGGGAAGACAGTTCCCTACACGTTTTTTTTCTTTTGAGAAAGAGATTACATTTCTCTAAGCTTTAACCAGAGCTTCAGTATTGAGTAAATGACTGTATAGAGTGTTATTGGGTATTGGCCATAACACGACTCTGCTGCCAAATACTCTGGGTCGGTGCATTGAAAATATAGCCCTGTTGCTGAGTGCAGCTGTACAAGCCTGTTCTCCTGCATGCTGGGAGGCTGAGGCAGGATGATTGCAAGTTCCAGCCCTGCTTAGGCAACTTAGCAATTTAGTGAGATCCTGTCTTAAAAAAATATAAAAGAGCTGGGGTTGTAGCTCAGTTGAAGGCCTTGGGCTTAATCCCTAGTACCACAGAAAGAAAGAAAGAAAGAAAGAAAGAAAGAAAGAAAGAAAGAAAGAAAGAAAGAAAGTCAATGCTGGATTTTGTGCCTTAAAAACTGGCACCTGGGATCCAGATGGAGTGTTTTGATCATGCTCTTTTTAAAAAAATTGATTTTATTGGTACATTTTAGGTATACAATATAATGACATTCATCATTGGAGATTTGTACCTTTACATAATATATCTTGATTCTTATTTTTTCTCCATTCCCCTGCCCTCCCCTCAACCCCTCCACCCCTCTCTATTTGCAAAGACTTTGTTTCTATTTTTTCATTTTCTCATGTTAATTCCATTCCCTTCTTTCCTTTCCCCTACCTCTCCCACTTCCCCTTCCCCTTTGCACCTTTTCTTCCTATTTCACATTATCTATTATACATTTTGATCCTATTTACACTTTCAGTTTCTCAGACCAGAGAAACTATTCAATATTTACATGTGTCCTATTTATTTCACTTTAGAGTATCGCCTCAATGTGCATCCATTTAGCTATAAATGTCTGTAATTTCTCATTCTTTGTGGCTGAGTAGTACTCCACTTTGTTAAAAAACCCACATTTTCTTTATCCAGTCTCCATTTGATGGGCAACTGGGCTGTTTCCAGGTTTTAGCTATTACAAACTGCGCTGCTATGAACATGGGTGCACACATATCGCTGTGGTATGATTCTTTTAATTCTTTGGGGAAGATCCCCAGCAGTGGAATAGCTGGGTCAAATGGGACTTCCAGTCCTAGTTCTTTGAGGTATCTCCAAACTGATTTCCACAGTGGTTGCACCAGTCTGCACTCCCACCAACAATGGAGTAGGGTTCCTTGATCATGCTCTTTTGATGGGAAGGAAGATGGACACCTGGTCGTAAGAGGTACTGAAGAATATGCATAATTTCTTGCTGCTGGGGGTGACAGATGCAGCAGGAGCCTGACCCTGCCATGAAGTCATGAGTGCCCTGTGCCTGCTCTTCTTGGCTGTCTGGTTTTCTCTGGCCCTATAGGGCTCCATTTCCTAGGGGACTTTGTCTGCTGCGTCCTTCTTTCCACCCTAGGCATCCTCTCTGAAGCTCACAACCTCAAGCAAGGTTTCCAGAGTCATAGTCTGGAGAGCCTTGGCCTGATTGGTCAAGTTCAGCGTTAGGTCGTGTCCCAGGTCACTGAGCAGACTCCAGACCAGCTGTTCCTGGATCAGTTACCTCACCACGGCCCAGTTATCAGTGATCTGTGCTGGGGGCTGGGACTTCACTTGGTTGTAGGCTTCCTTGGTTGTCTAGGCAACAGGACCTGAGGGCAGGGCAATTTCCTTTAAAAGATGGCTGGGTAGGTGGTCAGCACTGACTGGTGTTTCCAGGGGAGCAGCTCTTCAATTCTGCTTGTTCTTCATGAAGGAAACTAGAAACTCCAAGTTGCTTTTGTAGTGAGATGGAATTGAGGTAGTTTCTGGGCAGTGGGCAATGAGGACATTGCTAATAAGGACAAATGGAGAATTTAGGCAATTACTGATATATCTGAGTCCTCAACTCTGCTGTTGGCTGGGGTATTGGACAAAGCACACACTTGAAATAAAAAGCCTTGATTTTTATTTTAGCCCAAATCACCCAGATCACAGCAAGATTTTGCTTGAATGACCCAGACAGATTGCATCAATTTTCTGCTTTACTTTACTTGTAGAAACCAGGCTACTCCTGGAATAGGAGACTGTATCAAAAAAAAAAAAAAAAAAAGGACAAGGTTGTAACCTGAAAAAAATGCTAGAATTTCATTGTTCTATGTTTCTTAATATGATACTATAAGGGAATTATATATTGGCCTTCTTTGTTTTTTTAAAGAAAGATGTAGTGAGTAGCATTATTTTGACGAAAAGTCAGGCTTTCTTTAAAATTTGGAAAAGACATGTGAGGGAGTCAGGCATCAAGGCATAATACTTGTCTTTGAATTATACTTATGAGATTTAATTGGTTCTGTGTTTTTTCAATTATGCTGCATTATATAGCTTCATTTAAATTTTTTTCTTCTTGCTTTTTCTTCACCAAGTCTGTCTAGTAGTAGTGAATATGGTTTAATTAGATGCTTTTCTTCAAAGGGGATATTTTTTTCTTTGTGAGAAAGCACACAGTATTTTACAACAATATTAATTCAAGTACATATTTTTGTGAATTTATCAGGATGATCAACTTCAAAATGGTTCATAATTACCTTTCTGTGTCAATCTGATGAAAATGTTCTCACCTGCTCACTGATGAAATCTTCACCGTCTTGCCAGGATGCATACTCGACCTGAGAATTCGCATAGTGAGACCCTGTGCATAACTCTGTGTGGGCTCAGATGCTGTGTGGGAGTGGAGGGCTTGAGTTGAAACATCCAAGTTTAAGCCCTGGCTCCACTGGTGTAGGTACTTATTCTTGTATCAAATGGTTTCCACATCCGTAAAATGGGTTCTTGGCAGTACTACCTCACTTGGTTGTTGTGAAAGTGTTTACTGTTGTGAAAAGTGTATTACTTTAATTCTTTTCCTCTTAAGAAAGCACATACTGGAATGCAAATGAATATCAGTAATAGTCTTTTAGGGATCACTTATTTAATTGACATTTTATATAATGCATTTATATTGTGTATTTTCTGATGAAAAGGATATAATCTAAAATCAGTTCAGAATCTATTGGATGTCCTACTTTGAGAACTGTTGTTCTAGGTCATTTTCTTCTGTGTTTTTGTGTGCACAATTGATTTAAATGGGTGGCTAAATGCTGTTTGAAGAGCATAATTTCCCCATTCTGGCAAATAAAATAATCATGGAATTTAATTAATTAAAATATTTTGTTTTCAAAATATTTAAACTGATTTTGACAAGTAATTTACCTTTCACCAGAAATCACAGTAAAATATTAATGAAATCTCTGAAATGCTTAGTATACATGATTATTCCTTGTATAAATGAATGTTTTTGAAATTTTATTTTGGTAAAATTGAAATCAAAGACTTCACATATTAACTAAAATGTACCCTGCTGTGCATATATATTCTGGAGAAGTTAATCTCAGGCACATTTGCATATTAAATGACTTTATGGGCCAAGTCATGAATATAGAGAAAATTGAAGACAGTTGAGATCATTTATTTCAAAACTATTGAAAGCATCAATTATGGGAGTGTTGGTCTCTTCCTTCCCAAGCTGATTCCGAGCTGTACCTCTTGCTGGATAGGCATCAGACTGCAGGGAGAAGCTGAAGAGTGCAGCAGCCAGAGAGGGGCTCCTCTTCCCAGTCCTCTCCTGCCTCCAGAAAGCCAGCCTTGTGCAGGCTTGTGGAGTCCAAAAACCTAATGCCTTTTAAAAATATGTATTTACTATACATAGTACATAAATCCCATAGCAGATTTTATGTTATTAAAATTTCAATATTGTTTAAAAATTTGGGAGTCTGGAGGGAATAGCTCTGTGGTAAAGCATTTGAGTAGCATGGCTGAGGCCCAGGGATCCATCCTTAGCACCGCCCCCCAATTATTTTTAAGCTAATTTTCTACTTTAGGATATTTATGTTTGTGTTGGGAAAATAAAATACACACACACACACACACACACACACACACACACACATCCCCTACACATACCAAACAAAAATACCCAAACAAAACCCCCATAGGCTTGTAAATGATTGCAGGAAATCCGACGTGGTTTATCATAAGCCAGAGGAAGGACTTCCTAGTCAGAGAAGCCAAACCTGTGCAGGTTACCAAGTCAAGATCCTAATAGTCAGTGACGAGAAGTGCAGTGCAGGTCCTTGAGTGGCTGCAAGAGACAGTTACAAAAATGCCTGTAGGTGTGTCCTCACCCCTGCTTTTAGCAGTAGCTAATTGCCGATGGACAAAATTTACGTGCCAAATGAAGGCTTTATTAA
Source organism: Heterocephalus glaber (assembly GCF_000247695.1). Next base: position 6,601,472 of record NW_004624785.1, on the reverse strand, counting down.
TACTTTCTTTTCCCCAACTCAGCATGCCTGTCTAGACTTTGAACTTTATAAGGAGTACAGAGAAAATGAGCTGGATTACATAAAAGAATTTTGGGGGAGATTAACACATGACTTGCCCTTGTTAAACATCTATTTAACTGAAGTGCCATGAAAGTTTGAAGCAGGCCTAGCTGGAGCAAGGAAGGCCACCCCCTCCTCTACTATTTGAAGGAGATTTTCCAATCCCAGTCAAATGGTGGTGCTAGTTCTTTAGTTTTGAGCTTCTGCATTTCCTAATTTCATGGTCACAACAGCCTCGGAACAGCTTCTACCAAAACTGAAAATGCAGGCTCCATGCTCAGCAGCTCTCTGACGGGCAGCAAAGGTTCATGCCCCTTCTCCTGCCCTCTCTAGCACAAGAAGACAGTCTCTGAGGGACTTTCTTCTCCTCAAGTAGGTACTCCTCTATTTCTTCTTCTCAATTTCTTTTTTACTGTAATGTGCTACTGTATACAAGCAGGCTAGAACCTCAGAGCTTACCTTCCCTGCTGAAAGATGGTCATTTTTCTCTCACTGCTCCAGGGATATTTTGCAAAGTTGCTGCAAGTATGGTCACGATGTTAACACGCTCAATCTAAACTCGGTCCAGGGGAAATTCACTTTGGGAGCAATATTCAGCTGAGTCAGAGGGCAACAAGTCGACCCTGCTAGCACAGCCCTGACAGGCTGCCTCCCTGCCCCAGATAACGTATATTTACTGGATCCAGTTCCAGCCATCAGACACTGCAGGGCTGAAATGTGTTGGAATTTTAGAAGTTCATAATCGGACTGATCTTGAACTAGCTTGAACACTGCCTCTTTTCTTAATCTTTCGTTCCATAACTTATGGGAGTTTGAACTAAGCAATCTGAATGAGCCATTTTTTGTCTCCCGAGGGCAGACAAGTTTTCTGAAAAGCTATGCAATCTAGCAATCCAAGAATGAGACATCCTGTCTTGTCTTGAAATTTCTCATGATTTTAGGCAAATTCTTTTGATTCCTGCTGTCCTGGTTTTCTCTATCTGAAAAGCACTAGTGATGACTTTGCGGCATGATCATGTACACATGAAGGACTGTACCACGTATACAGGGGGCGATTCCTGCAGTGACGCGGTAGTCACAAAAGGCAGGGCTGGAGGATACTTTCATTTTGGCCAGAGGAATGCCGCCCATTTCAGGAAACATTCGTTAAGTTGTCAGTTTCATGCTTGCTCAAGAAGCTAAGGAGTGTTTGTTCTCTATGGCATGTCCACAGAAGGCAACATGATCAAAACAATTTTTAAGAAAGAGTTTACTTAATGTAAGGGTTGGGCTTAATTGGGAATTGTGATCATGGCACTGATTTCTATCCCAAGATGCCAGCTTTTGATGGATTTTAGGGTCAGATTGAATAGGCTTACAGAGCACCTTCAGGTATGAGGTTGCTGGGAAACTCATCTGATTTTGGATGTGAGATAGATAGATAGATAGATAGAACTTAGAAATACTAGGTAGAAGGTTTTTGAGCTAAATCTTAAAATGCACAGTCAAAAGAAATTCAGAAGGAGAGGAACTTCTGAGCTTTTGGGTTCAGTCTATTTCTATTTTAAAAAAGCAAATATTAGCTTCAGCTTTGTTAACATCTCATGAAGAATTCCACTAGGCCTTGGCACACAGGATATGATACCATCCATAGGGGTTGGATACAACACTGTGGAGGTTGTTAGATTTTCAAAGAAATTAGAAATAATAACATAGATATCAGAGAGACGGTATGCAAAAATGAGCAGATTTTTGAATATAAGTGCAAGGATTATATTTATTAGCAGGATGTTTTTCTTAGACATTGAGAGATATTTGTTTTGTTTTATTGCTCGTGACAGTCAAGGAAAGGAAAAAGCTCATGTGTCTTATACTTGGAGTGAGAGCAAAATCAAAGTTTCCTTTTATTTTAATGAATTGTACTGTGCATCTTCAATGAATTGTGTTGTGCAGCCTACGATTTGGAGAAAGCTATTCTCTACCTTCTCCTGAAACACTCACTCTAAGCCACCATGCAATAGAAACACACTAGGTAGGTGCCTGCTAAACATTCTTACATGGTTATCCTCCAGGATTGTCCCAGTATTTGTATTCAGTGAGCCCAGCACTCAGAACCACTGCCTGGGCTCAGGCCCTGTGTGTGAGCTGTAGTTTGCTCTGAATAGAGAACAACTCTGTTCTATGGTCACAGGTGAGCTACAAAGAAAACTGGGCAGGAGAGAGAGTGACCCACTCTGAGAAGTAAAACTCACAGCATTTGCTTCGTGGATGGCGATTGAAGTATCGTCCTGCCTGTCCACCTTTACCAGGGATCGTCTCTATCTTAATCCCTAAGAAAGAAACGCCAGCAGGGAAGGCCCTCCCTCCTTGCCCCAGGGTCTAAAAAAGTGCTATTTTAAAATGAAGGCCCTTAAAGGTGGCTTTTGCTGAAGCCCGTGATGATGATGGTGTGTCTGCCTTCAGGGCAGCATCCCAGTAGACTTCTTCCATGTGTGAGTTTCACGGTTCTTTCTACGGAGTATAACATTTTTCTCCCTGAAAGTCTGTGACTCTTTTAGAAGCTGAAGAGCCTTGTACCCCTAAAAATTTTTTTTTGCTATAAAGCTTATACCTCTTCTCAGGATTTTCACCACTGATGATTCTTTAGTGACGAGTCAGACACAAATCCATGGGAGACAACTAATTCCAGGCCTCAGCTCCCACCACTTCCTAGCTGTGCAATTCAGGCAAATTATTTTGCCTCTGATCTAGGATTTCTTGTCTGCAAAGTAGAGGTACCAACATAGCTATCAGATACAATTATATGGAATAAATGAGATTAAACCATTCATTAAACCTCTTGTAAATATTAAACAAATGCAAGTACATTAAGCAAGTGTTAGAAACTTTATATGAGAAGTTGTTTTCATTCCAAGCCTAGTATAATGCCTGGTGCTCAATAAATGATGGTTGAAAAGTGAATAGAATCCAAAGTCATCACTGTATCTGGAGCTGATGTCCATGTGACCGTACCTGGGGATTTTCCTTGAAACATAAAAAATGGTGAGTCCATCCAGCTGAGCAATCCACCTTCTGAGGTGCTAGTACTTTTGTAATAAGCACAGTATTGAAAGAGAAGACCTAGAAACTTTCAATGTCTTTCCTATTCTCCTTTGTGCCTGTAAGGGTTGTGTCATCCCTTTGTGCTGAGAAAGGTAGTAAGGAAGATCCTGCTGGGATGAGCATATCATAAACTTGTTACAAATGCTTCACATTTGTTTTTACACCAGAATAGTATTTTGAGGGATTGGAGAGTAGCTCAATGGGAAGGCATATGCTTAGCATTCATGAAACCCTGGGTGCAATCCTCAACACTGCCAAAAGAAAGGCATTTTTCTTTGTTGGGCAAAAAAAAAAAAAATCAGTCCACATACACATAGATTTATGTGTTAAATTTCTAACTCACTGTGACAGCACAGACCAGAGATAGCGTCTATCACTGGCCCCACATATGTGTAGTGCCCACGAGGTAGCAATAAACTGAAGCCACATTAGCACTTAATGTTTGGAGAACTCTTGTTTTGTGCGATGCTTTTTCTGGGTATTGTCACATTTAATCCTCACATCAACTACAGATCATAACTATGATTCTCATTGTACAGGTGATGAAACCAAGGTTTTGTAAAATGGGATGATGTGTTCCACATTATGCAGCTTCATAAATGACAGCCCTAGGCCTAGCAGATGAGCTTCTCTAATTCTCAAGTCCATGTCCTCAGCCATTACTTGCTAGAGTGTTGGTTCCCAAAGTTTCTAATCCATATGAACTTTGCCTTGGAGAAACAGGCTGAGCTCATGGGAAATACTACACCCTCTCTAACCCTCAGTATTTTTTTTTTGGTCCTGGGAATTGAACTCAGGACCTTGTGCTTCTGAGGTAAGTTTGGTGTCACTGAGCTAAATCTCTGACCCCCCTCAGCTCTTTATTTGCAAAATGTTAGTAACAATATATGACTTAAGGAAGCTTTGTGGCTATTGATTAGGATTAAATCAAGTAGTGTCTGTAAAGGAACTTTGTGAAAAAATTCACTTTTATCAAATGCAAATTGTCATATGAAATGCATAAATTATTGCTCAGCTACATGTAAACTCTTGTTACAAAGTGAGAGAGGGCAGCCTGGGTGTGTTGCTAGAAACCAGGTATGAGAAGTGAGTTGATTTCTGTTTCAGAAGAGCTGACGGTGTGCAGAGTGGTGGTAGTGCCAGTGGAGAAAGTCTTTGAACCCCACCATGTGACAAGCTTGCTTTTGAGTTCAGGGGTGGATGAGTGGGATTTTGGAAGGGAGATGGTAATCTTCTCCCTGGCACATCTTTGCAGCCTTAGGGGATGCTTTGTGATTTATCTGAAGAAGACAAGCTCCTAGGAGCTTGCTGGAGTCAAACCATGAAGGTTCTTATTGGTCATACAACTGGACCTTCATTGTCCTCACCACAGCCTTCAGCAGCTGAACTTGGCTTTAGCCTCTCATTGAAAGCTATCACCATCTCTCAATTCTTTGGTGTTTCCTGCAAAGAATGGATACAAGTGGGGCACAGTTTTCCAGCTGCCCTTTTCTTGGTGCCTCAATGACAATACCCAGGCCCTTTGTGGTTACTGCCAATCATAAGGAGGAAGAAGCAGGCCACAACAAAATGACAACAAGCCTGGGGAACTTTCCAAGTGTAAGTAGACTTGTTATGTCTTTGGTCCTTGTGGTTCCTGCTTTTCACTGGAGATAGCAGTGTGGCCCTGGCCTTTTGATATTTCTTGGTCTGCAGAGCTCATCAAGCCATTTTCTTGTTCAGTGGCCTGCAGTGAAGCTCCCTGGCTCCCCCAGGCTGGTTCAGAAGAACCCATCACAGACCTCCTACAAATGGGTGATCTGCATTTCTCGGGCACTTCCTCTTTCTGCTGTTTATAAACATCATCTCATTGGGATATTTCCTTTCAGAATTTTGATAAAGACACCAGGAAATCCACAAGAAATTTGTGTTTGTCTGACAGAAAGCAATTGTCTTTGACGCTACTTTTTATTACAATCATTCATCAAGATTCATTTTCTTAAAATTGTAGAAAGAGACTTAATAAAGATGATTGCATCATATGTAATAATTCATTTTAATTAATATCTTTTACATTATAGCTATGCTACAAATACAGATATAAATTTCTTTCTTTTTTGCTGTGTTTGAAAATCCTACCATGCATTGAATTTTACTAAGGATATTTAGGGATTAAGTTTACTTAATCAATTTATCCCATATCATTACATTCTTTTCCTAATTTCATTTAGGAAAGAGTGATAATTACAAACCCTGCTATATTCATTAAGCTCTGTCCTGGAGACTTTGTTCCCAACCAGACTGCACATTCTTCAGGAGCAATGGTGGGGTGTTGTTGAGGTTTGCGCCCTTAAGCTTGTATGATTATAGATACCTAACTGTGATGTCAGCTACATATCTATTGTGTTCAACTGAGCCTGACATATTCCTCAATCCCTAGACATTCTCTACCAGGTATGGTCAGTTAGGCACATATTATGACATACAACTATTGCATAAAAACTGTCACATATACTTTATATCATAACATTAGGTAATATGATAAAGTGGAATGAGTGCACTGAGGGTGATGAGCTCCATGCTGTGGGTATGGGGGGAGTTATTTCCGGTTGGCACAGGGTGGTTTCAGGCAAAAGTGACCGCCCACCTTGATATTGGAGGATAGACAATGTTTCCCTGGGAAGATGTAAAGAAAGGGAAGAGTATAAGCAAAAGACAGGGGAAGAGGGCTTGGGGAACCCTTAGCCAGGAATACAGATAAGAAATGTGTAGAGGGGTGGTGAAGGAGAATTTAAGATCGGAGAGTTCAATGTTATTTTAAGGAGCTTTGACTTCATAGTATAGGCATTAAAGATCTTGGTGCAGGAATGACATAATGCCTTAACTTTAAGAAAATAATGTGTAAATTGAAGTTTTCAGGTGAAGAACAAGTACGTTAATTAGGAGGTGATTGGAATAGTTCAAGGGTAGTGAACTATTAATTTAAATTAAATGACTTACATTGAACAATTTAACAAATCTTCTAAGACTTGATTTTTGAATCATAATTGTTTAGGGTTGTAGAGATTTTGTTTCAAAAATGACTAGTGGACAAAGAAGTGAGATGGAAGTCAAAAGATATTACTCTGTCACTGATGTGCTTAGTAAACAAGCCTCCCACTCTGTCTTCCCAACTGTAAAATGGGTTTAACAACTGCCTAATATCTGCATTAAATACTAAATATTAGAACTTTGGAAAAAAACACACCTTGAATGTGTAAAATCGTATTTAATCAGAATATTTTTATAA
>NW_004624785.1:6569529-6593918 GCF_000247695.1 Heterocephalus glaber | reverse complement strand
TTAAAAAAAATCAGACCTCCCAAATTTAAAGACCCAATCTGAAAATGGGCATCTGAAATGAACAGACATTTCTCAGACAAAGAAGTAGAAATAGCCTAAATCTTTGATTTTTGAGGCCTCCTAAGGTGGTTGAAAATAGCGGACTGGGGGAACTGATGTTCTCTGTGGCTGTAGCATTCTGTGATTCTGCAGTTCTTATGTTAAACAACCTTCATTTAGATGGGGGGTTGAGATACTATCATAAGCACAATAAAACCCATAGGTTTCTGGCTGGGAGTAAAAGACATATGGTCATCATTTCATTGATTCAGGACTCTTTTTCAAAGACTGATAGCTCTTTTCACTCTCAAAATGCTTTACTCTATGGCAGTGGGGAACTGAATCCAGTGATTTCAGAGTAGAGGGGAGGAGGATTGTGCTTTCTCTCCTCCTTCCTTTTCTTCTAAGGAGAGGTAGAAGGTGAGGGTGACAATTGCAAAAAGAGAAAAGGCAAGGAGTTACTGGGGTGGGGATTGGGAGAAAAGGCCAAGTGTACTCAATACTTTTAATTTCAGTAACAATAAATTTCCAGTGCCCAGGGTGTGCTCCTGAGAGTGTTATGTGGTGGCTAATATCTAGCCTTTGTGTCTCGAGCAAAGAAGTACAGGGAGAGGGTGATATCCAACTCTTCAGCAGGAAGAACATTGCTTGTGGTGGTTGGGTATTCTATTCCTCAAGCAGAAAGATAGTTCAAGCCTCGTTTGTAACAAAAAGATTCGTAGTAAAATGTTTTCTAGGAAAGGAAAAGCCAGAGAGCAGAGGTCTGCTTACTGTGGCATTCATGTTGCACAAGCAGTATTAAGTAGTTGAGTATTAATCATTTAGAATAGTTCACAAATTATTTGTGTTCAGACTACACAGAGCTCTAGTTTCACTGCTCTTTCACCATCTGGATTCTGTCCATTTTACTCCTCCCTCAGCACTCGGAATACCAGTAAAATTTAAATGTGCCAATTTTCTCCTTGTCAGCAGCCATGGTAATATGTTCAGTAGGGGAGAGGATTTATTTTGTTACAAGGAGGCTTTGGGATTATCCAAGGCTTTAATTTGTTGGTGGGATTCCTAGAATCCACTACCACTGATACTAAAGAATTGGGTACATGAGATAAGTTTGTAAACCTACAAAAGTGTAGTGAATATGGGCTGCACTTGACTTCATTATCTAGTTCTCTAGTTCTAAATTTATTGCTAGTTTTATTTATCAAACTTATTCTCAGAGGAGTGATATTTGCTGTGACCACAAGGAAACATCTGTGAGCTTAAATTGTAGAGGCAGATAGCCAGTTAGAACATTTGGCATAGAAAGCTTAAGATCACAGAAGGGAAAAATTAATCAAAGAAGTCCTCAAAACTATTGAGAAGGCAATGAAGAAAAATGTCATATCACTAACACACTGAAATACTGAGTTCATATGAAGAAATGTCAGAATCCATGATGAATCAACTAAGAGTGCCATATCCTGGTAAGTTTGAAAGTGAATGTCAATCTGACTACAAGGATTTATGGTAGCTTATATAATGGAATCCTGCTTCCTAAGAGATCAAAGGGAAAGGCTGGCTCTTTCTTCATCCATTCTCTTAGGCCAAGCCTACCCGGCAGGAGCCAAGTGGAGAGCTGAGTGATTATCTGAAGTGGGCAGTGGAGATGGCCATGCTAGATAGTCAGAAAGTCACGGTGGAAGGAAAACGTTGGCTGAAAATAGGACAAAGAGTGAGGGTAACATGTCATAGAACTTGGTCAGTGTCCCACAGTCCAGATTTCCTGAATAACAGCCAATTCTTCGCTCCAAGTAGTCATTTAGTACTAGACTAAAAGACTAGGGTAAAAAAAAAACAACAAAGAAGTTCATTACCAAGTTGTTGCATGTTTGTGCAAAATTTCTTCATATCTGTGTGATGATCTGTGACATGAATTCTGAGTCTTTCCAGGGAGTGAATTTCACTATTTGAGACTAATGGACTGAAGTGATGGAGGAAGCCTACATAATCTGATGTAAAACCAGGAGGGTTCTTTTACTGTCCCATTTATTGTTGAATGTTATATTTAATTAGTTTTCTATTCCCCGCCATAGTGTATGGTAATGATGTGCTCTTAGCTTTCCCATTTCCTCATGTGGCAATTTCTGCCACATGGGAACATGAGAAGAAAGTATACAAACCCACTAGAATAGGATTTGCATTACTTTTGGTTAAAAAAATGACCAAAATCTCAGAATCAGTGTGGTGTTTATTTTCTTCTATTTGACATGGAATCCCTAAACTACTTCAAGTAGATGTTTCCCAGTGTTAACGTATAGCTATCCATCCACTGTCCCCTATAAATATGTCAGTGTGTACCTGCTAATCCTAACGACTCCTTATACAATGTTGGACTTAAAGCTAAGAACAAGTTTATCTCCCCACTGTATGATCTCTTGTCCATGGAGAGCCATGACAAGCATTTTAGAAACAATTAACTTAGGACCTTTTTTTTTTTGAGCATGGACTATTTGAACCCTCTACTAAAAATGCTCATGAATTTTTTTTTTTGGTACTAGGGATCGAACTCAGGACCTTGCACTTGCCAGGCAGGAGTGGCACCACTGAGCTACATCCCTGGTCCCCCATGAAATATCCTTGAAACACTCCAGGGAGTCTATTGAGATACTTATGATAAAGTAAAAATTCAAGAAGAATTTTACATGCAAGTAAAGATTAAGAAAGTTGTTGTATAGTAGTAATAGGATAAAGCTGTGTATTAGGTGGAATTGTTGACGCCTTAAGAAGTTGTTGTATAGTAATAAGATAAAGCTCTGTATCGGGTGGAACTGTTGATTCCTCACTTGCTCTGTTCAGTGACTACATTTCCCATAATCTATCGTTGACTGAATGTCTGGCAAAAACCATAGGACACAGCTGTAGCAGGTACACTGTATTGCTGAGCACATACAGTACTTTGAGATACTATGGGCTAGCAGTTTTTTCTCTAAAGGCAAATGGAGCTATAGTCATCCCAGGGACCAGAGTTGATGTAGTGGGTTATGGCCTGTGCGTATGATTAGATGCTTGCTAATTATATCAATGGCAAATAGCTAATTTAGCTAATTATATCAATGGCAAATAGCTAATTTAGCTTCATACAAGAATATGGTCGAGTTTGATCTGAGAAAACAAGTAAAACATTGAGTCTGTGTTGCCTATTGATAAGTGAAACTGTTCTTATTTTTAATCACCTTGTTTCATTTAAGTGGGGGACCAAACTAGCTTTCATAAGGGAAACTTTGGAAATCACCCATATTACTCTTTCCCAGAAGGAAGATGTAAACCAGAAAGATATAAACACAAAAATCATTTGATATTGTTCATGATACTAATACCAAATTTCAGTATAGCTTTTCTCCAGAAAGGATGAAGATATTGATCTCAATTGAACCACGACTGAGGTATGCGTGAACATACTAGTTTCCTTTTTCCGTCTCCTGGCTTCTTCCATAAATACATAAAACCTAATTTGGACATCATTTTGGGGAATGAGTTTTCATTTAACTTCTTTGATTATCAAGCATGCATTTCCAGGGGCTTAGCAGCACACTTACTGTCTGACAAGAAGTCTGTGTGTGCTCCTTGAGTTGAAATAAATGATCTAAAAAAATCTCTCGCATACATTGGTTGAAATGTCTTTACATGTTATCAGGGAGATGAACCAACTTATATGAAATGCTCAATAGCTCACTGTAAATACAGAAAACCCCAAAAATGTCCTCCAGCTTTTAAATTTCGTTCTCCCCCCCATAGCTGTATCATAGCTCCTAATAAGTGAAAACATTTTCTTACTTGAATTTCATAAACTCTTTCTCCTTTTGCCAAATGGTGTGCTGGTAGTATGAAGCGAAATAACAAATGTGCATTTAATTTAACCCTAAAATAGGAGAACATATTCAGAATATAGACATTAAAGATTCAGTTATTTTCTTAAAAATAGAGACATGATTCTTACATTCTCAACAATTAGGAAATCTTTTTATTGAATTTAACTCTTCAAAGGGACAGCAGTTTCATACAAGAGGGGAGAGGTCAATTAGGTTGGACAAGCAGCCAGTTCACTTGTGTTGTGGGCACCAAAAAATCACATCATTTTTTATTCATAATTTAAAAGAGAAAACAACTCATTGAAGTTCAAGTTCAGTTCTTATTTCTTCCATAGAACATTTTAAAACCAGTTCACAAACCTCTTGGCAAACCATGCCTACTATTTCAAAGGAAGTACAAATTATCACCATTGCCTAGAAGCCAGCTTGAGAGGCTGTGTTTATTTTGTGAATCTAGAAGCAGGCAAGTGATATGAAATATTAAAAGCCCCTCTGATTTGTAAATACAATGCTAACCTTCAAAATGTTCAGAAGCAGAAGAAGACTGAGTCAATTGAATAATATGTGGTTTATTTTTATGTGCCCTGCCCTGCCCAGATTGCAAGGGATGGGTGGGTGTGGACCCAGGGATGCTGGAGAACCAATCTTGACCCTCTGAAGGTCCAGATTGGCATATTTTGCTGAGCTTCGCAACTTCTTAACTGCAGAAATGGGCAGTTTTGGTGAAGTATTTCAGGAAAGCTTTTGGTTAGATCTTGGCTATCCTACTCTCTAGGAAATGAAAGATTCCAGGCAAAGACTTTACTTGGTGACTAACCAAATTGTTAAATAATACTACCAGTTCTAGGCTTAGTCACTGTCCTCAAATGTGCCATGGGACTGATCTGGCCAGTCTTCTGAGACCAGAGATGAGGAACTGTCACTGGGCACTCAGAACCCTTACAGCCAAGTCTATAAGGTCATGGATAGCTGCAGGCTGTCACCCCCTACCCACCCCTCAAACTTCCCTGGCTCATGAATTTAAAACAGGTATAGTCCTAATGCCTCTTTTAAGAGTCCAGCAGCTGCAAGTCAGCTCTCATGTGAATCACGGAAGAGCTATGGGGATGACTTCTGTGGCTTTGTCCTTCCAAGAAGACCGTGCCTGTGGCTATTTACCAGCTCAGTGGAGACAGCTAGTTTGATTCTTCTTCTGGATAGCAAGGAGAAAGAGGGTGAACAAAAAAGAAGGAAAGAGTTTTAACAAAAGGAAAAGTCTTGCTGGGGGTGAGAAAATAGGGAAGTCAGTGCAAATTCTGGGATTGTGGCTCCTACACCATTGTTCAAGCACTGTACTCCTTCTAATCACCCTTTCTATGTCCCTAAGCCCTTAGCAGTCCCTGAGGGGTCTTGCACTCTCTGTCTTTCTTTTAAGGTCCTGGATCATTGGTTGGTTATCCCAGAAAGGTAAAGGTTGTACTGTTGCTGGGACTTTGAAAGAGATCTGGAACCAAACCAGTGAGATTCTAGGCGACACTGAACTCAGGGATCATTGTACATCTACTCAAGTAATGTGTGTCACTTCCTTCCCATCAGCAGAGTCATTCTCTCCCATTTTTGCTGCCTATTTATCAACAGTCCCAGACATCAGTGCTCCTCCCATTCTCAACTATATTTGACTCTGTTAATATTAAATGTTGGTCTTGCATAAAAATAATCTAAGACCTAAAAAATAAGATTTGTAAAATGTACTTTAGTAGGTTACTGCCATGCCCAAAGTGGGGCTGTGTCCCCATTTTTTAAAAAAGAGCAAATTCTCAGGTTACAGAAGTCAGTTCTTGAAAGTCTTATTTTTTATGGCCTACTACTCATACCTGGAGTCAGTGGGTTCGGTCAAGTAGTTAATATAATGACAATAATTTTTATACATTCACCCATCACATTATTTGGTAGTACTTCGTGCTTTTCTGAGAATAAAACTCCTTTGGTCATTACAACAGTGGGTGGCTGTGTGTCCACTTTCAGAGAAGCAAACCAAAGCTCAGAGAAATCAAAGAATTTGCTAATCAGCACCTAGCTGCTAAGCGGTATGATCAAATTTGAACTCAGGACAATACATAGGATCTTGGCCGCTGTAAGTATGGGTTTCTAGGTTATGAAATCAGGCAAAACAATTCGATGCTGGAGGAAATACAGAAGTAGTATGAAGGAAAGATCTCTTTCCAGAAGGAGCTTGTAATCTATTCAAATAAGAAGCTCAAATTTCCACTTTAAAATCCTATTTGCAAACTTAGTATATGGGACAGATCCCTATGATTTCCTCTTTTTACTGTTTTGAACTTGTCCACTCAAGTCAAGAACTCTGAGTATGAGCCTTTTCAGGGCCTGGACTATGGCTTTTCTATATTTTATCATCATATGAGTACATTTTCCTGCCTATAAATGACACTCAATAGAATTGACTTAATATATATCTATATATCTATATCTATATATCTAGACCACTTTTACTTAGCAAAAAAGATAACAGGTAATGATTAGCTGACCAATGTATTCCTTTATTGAGCTCAGTTTCTATGCTGACTTCTTTGCCACTAGTGCAAATGTGTCACCACCAGATTTGGTCTCAAACCAGAGAAGTGAAGGAGCCCTCTCACCAGTAATCCTCCTCCACGCATCAGTTTTGGTTTCCTAAGTGTGTCATAGGTTTTGGTAAACATTATTTTGGGTGTTTTAGAAACTCATGAATGGAAGGGATGACTCATGTAGAAAGGCTGGCAGAGGGAAGGGTAATCCACATAATTGGTAAATCACACATGAATAATCAAGAACTGACTACAATATAACAATGTGTTCATTTCCACTAATAAATAAGCTACCATTATGTTCCTTCATTCTCTATTTGTGACAAATTATTTCTCTACTGTATTTCCATTCTTCCTATACCTATTTACTGTGCTTTCTCCCAGTTTTGACTTTATCTTATCGCTTTAATTTTATCTCTAATTGCAACTCAGCAAGTATATTCTGATATTGTTTATTGCCATTCCTGTCTTTAGGTCAGGTAGCAAAAGAAAGGGGCTTCTTTTATTAATTTATCAGTCTGGATATGTGCTAACAGGAAGCCCAAAGCACACTTTGATTATGGTTGATGGAGTCTGAAAGGTTCAGCTTGGTTTATTAAATTGGTTTTGGCTTGTCTGCATAATAGTGGCACATAGCTAATTACACTAGTTTTCTGTTCGTATTGTTGACCTGGTAGGTAATAATAAATAAGATGGAGCAGAATGTTCTATCTAGTCTGAAGCTGTATGCAAACAATAAGTGGAAACCTTAGTCATCTGGAAGCCTGGGTTACATGATGCCACAGAAAGCCAGACAGTAGGAGCTGGAATCAGGACATACATGTATATATCCTTGTCTACATTTTCTTCCCATTGAAACACTCAGCTATTGTTTTGGTTCCTATTTAAATAATAATGTGCTATCACCCATCAACGTGTAAATAACATTTCATTACTAATTGTGTATTGAAAAGTTCTACAGAATAATTTCTTGAGTTTTACTCAGCCTGAACACGCACAGGACATTTCTTAAAGTTACTTTGGCAACTGAAAGGTTTGGGTAGTGTGCTTTAAAGAAATCTGCCCGTGTTTCTGTTGCTCTTTCATCAGTCCCACTGGGCCCTAGGGTAAAGCTGCGGTGTGGAATCCTAATTTGTTTATCAGAAGCAAAAGCCCTTCTAAAGGAAGGTGGGAAGGGAGAAGGAGGGAAGAAACGAGTGTTTACTTTGTTGGGTTTTCAGGTCCACTCCGGGTAGATTTCGTGGGATAAGAACAAAGCTTACTGGTTGTCCTTTCTGTGCTCATGAGCACACAGAGCACACCAGGTCCTTCTGAGTGAGTGGTTTGTCTTCACACACCATCACCTGGCCTTGTGCAGCAAATATAATTCTTTCTACCCAGGAGCAGAAACGAGAGAAAACATGGAGGAAGCATTTCCAACATTGAGCTCTCAGTCCAAAACCATAGAAATCTACTCTATGTGGAGATCTGGAGAAATAAGTTATGCATGTTTGGTAGAGGTAATGTGAGAAGCAGCGCTGCTGGGATTGAGTCATAGGAAGGTTTTCTGGGCAGCCTCTATGCCCAACTGCATACTCGGGAGATTCAGCCTCGAAACACGAGGGTTTGTAGTGTTCTGGGGCTTGTGAGGGCTTTCCGAGGCTGGAGGGGTCGTGGGTTAATTTAGAGGCCTGCGTGCTTCCACCCTTACCCAACCGGCAGGTGAGACGGATGTGTATTTACATTACTTGGTGTCCTACTACGTTCTCGTGCATAGAGCACTTGAGAAAGGTTCCACTTCTGATCATTTAGAATACTCTTGAAGTGCCACTCTTTCAAAATGAGAGCATTTTCTTTGTTACGCTTCCATTTAAAAACTGTTATTGTGCTTTTGCATATTGTAGAATGTCTACAAATTTTAACAAGTTTAGAAAAGAGGTAAGAATAAAAATGCAAGTAGAAATAACCCATATTCTCATAAACCACAAATAATTACTAATATTTTAGTACATTTTCTTTTGGTCTTTTTTGGTGATATGCATGTGCATATGTATATGTGTGTGCATATATATATATATGTACATACATATATGTAAAATAATATGAAAAATTTACACAGCATAATATTAATGAAAAAATCCAATATACAACATAATTCCATTTAGAAATCAAGTCACTATTTTATTTGGCTATGTCACCTTGTCTAGGAACTTATTCTATTATTAGCTATTTCTATTAATATAGTGGGTGGATTTTAATTCCTACAAATCCTTTGTTATTGTGCCAAGCATATCTTCTATTATGCTACAGTCTTTTGTTTTTGTTTTTTTCTTGGTCTTTATCCACAGTTCTTTCTTTCTCTTTGCTTCATTGGTAGACTTTCTTATTTACTGATTTCTAAGAAAGGCTACTTCTGAGACTTACACCATAAAAATAAAACTATCAATAGCTAAGAATATGTGCTAACAATGTTTGTAGTGGCATCACATTTTTTATATATTGAGGACTTTTCATAACAGAATACCTCTTTGTAGGATATTACATGAATTAAATTTTGGTAAATTCTTACTTCATGCAATTATTGAAAAGAATAAAATAGATTTACATGTCCTAGAACTTCCAAGATATATTGCAAAGTGAGAAAACCAAGATACAGAGTAACACACAAATAGAGACAGGGA
This sequence comes from Heterocephalus glaber, assembly GCF_000247695.1. The sequence goes on along the minus strand of NW_004624785.1, from coordinate 6,584,807 downwards.
TCCTATGCAACTTGATCTCACATTAAAACAAAGAGACTACTCCCCCAAATATCATTGCACATGTTTGTACAGAGTCATGTAAGTGGGCAGACATGAGTAGTGGATACATATCAAGCTGGGACAGACTACCTGATATACACAGCCTAAAGGATGAAAGGTTTACCTGGGCTCGTGGTTTCAGAGAGTTTAGTTCATGGTGGGCTTGCTCCCAGGCAGAAATGTCATGGCCGAAAGATGTAGTGGAGCAAAGCTGTGGAACTCATGGCAGTCAGGAGAGAGAGAGAGAAAGAGAGAGAGAGAGAGAGAGAGAGAGAGAGAGCGCCAGAGCAAGAGCTGCACCATCCAAAGGCATCCCTCAGAAACCTGCTTCCTCCAACTGTGCCCCGCCTCCTAACAGCACACTCAAGTATGAGCTCATCGATGGAGGAGTCCATCAGTGAGTATAGCACCTCCATGACCCAATCACCTTTTGAAAGCCCTACCTCTGAAGATGTGAGACTTTGGGGGGATATTTTAGATGTAAATTTTAACAGTGTCCTTGGCTTATTTTGGCCCTACATAGTTGTTTTTTTTCTTATTGATTTATAAGTGACCCCTTGAATATTATAGATTCTTAAAATCATCGTATAAATTTGTGTGTATTCATCATACACATATGATGTTTTGAAATATATATACATAGTAAAATGGCTTAATCTAGCTAATTAGCATATACATTAGCATTATTTCACAAAGTTAACATTTTCTTTTTGGTGAGAACACTTAAAATCTTAGCAGTTTTCAAAATGCATATATTGCCATTAACTATAGTCACCATATCATATACTAGATCTCCTGAACGTATCCCCCCTATTTATATCCATTAACTGATACTCCCCCCAAACTCCTTGGTAACCCCATTCTGCTCTTTATTTCTGTGAGAGCAACTTTAAAAAATTCCACACATGAGTAAGATCCTGCAGTATTTGCCTTTCTGTCCCTGGCTTATTTCACTTAGCATAATGTTTTCAGGTTCATCAATGTTGTTACAAATACACTATTTTCTTTTTAAAGGCTAAATAGTACTCCATAACATATATGCCACCGTTTCTTTATCTGTTAATCCATTGTGGATACTTAGATAGATTCCATATCTTGGTTATTCTGAATAAGGCTACAATAAACATGGTACAGATATTTCCTTGACTTACTGATTTCATTTTATATGTAAATGAATGTATACATATACACGCTGGATCATATGGTAGTTCTATCTTTAATCACTTGGGAAACTTTCATCTTGTTTCCCATAGTAGTTGTACTCGTTTATGTTCTGACCAACAGTATACCATATTTGCTATGTTTTGTCTTGTAGCCATTCTAACAGTTGTGAGGTGATATTGCTTAATTTCCATTTCTCTGATTATTAATCATGTCAAACAATGACGTTGAAATTTTTCTTATTGACTTTTTTTTTGAGATAAAGTTTCGAGAGTTTCAAGGCTGCCCTTGAGCTTGTAGTGGTCCTGCCTCAGCCTCCCAAGTGCTGGGACTACAGGTGTGCACCACCTCACCTGGCTTATTATTGACTTTTTTGGTTGCATTAGTTGTTACCTTTTCTCATTGAAAATTATTCTTTGATTTTATTTTTATAATTTTCTGCCACAAAATTAAAGAGAATTATGAAATCGAATCTCTCTTCCTCTAGAGATTCTGGATTTCCTGCATTACTTTAAAAGATCTTCCTACCTTCTATATTCTTAATTATTTTTTTCTAAAAATTTTGTTTTCTCTTTTGCTAGTTTTAACATTTTGGTATTTTTTTTTTACATCTGAAATTTATTTTTACGTAAAAGCAGAAGTTTAACTGTGTTTCTTTTTATATGAATAGTCTATTATTTAAGTATCACTTGTGAAAGAAACTCTCTTTTCTCCAATAAATTAAATTATACTAGTTTTTTTTTTTTTTTTTTTTGGTACCAGGGATCAAATTCGGGTCCTTGGCTTGCGAGGTAGGCGGTGGAACCACTGAGCTAAATCCCCGACCTATACTAGTATGTTTTTAAAGAAATTCTTTTTTGTATTCTCCTAACCTATTTTTCTATTGGCAGGTCTATGACATATTGCTTTGATCATAATAGATATATAATATATTTTAACATTGGTCACGTTTGATGTCCACCATTCATGATTATTTTTTACTTATTTGGTCTAGTTTTCAACATTAAGTTTTCCATATAAATTCTAAAAGAATTTTATGCACGTTTATTTAAAAAGAACATAAACAAGAGGAAAATGTACTTCATTTATGACTCTTATTAACATAATTTAATAGTCTAATATTCTGTGTCTTGACCACTTTGTAATAGTATCTTATGCAAGAACATGCTACATCCTTACATAGTTTAGCTCCTGTGTTAGCTTCTCCCATAGGATTAATTTTATTTAGATTGGTCTCATATCTTTCTGGCTTGCTTCTCTTAAAATAAGAATAGCTCAGTAGGAGGAAAAGAACTAGAAGGAAATGTGCATATTAAACTATTCATATTAGCTGATCTTGAATTAGTTCTGTTACTTCCACTTTTCTATACTTTCCAACTTTCCCATATTGATCATACATTCTTTTCATAGTAGTAAAGAATTAGTAACATTTATTTTTAAGATGCATGGGAACAATCATGTCTTGGAAAGTCACATATACCAGAGCCTTACATGGACTCCAATAGTCATCTCACTAGACCAGCAGCTCTCAAGGAAGACAGGTGCTGGGATGGTAGGGCTCTCTGCTGGCTGTGTGTATAAACCACACAGCATTTTCCTCCATATTCACTATTTTAACCATGGCACCTCATTGGCATCTAGTAGCACTCAGTCAACATTTGATAAATGAATGAATGCATGTCATGAAACATTACAATCGATTGTTTTAACATTGTGTGTTTAGGAAACAAGCCAAAAGTCTATTGTTTTCATACAATGAAATGGGAAAATAAAATTCAATAAAATATATTGTTGTTTGGTGAGAAAATATAAAGGATAGGCCTTCTCTTCTATGAATCAGTAGTAAGAAATTGTCCTGAGGAAGCCAGTTCACTCCAGAGACTTCAACCTGGAGGAGAGGCATACAATGTACTTACTGATACAAAGCATGAAAGACAGAGCCCTGCATTATAACCAAGAATCACATCATGTCATCTACAGTACTTAGCACTGGAATGAACACTTAGTAAGTCTTCTGGAGTATTGGCAAATTAATTAAATAATATTGAATACTTTTGGTGGTCAAAGAATTGGACTTCTCATTTTGAAAATATGCCTGAGATTTCTGCCTTTCTACTTACTACTAAAATATTGTGTTAATGGGAAAAGTTATACAAGAACAGGGGGAGACAAATTCTATCTGTCTTTGCCAGTGGGCTGGATGCAGAGGTGAGGAACGGTTTTACTACACATACGACTGAAAAATAGGTTATGGTGCCCCAGCAAGTCCCCATTGCTTGCTGACAGTTAGTAGTATCTGCTTAAATCATGCAGTTTTATTGGGCTTTAAAAATATCTTGCAGTTTGTTTCAATTTTAGGAAGGGAGAGGAGAGGGCAGGGGAAGGTGAAGGTTGCTCACCGTCCATTTGGAGGGTTTGAACTTTATTCTGCCTTTTCTTAGATGGGTCCCCTTTGCACTTCTTCCTCTTCTCTTTCTTGTCTTATTGTTTTCCTCCCCTCCTCTTAACCTGTCTTTTTTTCCTCCACATCTTTGGCGATTGATGAAACAGTTTGAATCAGTGACAACGGGAGAAAGAAGAAAGGGACCAGGCTCGCTGCTTCCTCATTACTACCTCAGTCACAATCACTCCCCTTTCCTCAAGCTCTGCCAGGCCCTGCATAATTGGCAGTCTTCATTCATTCAGCCATAAATACTGAGGTCCTGCCACATCAAGGTAGCATTCTGGATGCTCAGCACCATCCGGGAGCAGCACAGGCATGGATCTTATGAGGCTTCCATCTGAAGGTAGAGGCAGACAGGTGATGAATAATAAGCTTAACAAGTGTGTGCCAGTGTCAGAAGGTGGTAAGTGCTACAGGAAGGAGGAGAAGTAGGACAAGGAAGGTGTATGTAGAGGGAAGATGCAGGATGGTCAAAGTAATGCTCCCTGAGAAGGGAACTCTGAGCAAAGACAGGAAGGGGTTGAGGGAGTGAGACGGTGGGTATCCAGGGAAGGAGGCTCCAGGCACAAGGAAGGAAGAGCCAGTGCTAAGCCTCAAGGCAGGAGCCTTCTGTGAGGCTGGAGAATCATAGGAGAGTGGTGTGCTTGGAGCCAGCAGGGAGACAAGGTCAGAGGGGCCTCATGTGACTATAGCCTGGGAACTGCTCTTCCTTAAGGGAGTGTGGGGGGTGGGGTGGGGTGTAAAGCTTTGGATAAATTTAAGCAACAGCTTCTCCCATTTGTTTTGGTACTCTCTACACAGCACTTTCAGGTGAAAATGTGATTGGCAAACCAACTGCCACATGGTGATCTTTCCTTAGAGCTCTAGGAAAATTTGGCATGTAAATTTCTCCTTTTCCTTCACCACTAGAGAAAAGATTTATAAAGGAGTCGTGAAAAGTGTACAGTAGGTTTCTTCCACAGCTACTGAGATGGAACTGTGTTCCAGTAACCACTGAGTATATTAATGTATTTCTCTTTAGTATTAGAAGGGGTAGAAGTACTCCACTGAGTGTGCACAATCATAGTTTAGAACCATAACTTGGCTAGTTACAGGACTAAACTAATCGCTTTTGGAAAGAATGCAAGGTCAAAACTTAGTGTTTGATAATAATGTTTTGAAATGTTGTGATGTGAGTAACCATTGGCATTAATTTTATTTTGTAAGGGAAGAAAATTGAGGCCCAAAGAGGTTAAATAAGAAGTTCAAGATCATACTAAGACCTCAGAAGTGGTACATTTCAATATTCTCTCTTTTGCCTGCATACTTGGCTCTTACCTCAATTATATTTAAATGAAAAAAGACTTATTTTTAGAAAGATACATAAAGGTAGCATTTTGCAAATCATTTCCATTAGATGCTTCATTGCAAAATTCATGTTCAAATAACTTTAATAAATGCTGCAAATTTTGTGGCGCACAACTGGTCACACATTTCTCTCCACTTACAGAAGACAGAATTTCTTTCAAACTTAACTGAGGTAACCGGTTGCTATTTGGCTCTGTCTCTTACTATGACTATTAACTTTGTAAGTTTGTGACTTGAGTTTGCAAATTTAAGTACAGTAGTTTGTTGCATTGATATTCCAAGTAATTTTTAGGCTATTTATAAAAAAATTAACCCTGGGCTGAAATTAACTTTTTTCAAGACTAGTTCCAGATTCAAAAATTTATAAGATTGAAGCTCACTGGTTTTTCTATGTCTTTCTGAACTTTTAAAATTGATTTTATATCAGTGTGGCTAACACATAGTTAAAATAAATGGGTATAAACCCTATGTTTCCTTTTAAGAAATTTACATGCAGATTAGTATGTAGCAAATAAACCTAATTAACTTATTAAAGCCCAGTTTCCTCCAAACATTTTGATCATCCAATTCTAAAAACATTAGGGTAGTAAATTAATATTCTTTGGGAAACACTGGAGATATGTTATATGAAAAGATATAATTGGATAAATTAAAAAGTCAGAAGAATTTAAAAAATAACTATAGTTTGGAACAATACATTAATTTTGTTTATAGGTAATCTGACATAATGTGTTTCTAGTAATTTTCATTCTTTTTTTTTTTTTAAATTTTAGGTTATGTTGAAAAGGTAATTAACTAATTGAACCATTTGTTAGTGTCATACACTGTACTAGGTGCTAGTAATATAAAGAGAACATACAAACCTAAGTAGTTTACATCTCCTGTTGTGGGCTCACAGTAGAGTGGGAGACTCAAATAATTCATTGGGTGAAAATAAGTGCTACATGTGTTGCATCAGTGATGTGTTATGGAAACAGAGGCACAGGCACTTAATTCTGCCCAAGGAAGACTTCCAGGAGGAGGTGATGTTTGATCTGAATCTTAAAGGAGGCATACATGTTTATCAGGAGGACCAAGACAGCATGCTAGAAGTGAGTATTCAAGAAAGAGGCAGGAAGAAATATGTCTGGGTAACAAGATAGGATCTGGCATGTTTGGGGAGTTGAAAGTGATTCATTGGGGCTGGAGTGCAGGATTCCATGGAGAGATTGTAAGTGAGCAGATCACTTGTGGGCTTGGTCAAACCAGGCAGGCTCATGAGACAGAACACGAATCAGATGTGAGTTTGGAAAGAGCACTATGGCTGTGGTGGGGAACATGGTGAATAACTGATGTAGTGAGATTCCTGAGAAGATAAAAAGGTATATGGAGAGAGGGGTAGTATAGCTGCTGATATTTTAAAATTAGAAAAAGAAATTTTAGGTAGCAACATCAGGACACACCCACCAAGTCTTTGGAAATTATGGAACCAGAATATTTGAAAAGCAAGATGGTAAAGATTTTTATTTATTTGTTTGATTCCTCTCTATTGAGGGTCACACTGGCCTAGGCAGTGTGCCCAGTGCTAGGAGAGTAAGAAGCTGTGTAAGATGCTGGCTAGATCCAGGGCTGTCCTTCACCAGAATTCAGTATAGCAGATGTATTGGTTTACAGTTGCAACCAGGGCTTTTGGTATAATTGTCTAACAAGATTTTACTTTTTTTCAAAAGTAATTCGTTTACCCAACAATTCATTTACTCCCAATTTATTTGTTAAATAAATGTACATAGCATCATAATCGCTTCTCAGGGAGCTAGATATAAATGCTAAGGAAGTTTCATTTTATTTGAAATAAATCCACAGATGTGTAAACTAGTCAAGCTACACTGGGCAGAGTGTGATTGATTTTCCAACATTTGATGACACACTGATTTCATAAAAGATTGACCTGACCTAGAGGCATTGGGAGAATCTTGTTAGAGAAACAGATCACAGACTGGACCTTGGAAAGTGGGTGGGAATAACTGACGTGGGAGGTGGCTTGATGAAAGGGAACAGGCCCTGAGCAAGGGCTTGGTAACTTTGGGGTGGACATGGCATGTTCAGGGCTTTGGTGGGGATCTGGGAGAGTGAAGGCCTCAGCCTGAGGAAGTTGGTGTGCTTAGATTGTGGAAACTTTGACTGACCTGCCTCTTGAGAGGTTTTGGCTTCTCTCTGAGGTGACAGTCAACCATTAGAGTGCTTTGAATGGAAAAGTAACACATTTAAAGCAAAGATTTGCTTGTACAGGGAAGACTAGAATGGAAAGGGCCTGGTTTAGGCAGGAGGCCAAGACAGTGCAGATGAAAGAGCAGATATGGATGCAGGTAGTGCAAGAAGAGGAAAATGCCACCCATAGCTTTGCACTCGGGACAAATGGTGTCTTTGGTAAGGATGTGTGAGCCAACACAACTGAGAGTGAAGGATGTTCAAACAAGGTGGTCTCAGAGTCCCGGATTACTGAAGTCTGGTCCCTCTACTGAATAGTAATTGTGGCACTAATATGCTCAAATGTTTATAACTCCTGATATGTTTCTGAACTCGAGCAACTTTGTAGTCTTGTTATATTGAGACAAAAATCTAGACTTCTTGGCCCGGGGATTTAGCTCAGTGGTACCATACTTGCCTCACAAGCTCAGGGTCCTGAGTTCAATCCCTGGTACCCTAAAAACCCCAAACAGACAAACAAACCACCACCACACCAAACCCCCCCCCCCAAAACCAAAAACCCACATTGATATCAGGGGAATGGGGAAAAAATAAGAACCAAGATATAACATGTAAATACAAATTCCCAATGTCATCATATTTTATACCTAAAATGTACCAATAAACTTAATGAATAAAAAAAAACTAGGCCTGTCTAAAACCATTGTCTCTTTCATAAAATGGTAATGATTGAAAGTTGCACACCACTTTTCATGTAGCCATCCAGACAGTATTCTGTTTAAAGCTAACTCATTATCTGAGCCAATTGTCTCTTTATAGTATAAGGAAAGGAAGACTTAAGAGGCAGAATATCAGCACTATTTTAGCTAACTATATCTCATAACACTTATAATATGCCTTTCTCTACATCTGGGGAAAAAAACCTAAAAATACCGTGGTAATGTAAGCTACATGCCACACTTATACAGAAACAAATATGTACAAAATATCAAAGGTTAGATATGTTCAAGGTCTTAGTGTATTAAGAACTTTGTCATCTATTTGAAAGATTTTTGCATGTGTATTTCTCAATTTTGGTTTTCAATGTGCCTGAAGCCACATGGCATACATTTTTGAATTACGTATTAGGAAAGGGTGGAAGTGGGAAGGGCACTGGGAACTGTGTAGGTAGAGCTATGCCCTTAAAATGACATCAAAGGAACAAAACCAGGCATTATCCCATAATAACAAAAATGATACAAGAGGGGACAACCACAAGCTGGAGTAATACATGAAATTCATAAAATTCTAGTGTGTGGAGAGGTGGATGGATGACTGATAAGCAGCTTAGCAGAGCAGTTGGGGTAGCTCCTACACTTGTAGAGGTAGAGGCACAAAAGGCAAGCTCATGAAACTGTGCAACTTCAGGTTGACTTGGGGTCATGAGGCAAAAGATACCTCTGGAAAACTAGGGTTGAGATGGGCACTAAACAGAATTGATTGAAAGTCAGTATCTGTGACTACTGAAGCCACAGTTATCCTCCTAATTTCTAAACTCTACAGTTTAGTGGAAAGGGTGTAAATGTCTTCCTGAAAATAGAGAAATCAAGTGAAGTCTTTCAAGTTATATTGAATGGGGGAGACCCCAGAGTCCCTCCTACTTCAATAAGTGACAGGAAGACTTGATCTTCTGAAACTGACTTTTTTTCTCAGTACAAGAGAATGAACTCAGGGTCTTCACACTGAGGTTTATCCCCAGCCTTGATACTGGCCACCCGATTTCTCTACAAACACAGAAGGCAGAAATGTGAATGGACAGCCAGGGCTCACCATAAGCTTTTAATGTTCTGAAACAAAGATAACCAAACAATCACACACACACACACACACACACACACACACACACACACTCTTCCGTTCCATTGAAGGAATTACACAGGAAGAAAAACATTTTGTATCTCTTTCGAGCTACTCTTTGCCAAAAGAAGTAGTTGCATGTGTTCTTGGCCAAGCCATCTCCACCCCGAACACAGATCTCTGTGAGGCAGAGAAAACTCTGCTTAGTGTTAGCAGCAACACTGTTTGTCCTGGGTCCATTCTGGGCTCTTCCGTGCCCGTCTTCTGTTTCAGATTTAAATCCAGGGTTAGTACATGTGGTAAACCTGGAGCAAACTTCTGGATCTGTTGTTTGATTTTATTATCTTCCAGGAATCTCAGGGAACCTTTGCAATGTGCTTTTATTTGGTGATCTTAAAAGTAAGTTTCTGAATTTTAAATATTTTATCTTATAATGTCAACAAACAAAATCAGGAAACATTCATTGCAATTCTGTACATTTCTTGTCTTATATTTCATATTCAGTGCTTAAAAAATAAGTTCTTTCACTTTGCGTGTGATCCCATGGAAGGCTTTCTGCTACAACTTTTTAATATTATCCCACCTCTGGACTCTGATTATAGAATTGCAGACTTCTTTCCATGAAAGCTTATTAAATCCATCCCACCCCTGCAGTTGGTCTATACTTAGGAGTTGTTGTTGATTGGAGCTTAGCTTTTGTGTTTACTGAGCCACCATCAGAGTATTTTAAGGTCATGTGAAGGTGGTTGGTTTAAGTGTGTCCCTCTAGTATTAGAGAACTTCAAGAACACAAAATTTACTTAAAAAGATCTTGAGTCTTTTCATTTTTTTAAGGCTATGTTCTTTGATTTGGGACTACAGTATTTCTGGGTAAATTCTCTTAGTTTTCTTGGTAAATTCTTGCGAATTGGTAAGGCTCCCAGGATTATTGTTTGCCATATTCTTCTAATTAATAGGGAAAAAGCCACATAAATCTTAAATTTCTAAGGTCTTGGGCTATTGCAGCTACTTGGCTTGGAAGTAAAGGGTTATCTCATTCTTATCCAGTGATTGTGACAACATATTGCTTCCAAAACAAGTCACACTTGTAGATGTATATTGAGCATTTGCTACATGAAGGGCATTATGTGAGGTCGAAATGAAGAAATCTAAGGTCTGAATTTTGCCCTCTCGGAGAGAATATTCTCCTTGGGAAGATGAGTGGTGAAAAGATTAATAACAAGTATTTACATAAAGATAATATAAGTTTGCAGACAGTAAGACTATATGTCAAACATTATTACAGAATTCAAGGCAGAAGAAATGAATTTAAACTGAGTTGCACAGGAGGGAGTTAGCAGAAGATGGGCTCTTGTTGAATGTGTGGATTTGGGCAGATGGTGAGAAAGAAGAGTAAAAAAAAGAGGTGGAAACCACAAGGCATATTTTATCAACCAAGAGCGAGGACACCAGTTGTGTGTGGGAGGGGTACCCTCAATCTCAAACCTCTGGGTCAGTTGGGGTTCTTTGGTTTGGTAGGGAGCCCAAACCAACTCTGGCTCCCTTAAGCAGAAAAAGAATTTACAACATTGAGTCTTGCAATCTGTGGCCACGTTCTATCCCTTTATTTATTTCAGCCTCATTTAATTTATCTTTATTTTTATAGTTTAAATAGTTTTCTATGTAAAAAACTTGGACATTTTTTATTATATTAGTTCCTAGATATCTTACACTTTTACGTTGTTGCTAAATATATACATTTCAATTTCTAGTTGTTAATACTATATAGAAATACAATGGATTTTTACATATTATCCTTATATCCAGAATACTTGCTAATTTTTCTTATTAGTTATAATAAGTTTATCTGTAGGTTCTTTTGAATTTTAGAACTTTACAATCATGAATAATGAAATTTTCATTTCTTCTTAACTCTACAGTGTTACTTTTTTGGTATGGTCCTGGGATATGGAAATAGCTTTGCCCATGCTAGACAAGTGCCCTACCATAGAAATATACCCACAGTCCTAATTTTTTAATTTTTTTTTGTCTTTCACCTACTGCATTAATGAGGATCCTTTAATAAAATGTGACTGGAAGGTGATGGTGGACATCCTTTTCTCATATCTGATTGCAGAAAGATAGCTTTTAACATTTCACCACCATGAATCTGAATTATATTTGCTCTATAGTTTTTTTTTTCCTCTAGTGTTGATCTAACCTAGGACCTTGCTCATGCTAGGCAGATGCTTTACCACTGACCTATACCCTTCAACCCTGCTTTACAGATTTTTACAGATACTTTATATGAGATTATGGTAGTTCATTCTAACTAGTTGGCTAACAATTAAAAGTAATGAATCAATACCAAATTAATTAACATGTTATTATTACTATACTAAGTAATACACATTCAGCAAAAAATGTCTGTATCTATTGAGATGATCATATGAATATTGTCCCTTATTTAACATGGTGAATGTTAATTTACATTAGTTGATTTTCAAACACATTTTTCATTTTTAAACTAAATCCAACTTGCTTGTGATATATTATTTTTTATCAATGGAAAAGTTGACAAACTAGACTTAGAAAAAATAGGATATAGGATGGTCCCCATGGCAGAGAGTCAGAACACCTTGATGAGAATATCAAATGGGAAAGGGGATTTTTCCCATAGCTAAATCAGGATGCTTTCAGAGAGGTTAAGGAATTTGCCCAAGATAATAGAATTATCATTGTCGAGGTTGAAAGTGGTAACAGGCTATTGTTACTCTGGGACAATTAAGAGGGCTTAGTATTGTTCTTCCTGTGAATCAGAATCACGTCAGTCTTGTCCCTGTCTCTGATTTGAATTGTGCCTGAGCTTGGCAACCAATTTCTTCTTGGTTTTTGTTGCAAGGCTGTACCTCACTCGGACCAGGTCCTAGGTTTCTGTTCTTGTTATGTACAACAATCTCTGAGTTTCTGAGGCCTTTCTTATCCCCTGTCTTTCTCTCAGGGCTAAGTATCTGACTCCCATCCAGGCCTCTTGGTCCCCAGAGCTGGAACCAGGGCTTCTCTTCTTGCTGTGTTAAGCCCGGGTGCTGAGCCACTGCTCTTTCTAGTCCTGCATTCTGCTTGTATCCCATCCATCATCACTAACCATACTTGCCATCACTCTGAATGGAACTCCCTGCCTCCATGTTTTGGTCTGGCCTGGCCCATTAACTGGTCCCAGGATCTCTGATCACCTTCTACTCTGGTCCAGACTCTCATTTCCCATGGCTGGTCTGTCTCCAGTGGGATCTGCTCCTTCTCAGAAGGGCTTGAGTTCTAGCTTTTTCAGATCTCGCTGGTCCTGTGGACACCACCTGTATCATCCATCTCATCTGACTTTATTATTATCTCCTTTTCAGAATTTTTCTTTTGTGATCAGGCTTTGACCTTGTCCTATGAATCATTAGCAAACAGATACATATCTTCACAGTTAATTCCATCCCATATGGTGCTCGTTCTAGCCCAGGGCATTATGTGGAAGCAGTGTCTCATACTCAATGTCTAGACATCATTAGAAGGCTCTGGGCACCCTGTGTTTCAAGGACATGTGATTATATGATATGCTGGAGTTTACAAGAATCAAGTGTAGCACTGGAGACATCTCTGCTAGTCTTCCCTAATGAAATGTTCATCCTAATTTTTCCTCTTATCTGAGAGACCACTTTCACACAAGTTATAATAGGTCATTAAATTAAAGAGGTAATTTTCTCTGACTAGCCAAACTTCAGTTTGATAGATCTTTGTACAAAACTCATTGTAACAAAGACATTTTCCTTGCCTCTTTAGTCTAGAATGGTGCTCATGTCACCCAAGAGTGAGGATCACACTCATCCTTTTGTGCTTTGTCTCTGCTCCAGGGAAATTGACTGGCAGACAGAAAAGTAGATGCAGATCAGGTTTTTTTTTTTTTTTTTTTTTTTTTTTTTTGTTCTATTCATAACCTTTGGAAGGATTGGGCTTGCCTGGCCTGGCACCTAGAGCTGTGTGGAGATTGAAAAGCTGCTGTAGTCTCCTTGGAGGCCTAGGAGAGTTAGAAATGGTGCCAAGTGCCTGCTCCTTCTGGCTAGGTCAGTCCTACAAGTTTGCATAAAACTCTTAAGCCCTCCAAGAATTTACACCAACCTACTGGTTTAGCCATGGTTTCCTCATGATAGAGTACTGATCAGATTTTATCTTGGCCACATGGAATAACATGTGATCATTGTGAGGTGAGTTGCAGGATCTTTGGTTGCTAAAAACCTTTGGAATCTTCTTCCTCCCATCAGAGAGACAAAATAAAGGTCTGAATTACTACTTTCATTATGCAAGAACAAGATAGAGGATACATCGATGGTCATGTCTTGAGAGACTGTAGAAAATTCTATGACAAGAGAAAATGCTCTTTTCCCACTAATCATAAAAACAAATTGCTAGTTGTAATGAAATGGGTTCACTGTTCAGTAGAAGGCAAGAAACAGAGCAGGGATATGGAATTGTGAGAGATGATAGGTGGTGTCTAGAAATGTCCTCTTTATCCTGCCTTTCTGATCACCATTATTAACTCATTGCTGTTTACTCTGGAAGTCTTTCTATAGTATTTTTTTGGAGATAAAAATCTGTAAATGTAAGTTTCTTCAAGTTACAATTGATGACTTTTTAAGTTTCTTTTTTTTAAAGAAGTTTTTTTTTTTTAGTTTTAAGAAAATCATGCTTCTTTCCTTCTTTTAGCCTAACATTTCTATTTCAATTATAAAATTCCCATTATAAATAGCCAGCTCAAGTTCATAGGGTATTAGTTGCATCAGGTGGTTAATTTCCATTGTAAAAAACTATGAGTCATTTAACTAAAATAAAAAGTAACTGATATTTTGTCATATACTGTATGTGATTCATTTTGTCAGAAAAATGGAAAGGGATTTCATCATCTTGCCAATGTAATTCCAAAGAACTAAGGTCTTAATTTTATTTGCAAATTGAAGTTATTTTGTTTATGAGAAAGATGTGCTGGGTATTTCTCCAATTAAAACAAAAAAGGCTTTTTGCTTTGAGAATTTACACATTGATAAATAGGGCTCCCATGTGTGTGCGTGCGTGTGTGTGATTTTATGAGATGTACACATATCATGCTTCTGTGCTAGTGCATGTTAATTCAGTTTGTTCTTCGTTTCAGTTGACCTATTGCATTTTAAGAGTTTTTTTGGCTATAATTCCTTAATCCAGAATTTTCTTTAATGATGAAAAGACTTTTGGGCTCTTTTTTTTTTGTGAACTCCTGTTTATTTATTTATTTTTGCTACATTTTAGATATATAAAATGATCACATTCATCATAGGGAATTTGTACCTGTGCATGATATATCTTGATTTTTTTCCCATTCCCCTCCCCTCCCTTCAACCTTTCTTCCCCTCCTAATTTACAAAGCTTTGTTCCCATTTTTCCTTCTATTCTCTTTTCTTCTTGACCCTTCCTTCCTACCCCCTTGTTCCCTTTCCCATTTGAACATTTTTTTCCCATTTCCCAATATCTATTATACATTTTGGTCCTTATTTACACTTTCAGTTTGTCACACCAGAGAAACAATGTGATATTTAAACATATGTGTCCGATTTATTTCACTTAAGAGTACAGTCTTGAGGTGGATCCCTTTAATTAGAAATATCTTGAGTTTATCATTCTATATGGCAGAGTAGTACTCTATTATTTAAAAAACCCCACACCTTTATCCAGTCACCAGTTGATGGGCATTTGGGCTGTTTCCAATACAAACTGTGCCACTATAAACACGGATATGCATATATTGCTGTGGTATGATGCTTTTAATTCTTTCAGGAAGATGCCAAGAAGAGGAATAGCTGGGTCAAATGGAACCTTTAGTTTTAGTGTTTTGAGGAATCTCCCATACTGATTTGTATGGTGGCACCAGTCTACACTCCCACCAACAGTGGAGAAGGGTTCCTTTCTCCCCACACCTCTGCCAGAATTTGTTATTGGTGGATTTCTTGATAATAGTCATTCTTTCTGGAGTGAGATGGAATTTCAGTGTTGTTTTAATTTGGATTTCTTGAATGTCCATTGTTGTTGAACATTTTTTCATACGTTTATTTGCTGTTTCTACTTCATCTGAGAAGTGTCTGTTCATTTCAGATGTCCATTTTGGATAAGGTCTTCAAATTTGGGGGGGGTCTGATTTTTTTGAGTTCTTTATATATTATACATATTAGTCCTTTGAGGAACAGCTGGCAAAATTTTTTTCCATACTGTGGGTTTT
>NW_004624785.1:6506184-6553578 GCF_000247695.1 Heterocephalus glaber | reverse complement strand
ATTAATCATGTCTTGCACTATGGGCACAATCTCTGCTGTTATCTGAGAAATTATTTCTGATTTCATTTTTTCCAGATCCTCTTTTCTTGCCAATTCAGGGAGTCCATGTGGTTGAGTATCAAAGTGTTCTATCTTCTTTCCCTTTGGGGTTGCTGTAGGTGACCTGGAAGTCTGGTTTTGAGACCTGTTTATGTGTCTTCTCATTATGATGGGGGTGCGGTGGGGTGGGGCGTGCTGGTAGCTCCCACACAGCTTACCTCCTCTGAGCTGGGAGTGGTGGAATGGTGGCCCAGAAGCCCCTTCCTCTCAGCTGAGAGTGGTGGAACCATGGAAAAAAAGCCCCTTCCTCTGGGCTGGGAGTGGTGCTCCGGCAGCCTGGAAGCCCCTTCCTCTACGCTGCAAGAAGTGGAACAGTGGCCTGGAAACCCCTTCCTTTGTGCTGGGAGTGGATGAACTGTGGCCTGGAAGCATCTACCTCTGGGCTGGGAGTGGTGGAACAGTGGCTGGGAAGCCCCTACCTCTGCACTGGGAGTGGTGTAATGGCGGCCCAGAAGCCCCTTCCTCTGGGCTGGGAGTGGTGGAGCCCAGAGAGTTTGTAGAGGTTTCAGATCATAGTTGGCTGGCTTCAAGGCAGGGTGGTATGGCAGAGGGGCATTGCAGAGGAGAAATAGAATAGGCAAAGCAGGCAGGAGGCAGTGAAGCCAAGGATAAGTTTCCTAATCTTGGTAATTGTTACATTTCTAGTATTTAAAATAGGGTTGCTAACAATAGAGATCACAGTAACACTCGTATCTAATTCTTAGAGTTGTGAGGATCAGGTAAGCTAAGGTCTGAAAAGCATTAAGCAAAGTCATTTGCTTGTGAGAATTAGATACACACAGCGATTGTTGATTATATCTCTTGTCATTGTTGAGGTCTATCAGATTTTAGTTATTACTCCATATACTCAAAAGTATGGACCCATGGTGTGGGCTCCTTTCTAAGGGAATTTTACTTACTCTAGACATGTTCTGTTTTTGTGTAGATGTCCTCCCTCCCTCTCTCCCTCCCACACTTCCCCTCCCCTCTTCCCTTCCTTCTTTCCTTGCTTCCTGTCTCTCTTCCTTTTTCTTTCCTTCCATTAACGTGAAGAGATTCCAAGTCTAGTTCTGATTGTTTATTGTCAACTAAAGGGAAAAATAGCTATTGTCAGCAGAGCTGTGACATCCTCAAAGTGCTCTGTGCAATATAACTCAAGCCTTTGTTTCCACTATCCTCTACCTCAAAGTCAGGGAAGTTCTTGCATGCTATAACTCCAAAATCTTTTAATCCCATTTCCAAAATATGGCCATGCCATAGTGCCAAAGATTAAGGCAAATTGTTTTGTTTCATCTTGTTCTCTTCATTCTTCATGTTCTGAGTTCATTTCTGTCTTTACTTATAAGTATCATACTTCAATTTATTTCTGGCAGAAGCTCTTTCTTTTTACCTGTTAGTTTTATCTCTTAGCAATTTATCCACAATCTTCTCCTTCTTTGTCTTCATTTGCTCTTTTCTTCCTCTCTCATCCTTTCTTTGTTTTGCTTGTTTGTTTGTGGTTATTTTGTTGTTCTTTGAGACAAGGACTCACTATGTAGCCCAGGGTGGCCTATCTATGAATCTGATATCCATTTTTCTGTTTGGTTCATTCTAAAAATTTCTTAGACTTTTTTTTCTTTTGTATGCAGAATTGAACCCAGAGCCTTTGCATTGAACTATATCCCTACCCCTATTTAAATTTTTAAATTTTGACACAGGGTCTTACTAGGTCACTAAGTTCCCTAGGCTAGGCTTGATCTTGTGATCCTCCTGCCCCCTTGAGTGCTGGGATTACAGGCAAGAGCATTTTGGCCTTGTCTCTGTGAGCCCTAGGCTCAACATGCAGGGCTGAGGTTCTGCTCTTCAGTTGGATGAATGTGACTCAGAGACCACCAGTGTCTAAGACCCAGCCATTCCTTCCTTCTGCTTGCTGTGACTACCTGTGACATTCCTGTGGCTGCTACTGGGGCTCAGTGCCTCCTAGCCAGCCAGCTTCCTTTGTAAGACTGAACAGTTCCGCTTCTGATGAGGTCATGGGAGGTCTTTTGGTCACTACTGTTCCCTACAATCCATAACACTGGTCTCCTCTCCTCTGCGCCTAAGGACAGTCTTCCTAATGTCATACGTGTGTCCTTCTCCTCTCTCTTTCTCCTCCTCCTCTTCCCTTTCTACTCTTCCTGCATCTTTTCCTCTTTCTTGTTCTTCTCCTCCTTGCTCTTTTATCATGCTTAGCTCAAATGTTTTTCATCATAAATTCTTTCCATTTAAAAATAAAATTCATGGAGTCTTGTGTATTCCTCTGCTTGTCTCCATGGTATAGCACTTACCATTTCACTTTATCTCTCTCTCTACTTAGGAGCTTATACAAGATAAGGGCAGGGTGTTATTTTTTAGTTTGAAAAATAATAGCTATTAATTATTATTACAGCTTCAATCAAAATTTTTACATTAAAAGACACATGACTATTTTCTTCAGAATCCTCCCCCTTGATTCACACACACTTATTTCATTGCTCTTGCCACTTTCTGAAGCAGTTCTGGAAATTCTCCTTCATGAGTGTCTTCACTTGCACTGTTGTGGCTGCCTTGATGTCCTGAATTGATTCAAAACATTATTTTTCATGGGCCTTTTGA
Organism: Heterocephalus glaber; assembly: GCF_000247695.1. Next base: position 6,550,887 of record NW_004624785.1, on the reverse strand, counting down.
TTTGGGGAAGAGCCAGAAGGTATATAGTGCCAGATCCAGTGAATAAGGTGGATGAGGACACACTGGGATGGTACTGAGCAGCAGCATTCACTGTACTTGTGATCATACCTTAGTGACTATATTTAGGATATACAACATGATGCTTTGGGATACATATAGATAGTGAAATCATTACTACAAAGAAGCAAATTAAAATAACTATCATCTCACATAGGATACATTTGTGTGTGGCAAGATCCACTAACAAAAACCCCTAATTCAATACAATTTTATTACCTATAATCTTTGTGTTGAACACTAGATCTCTAGACTTGTTCATTTCAGTAAATGTTATTTTGTATACTCTGATCTACAGCTCCCAATTTCCTCTTCCTACTTCTGCCTCTGGTAACCACTGTTTTATTTTGTTTTCTATCTCTATAAATTTGATTTCAAGATTCCATATATAATTGAGATTATAGAATATTTTTCTTTCAGCACCTGGCTTATTTTATGCAGCATAATGTCCTCCATGCCACTCACCTTGTGGGAAATGGCAGGATTTCCTCTATAAAGGCTGAATAGTGTTTCCTTGTGTTAATCTACCAGTTTCTCTATCCATTCATCCACTGATGGACAGTCAGGTTGATCCCACATGTTGGCTGTTGTGAGTAGTACTGCAGTTAACATGGGAATGCATGCAGATGTCTCTTCAACACACTGACTTATTTTCCTTTGGATGTATACCCAGAAGAGAGATTGCTGGGTAGAGAAGAGAGATCATAGGGTACTTCTACTTTTTTTTTTTGCACTTTTTGTGAAACCTCCATTCTATTTTCCCTAGTGCTTTTCCCAATCTACATTCCCATGAAGAGTGTACAGAGGTCTCCACATCTTTGGGAGAACTTGTTATCTCTCGCTTTTTTGATAATAGAAGGGCAGGGTGTTATTAATATTTTTTTCTCTAAGCTTAGTGAGTGGATGTGATGAACAAACACACAAACTTGTTGTGAGCATTTTCTCTGGCATCAGCCTGGTCGCATTTGCATCTTGTCCTTCCTCGTTCTTAGCCATGCAGACTTGGACAAGTTGCTTAGCTTTTCTGTGCCTCCAATTTTTCTTTTGTAACTTGGGAATGATAATAATGATGCTGAGGACAATTACTGGCATATAAATATATGTAATTAAATGCTTGCTGTTATATGATGAATTAAGTTTAGTAGGCCTATTATAATCAAGATCACCAGCCATTTATTGAGTGAAGGTATGGGTTTTGTTCATTGGTGGTCAATACAGCTAGGATACAGCTGGAGATATAGTAGGTACTGAATTAGTATTTTTGAATGAATAAAGGAGTGGGTGAGGTGTTATAGATACAAAGAAATATAAGTCTGATTTCTTCCTTTAGGCTTCATAGACTGGTTGGGAATACAAGACAAAGATAAGATGATAACAGCATAGTACTTAAATACTGTACTAGTTTGTGTATCACTTCAAGTGAGTATTTTTAAGTTTATTTTTGAGACAGGATGTGCCATTTAATCCTGATTGTCAGGTGGACTGGATTAAGAGATTCTCGGAGAGGTGACATGGAGATGCATGCTCATCTGTGGGTTAATCCACCCACGTTCATAGCTCAGTGTGCTAGTAGGAGGTGGGGTCCAGCTGCACGTAGGTTGCTGAGGATGTGCCTTTGGAGAGTGAATACCTCCCTGGTGCTCTTACCCTGTGCTCTGCTTCCTAGCCACCATCAAGCAAGCAGATTTGCTCTGCCACACCCTTCTACCATGATGTTCTTGCCTTAGAAACAGCTGACCATGGACTAAAATATGTGAAATTGTAAGTTAAATAAACCTTTCCTTTAAATTGCAGATATTAGGTATTTTGTTTGGCAGTGAGAAAGTTGATGAATATACCAGGTCTTCCTGTGAAGTCCAGGCCAGATTTAAAATTGCTGTGTAGCCCAGGCTGGCCTCAAACTTGCAGTTTTCCTGCCTCAGCCTCCTGAGTTCTGGGATTACAGGCATGTACCACAGTGTCCTCAAGATTGTTTCTTAGAGAATTATTTGGTTATTAAAATTGCAGATTTTCCAGCCAAACTCACTAATTTTTGTTCAATACATTTAGACTGGGCTTCAGGAATCTTTTATTATAAAAAAATGTCTCTAGGATTTCCCAATGAGTTCCAGTAGAGCCAGGTCTGAGATGTGCAGACACAGAAGGCAAATGACACAGGGGACCAGAGCGAGGGTATCTGTGAGCTGAGCTACAGAGAGATCTGGGAAAAGAAGAGACCTGGACAGGCATGTGGAGCTCTCGGAGGGAAAGACCAGATGGGTGAAGACATTCTAGCTGTATTTTCCTACCCATCAGCTCCTTTGTTGGCCTGGTTTGCCCTGACAAAGTCACATGGGCACACAGAGCCATTTGCTGGAAAGCACTAAACTCCTCTGCTCACAAGTGCTTTACTGGACATATAAATCTAAAACAAATCATCAAGCAAATAGGTGTGTGAGTTTGGAGCAGAACTGCTGGTATTGGCATCTTGATGTGGCCCTCTGACTTGCTCATCAGCAGCTAAATATGAGTTCAAAGACTACACTTCATTTTCAGGTTGCATGTACTCCATGTGACTTGGCCTTTGATGTTACAGGCATGGTGGAAACAGTTCACCCTGTCCCCAAGATTTCTGATGTCTCAATGGTGGCTTCTCCATTAGACTGCGTAGGTAGTATGACTTGACAAGAACTTCTCTAGGATCCCAGTTCCTTTTTATCCCAGTCCTTAAAAGTTAGTAAATAAATAAATAACATATTTTGTTTATAACTTTCATATAATAAAACTTACCATTTTAAGTGTATAGCTTAGTAGTTTCTTGTATATTCAGAGTTGTATGACCTTCACCACTAAGTTTAGAATATTTTGTCACCTCCAACTATTACTACTACTATTCCTATTAAATATTTACTACTGCTACTATTATCCCTTCCCATTTCCACTGTCTCTCAGTCCCTGGAAACCACTAAACTACTTTTTGTGTCTGTAGAGTCCCATGCTAGACAATTTATATAAATACAACAATGCAACATGTGGCCTTTGGTGACTGGTTTCCTTCATTTAGCATGTTTTCAATGCTCATCCATATTATGGCATACAGCACTACCTCATTAGTTTTCCCTCCCTCCCTCCCTTCCTTCTTCTGTCTCTTCACTTCCATTCCTTTCCTTGCCCTTCCACTCCCTTTCTCTCTCTCCCTCTCTCCTGCCATCCACTCCCCATTCAAAGTACTAGGGATTGAATCAATAGTTTCACCGATGTGTTACTAGCTAGTTTTATATTATTTCAATAAAATATTGTTCAATTCAGAGGAAAATATGTCATACTAATGACAAAGGAACAATGAATCTCCCTTTTTTCTGAGGAGGAGTATGTAGAAACAATATTTGATTGATTTAAATGTTTCTTTTCATTTGAAATTTGTGGGGTTTATATCATTTTAGACATAACTAATGAAGAAGATGGTTAAATTGTCTCCATGACTGCCAAGAGTGGTGGCGCATCCCTGTAATCACAGCACTTGGGATGCTGAGGCAGGAAGATTGCTGTGAGTTCAAGGGCAGTCTGGGAAGTAGAGCAAGACTTTGCTTCAAAAAAACCAAAATCAACCAACCGAACAAAGAAAACAAAAAACTGTCTCCCTGACAACTGTTTGGGCTTTCAATAATTTTAAAAATTGTTTATGATTATTTTCATGTTTTATAGCAAATCTTATGTATTTCAATGGCAAGTCATATTTATTTTGCCTCAGAATACAGAGAGTGGATCTGTATTAAAACCATTGTTCATTATTTCAGATGATGTGATTGTGATGTTTGATGTGGTAGTAGAAACCAAAGTGTTCTATGCAGCATAAAGATGATTCTTACTGAGTTTATTGTGCAAGCATAAGGTAATGAAAGGTACAAATTAGGGTGATTATATGAGTTGAAACTTTCACTTCTTTTGTTAAAAATATTATGAAAGAAAACAATATTCAATAAACAAGTGTAACATAACAAACCGTGATTTAGGTAAGGAACATGTAGAATATGATCAAGAGCATGAATCCTGGATTCAAAGTGTTCGGTTCCACTCCAAGCTGTGCCATTACGAACTGTGTGACATTGGCAAGTTTTTCACTGCCTCATCTATAAAATACAGTTAATAATGGTTTGTAGAATTGAAGAGAATCCATGTATGTAACTTGCTAAAGCAATGCTTAGCATGGAGGAAATGATATAAAAGGTTTTGTTATTAATTTTCTTGTAGGAGCTGAGTTCTTAGATTATCCTACACATTGATGTTGTCATATGCAAAAAGAAGTACATATGCATTTTTAACTGAATGGTATATAAATGTAGAAAAATCAAAGGTCTAACATCCCTTTTCCTTTTAGTCATTTAGTGGTGTTTAAATGGAAAGAATAATGGATGGAACATTTTGTATCCTGAAAGTGCTTAGGTTGTGAATGCACAGGAAACACTAGGAGATTCAGCAAGTGCATCACAGACATATTCTGGGCGACACTAAGAGCTTTTAATGAATGAATCATTGAATAGGCAGATGGGCTGTGGGAGGCAAACCCTGAATAAATTTTTCTCTTACTACAAAAATATTTAAGAGAGGTAAATACCCAGCCCACTATTTTCGACAAGAGTCATATGTTAATTTTAAAGTAATCAGTTTTTTTTTTTCTGGCTTTAGTTGTCTACAACATCTCATCTGCTATCTTTACTTCTCCATTTTTCCTAAGGAAGGGTGTGAAGATCAGATGTGAGCATGTGTGGGATAACACATCAAAATCTATTGTTTACAATTGATTGAGATATATTTCACATGAGGATGTGAAATTTCCCTTTTAAAGTGCAAAATTCACTGGTTTTTAGTATAGGTATAGAGTTGTGCAACCATTACCACAATCTAATTTCAGAATATGCTCAGCTTCATGTCTCTGTGGAGTTCTGTTTTGGAACATTTTATACAAATGGAACAATACAGTTACTGATTTTTGTATCTTGCCTATTTTACTCAGCATTATGTTTTCAAAGGTCATTCATCTTGTAGCATGTATCACTACTTAATTTTTTATTATCAAGTAAGATTTCATGGCCTGAGTATATATCATATTTTGTTTTTCCATTCATGAGTCAAGAAATATTTGAATTTTCACGTTTTAGCTGTTATAAACAATGCTGCTCTGTTTTTGTACAAGTTTTTATGAGGATATATGTTTTTGATTCCCTTGGGTATATATGTAGGAGTGGAATTGTTGCATCAATGGGAACTCCACATTTAGTATTTGGAAGAATTGCCAAATGGCTGCACAATTTTGCATTCCTATCCACAATGTCTGAGGGTTTCAATTTCTCTACATCTTTATCAGCTTTTGTTACTGTCTGTCTTTTCATACAGACATGAACTGCTAAGACTGTTTTTTATTGAATAAAGTAATGTATTTATAGAGTAAAAGTGAAATTTAAACAGTGCAAGGCCATGGATTTAGCTCAGTGGCACCGTGTCTGCCTCGCAAGTGCAAAGTCATGAGTTCGAGTCCCAGTACAAAAAAAAATTTAAACAGTGCAGAAGGTATTTTCCAGGCCCAAACTGCCTCCCAAAGTGACAATTTTGTCTACAATTCTTTAAAATTGTCTATGCACACGTGATATAGCCTTAGATATATATTTTTAAAAAGACACACCTAGAAGTATGCTATTTCGTATCATTCTCTTTCACTTAAAACATACCTTAGAGCAATTTCTATAGAAAAACGTTTGATCCACCCCATTTTTCTTGCTCTGTATAGAGTATTTCTTTATGCAGTTATACTATAATCATATAAGTAATTTTTTTATTGGAGGATATTTTGATTGGCTCCAGTATTTTGCTGTTGTAAGTAATGCTCCAGTGAGCATCCACATGATTGTGTTAGAAAACATGTGTGAAGATATTCACAGGAAAAATAAATTATTTTAGTATGTGCTACCACCAGTTGGTAAAGAGCATACCTGTTAGCTCACAATCTCCCCAACTTAACACTTACCATACTTTCCCATTTTGGCCAATGTGATAGATGAAAAATAATTTAGAGGAAATAAATTTGAGCTATAAAGAGCAAGTAATGTGTATGCTCTTATAAGACTTGAACTTTCCAAATGTATTGAGCTCTAGGTAATATGGTTGAAACCCTCCTCCCAAATACTTGGGAAACTGCTTTCAGGAAAAGACAAGAAAAACTCGTGGATTAGATCAAGGTGAAAATCAGGATCAAACCATTTTCTTTCAAGGAGGAAGTGTGGAAGGTGTACACTGTGCTTCTCAAAATCCACTGGCAAACCACTTGTAGTTCCAAGGTGGTCTTGGAACACAAAGTCCAGCTGTGTGGCCATGGGCCTCCGTGTTACTCTGGAGGCAGAGAAACATGGCCTTAGGTTCCAGGTATGGGAAACAGTCAGAAAGTATTTGGAGGACATTTGGAGGGTGTGCCAGTGTGACAATTTTAATACCACAGGGACAAAGAAATGCTGGATAGAACCTTGCCAACACAGAGCTTACAATCTCATTGAGGAACAAATTCTTGAGACCCCCAAGTTATTAATGAACAAGGTGATTCTATATAAAATCTTACAGTAATGTGATAAATGTGCCCCACATGATCATTTAACACATGGTGTGGAATATGATGTGTACATGATGTTGTATGGAATGGCTGCTTTGTTAGTCAAAGTTCCATCACTTATAACAAATACCTGAGATAAATCAACTTAAAAGGGGAAAGTTTTATTTTGGGTCATGGTTTCGGTCCATAGTCACTTTGTCCTGTCACTTTGGGGCTGTGATAGCACAGTACATCGTGATGGGAGTGTGTGGAAGAGGAGCTCGGTTCATCTCATAGCAAACCAGAAAGCAAAGAGACAGGAAGAGTCCAGGGTCCCAATTTTCCCTTCAGGGACATGTCCCCAACAACCTAGCATCCTTCACTAGGCTTCACCTAGAGAAGGTACCGCTGTCTTTCACAGTGCCTCAGTCCAGGGACCAAACCTTTAGAATATGGGCTTTTGAAGGATATTTGAAATCCAAACTATAACAGCTTCTTAAATACAAAAAGAATGAGAGAGAGAGAGAGAGAGAGAGAGGGAGAGAGAGAGAGGAGACTCAATGGGTCTTATCAAGGAAAGATCCTTAAGATATGTTTGGTATTTAGTTATGTAAACTTATACTTACTTTTGCAGGTACTTCTTTATGCTTTTTAAAATGTAGATCCAAGTGTTTTATATATTTAATTCTCCATGGAAACTCTAGCTATTTATATCCACATTTATTAGGAATTCAATTTTTAAAAACATGTCTGAGTATATTTTTTTCCTACGGCAAAAGTTTTCCAGAAAGCAAAAGTTACCTATGTAACTGTCCCTGGTAAGAGATATTATGTCAAAAATTGTTCTAAGTGATGGCAATTTGGACATTGACTGAGAAAATTGGTGGCTAGTAATTTGTAAGGTACATGGGAGAGCCAGTGAGGAAGAGAGGTAGTGTTTGGATCTTTTTCCCAAATTTGAGTCAATGTCTTCTTGTAATACCAATGAACAATGAGCCTCCAGTGTCCTAGGTAGAGAATGCTATTTCTTCTCTGGATATTTTAAGAGGAAGCTTTTGTCATTTTCTTTCAGAGCCAGAGGGATGTCTCGATGAAGAATATTTTGTAGGTTTCTAATGAAAAAAATTTATACGACCCAGTATAATTTTGCCACACTTTCCAAAGTGGTTTTCCTTTTTGGTAAGAAATGGTCCTATTATTTTCTTGAAGTAGAAGAATCTTTGAATGCTAATCTTAAAACAAGATGTTTTTAGATAGTTTTTATTTTGCCATCAAATGTACAATTTCTGAAGACACGGGATTTGAAAAGTCATTGCCAATCAGATTAGCATTGTTCTGGAAATCAGACTTAATTTTATGACTATGATTCAAACGAACAAAAATAAAAACCCTTCATTCTCTCAACTGGAAAGCAAAAGTCAGAGTTCAGACTGCTCATCTTGCCTCTGTAAGCTTTTGTTCTAGGAGCTAAAGTGTTATTTGTAGAGAAACCTGGAAAAGTAGCCCAAGTAGACAAAAAATTACTTTCATGTGAAATGCAGTAAAAACAGTCTTGGAGAACTGGAATTTAAATAGTGTAAGTGTCTCAGTACTGGTTTTTGGACACTGAAAATAGCATTCCATAGACATTGAGATATTTAAGAAACCATGATAATCAAGCATTAGCATCAGTGAGCTCTGTTTTTAGCTGAACTTGACTTTCCATATGAACCTGGACAAATTTACCTGATATTGGTGATATTAGCTTCTTTAGGGTCACAGCTGTGAAGTGGGAGCAGGTACATGCTCATTTGCCTGACATTTGCATATATTTGATTCATAATTCTAGAACTGGAGAATTCATTCATTGTCTATTTGAGAGTAAAAGTGGATTGTTTTAGTATTACTCCTTGTGGATATTTGTCTCATTTGTTCTCAGTAATGTTTTCTAATAACCCAGTTTACCATCATAGAATACATCTAGTAGAGACAGTGAGATATAAAGAGTCTTGGGAAATGGGTACAGTGGCTCTCAGAGGACAGTTCTGGTGGACTATGAATGTTTTATGAAATCATTGTTGGAGAGGTTTAATAGAACATACATTTTGAAAAGATAGAATATTTTCATGGAGCTGCAAATTAAGGAAAAAACCAAACCAAACAAAACAAACCCAAACAGAAAGAGTTAACATTCAAACCAGGAGACTTACCTGGTAAGTTTTGCTTAAGTGGTATAATGGGATCCAATTTAAACAAAGCATTTTCAGTTTTCTCAGAACAAACATCCTACATAAACACAAATGATGATATGAGACAGAGATATAACTTGGTCCACAATATTTTCCAAAACTGTGCTGCCAGTTGGTGAGGCACATACGAAAGAAGATAAATAGTGCTAATAAAATTTCATTTTGTAACCTACTTTATATGGTTCAGAGCTGGAAACAACATATAATAGGAAGATACTTTACCAAAATACTTTAAATGGAAAAAATTATTAGCCATATTTCCTTGCAGTGACCTTGCTCTAAGATTTCTGACTCTATATATTTAAATGGTGGATTTGGTTCTGTATTTTGGTTGGCAAATTTTGCAGACACAGCTTTGGTAGAGGAGACATAATAGTACCCTGCCCTGAATGCTGGTCAGGTAGGGACACAACAACAGTGGCTTTTAGCAGCTACCAGATTTGCTAAAAGCAGCCACATCCAATTAGCAGTAAGTGCCATGCACTGGGTGTTACTAGGAATTCAGCCTCTTTTGAGGCTGGTTCACAGTGTAGTCTTTAAAAAAAATAACAAAAATCTTACTCATACTGTGGGAGAAGAAAGAAAAATTAGCAATGCCAAAATGCAAACACTGTGACCTTTATTATTAACATTGACTTCAGATATAGGGGGCATATGGAGTGAATGGCACTTCTCAACAGCATTATTTCTAAATATTGTTTTATTAGAGTTCACTTCTAAATTTTGAATTCAATCTTAGTATCAATGTTGAAATTGTTTCCTTAGAAATTTATAATATTGCCACCCGCTGCCTATGTGTGTTTCCATTGTTTTTTGCAAAACTTTTTCACCAGGATAATAAAAATTATCATTTCAATTCGCAAAGATGTAGGGAAAAAAGAAGATTCTCTTTGACCTCCTTTCCAGCCTTCAAATACACCACAATGGAAAGGACTATTGTATGCTATTGAAAATGTTGTCAACGTGTAGTACTTATTTTAAAAATTTTCAACATTTTTCTCTCTTAAGTCTGACATCCTTTTCTTGAAAATGTTTACATTCAGAAATTTTCTGGAGGGTTCTAGGCTGTAGGATGATTCTTATGTTTTTCTGCCTTTTTTCTTTTAAAGGGTATTGTGGGAGAAACACATCTGTTGAGTTCAGGATTTTCTCATGCCACCAAGGCATAGTAAGATTAATAGACTAATAATTTATCTTGTTGCAACTAGAGTGTCACTGTCCTTTATGCTCTGTTATGATTCTTTTTTTTTTTTTTTGGTACCGGAGATCAAACTCAGGACCTTGTGCTTGTGATGCAGGCGCAGTGCCACTGAGCTACATCCCCGGCCCTTTTGTTTTGATTCTTTAAAAAGAGCCAACAACACCAAAATCTTCAAAGCTCCTGTAGAACATGAAGTAAATTTTATTAGTTGATGAGATTCTAAGATTCCCCATGATGAATAAATTAGAGATATTAAAGTTACAGCTTTTAAACGTAATATACTAGTACTATAACCACTAATTATATGCTTCTTTGATTGTTGATGTGCTTTAAATTAGGATTATAATATCCTGTCAAAAATTCCACAAATTGCTGTCATTTTGGTTTGTCCTACTGACCATTGAGAATTAGGCAATTTATATATACAAATCAGTTTGAAAAAAATTATTCAAATTGGAAGCTTTCCTCAAAATTATTTATTTGATGGACTTATAATGAGTTTTAAATTTCCCAAGAAATACCACTAGTTTGAATGTGTAGATAACTGCCAATAGTGCTGACTTATTAAACATACAACAATATTTAGGGAAAAGTTTGGTTAGACTTTCTCAGTATGAAATTTCTAGATTCTGCTGTGTCTCAATTACACTGTTTCTGTGGGAAATCACAGAAACCCATGGTTAAGTTTCCCCACCTCCAGCTTCTTTCTTTTCTTCTACCCGCTTTCTCTCCCACTGCCCCCTTTCTGTCTTGCTGGCCTGTTCTTAGAGTCCATTATTTTCTGTCATTGATACTAGTTTGCTGACATGGGGATGAGTAGAAAGTTATGCCCAGGAGCAAATCAGTTATGATAGTTCCGAGCAAGGGTGTGGACGCGAATCTTACTTAGCTTGTGAGGAGGTGAGAGTAGGAGACACAGGAGGAAACCGACAGTAAGGAGAAGTTAAATGCAGAACAAAAATTCACCTCAAGATGGTCAGTGGAAAGAAACATTTTTGCATTAGAGTTACAATTTAGAAAAGAAACAAAAATTTATTTTTAATTAAGAAAAATGTTTCCTGTAATTTCCTAAGTGTAAAAAGTGAAAAAAGCATCTGCACCTTGCAAGAAGTTAAGCTTTCCATGATTAGTTAAGCAGTGTTACTAAGTCTGGCTCCCATTGGAGAGAACGTAAAAATCTCTATCTGTTTTGTATTGTTTTACTTGATAAGGAATAGACTAACAGAGTGCCTATTCTACCCTGCCTTTGGCCTGTAAAATGAGATTTATGAAATGAAGGACAACTGAAGATGATAATCCTCCCCATTTCTAATTATGATTTCTTTTACTGAGACTAGTGGCCATTTAAGCAGTCTTCACTGACATTACTTGGGACAACTGCTAAATCTGATGTCAGTTTTAGCCCTTATCTTCTCTGACCTGTTAGCCACAGTTGGTTCTTCCTGACATTTTGAGCCCTCCTTGACCTGTCCTTTATACCCTGCTCTCCACTGTTTTGCCTTTCTTCACTGGCTGTACTTTCTTGGTCTCCTTGATTCATTGCTTCTTATTTCCATACTCGTTCAAAGTTGGCACTCCCCAGGATTCAGTCCTTGGACTTCTCTCCTTTGTCTCATTCACTTCCAGTATCATGGGTTCATACACCTTCTATCATTCTTCCCCCTTTGAAATCTGGACTGTCCATCCAACTGCCATCTTGACTTCTGCAATCGGATGTCTAACAGGCTTTTCACACCTTACATGTTTAAAAAGAAATTCCTAATCTTTCTCCGAGCCTTCTCATCTCAAAGGGTCCCATCTTGTTTGACCACAAATTCTTCCTTTCAGATCTCAGGTCTATGGGGTAACCTGTGGGGGTAACTCTTGAGTCTTCTCTTCTGCACTGTTCATCTAAACATTAAAGAATCCTACTGGCTTTATGATAAAAATACACCTGGATTTTGGCCATTTCCTACCACTGCTGATCCCACCACTTTCACACTAGCTACCATCGTTTGCTGCCTGGAACACAGTGGTCACCTCAGAATTGGTCTCTCTGTTTCTGCCTTTCCTGCTCATAAGCAGTTAGCTCTGTACTTTTGTCCTTTAAAAATGAAAATCAGGTGAGGTGCAGTGGTGCAGGCCTGTAATCCCAGTGCTGTCAGAGGCAAGTGGGTTGCAAGTTGGAGCCCAGCCTGGGCGTCTTAGTAACTCATCAAGACTCTGTCTCAAAATAAAAGATAAAAAAGGACTGGGGATACAGCTCAGTGTGATTGTCCTGAACTGCAATCCCCAGAGCTGCAAAAAAAGGAAAAAAAAATCAGATTTTGTTATGACTGTTTAAACTCTCCCAATCACCTTAAAAACCACTCAGTAAAGGCCAAACCCACAGGGCCCACCCTTACCTCTTGGACTTTTTGCTGACTCATCCTCCTTCTGCTGCTGGCATGCCGGTCTCCTTGCTGCTCCTTGGATGCCCTGAACTGGCTTCTCATCCAGAACTCTCACATTTACCATCTGCTCAAATGCACAGCTTAGGTCTACTTGCAACTTTATTTTCTTCAGGTGCTTAATAAAATTTCACCCTGGCCAGGCCTTGTCTGACCACACAATTTAAAATTCTAACTCTCTCCATCTCCTCACCACTGCTCATATCCACCTACTCCCTACCTTACTTTATTTCTTTCCCTTTAGCCTGGTTTTACCTACTGTGTATTTCATTTATGTATTTGTCTGGCTCCCTACACTAGAATATAAGCTCTATGAGGTCAGGGTTCTGTTTTGTCCAATTCTGTATTCTCAGTATTAGGACTGCACATAGCACCTAGTAGATAATTAATGTGTTTAGAATGAGTTTAATAATAAATTATAATTGGTCAGCATAAATTAAATGATCACACAGTATCTCATTATTTGATTGGATGAGAAGGAAAATGGGGGGGTGTGGTTTCCAAACAACATTACTCAGTATTTAGGTGCTTGTTCACCTGAGACCTATCTGACCTTCTTCCGTGGTGGATTCTGTTATCCCTCTCCCAAATCAATTCAAGACTCTTGCGCACACCTTTTACTAGTACCAAAGCTATTTTAACATTCCATTAAAAAGCATTCAAAATTCAAAAACAAGGCCGTATTACTTTAACTCTGACGTTACAAGACTCTCGGTTTTATAACTGTTTAGAGAAAATGTGGAAAGGTTGAATATGTTTGCTGGCCCCAGTCTTTTTATTACTCATCTCTATAAAGAAGCTTTTAAGGACGTATTAAAAAGTTTCCATCTTTCTTGTCTGTAGCCCTCCTTCTCATCTTCCTTCCCCGTGCCCCAAATGGTCAGAAAGTGAGACCCCAAGAGTCAGGAAGAAATGCACCCCAGCCCAGACTGGGCTGCAGCTGGCTTCCAACCCTGGATGCTGACCTAGAATTACTGCTCCAGCGAGTGTTCTCTAAAAGTGAGCGCATGCATGTTTGTTAAGAGCAAGCTCTCAGGGAGCCGCCGTTATCTCCAGAAGCAGACCTTCTCACTTGGACCCTGTGCTTGTTTGTGCTTCGCAGATGTGTTTCCTCATGCCCAACTAGAACAGAGATGAAGGCTGCGAGTCTCAAATCAAGTGCTGCAACCAAGGAGACAAAAAGAGAGATACAGCGGGATGTGGCGTGGTAACCTGAGACAGCAGGTAGTTTTTCAGAAAAATGAGCAGCCAGGAATGACTTCATCCATTTCCTGTAACACGGCAGTGGTCTGACCTCGAGGCATCTCCTGAAGCAGGCTTCTGAACACAGCAGCCATTTCTAGGGCTAGAGGCAGCATGGCATTTGTCTCTGATACAAGGTAGTTTAGAAACGTTAGTATAGCTTGCAAAATGTTAGGAATGTAAAATTACTCAAAGACTCCAGAACTCCTGGGCGTTTTGAATGTTCACACTATATAAATGGTTTGTGATTTTGTTTCTTGGCCATTTAGCATCCTTGAGAGACACCTGTGTGCTAGAATTTGGTAGGAATTGTGTGCACTTTAATCAGTCATGAGCTGGTTTGTTTGCTGGTTTGTTTGCTTTGTCTAATAGAGATAGCAATATAGATGCTAAGATACAGACTACTTGATTATTATAGAGTCCCCTTTCATCAATGCAACTTAAAATATACTCCCTCTGTTTGTCTTTATGCATTTATTTAATAATCTTCAGCTGATTTGCTCTTTGTAAGCTGTTCCATAATAACTCCAGGGCAGCAACAATAATGAAGCATTTAGAGCCAGAACATTTAGCATGTTTGAAGGAATGTCAAACCTGCCCCAAGCCCTTTGTCTACAGAAGAGGAAGTTAAGGTTGAAGATGGGCAGTGACCCACCCAAAGTCACACGCTGATTTTCTGTCAGAGTTGAACATTAAACCCACCTAATCTCTTCCAAGTGTTCTTGTCATCACAATGAGTTAAAATGAAAATTACTACAAACTTTGGAGTAGCAGCAGCAGCATCAATAACAATAATAAGAACAAATTCATCAAAATGTACTACATGGTCTAGAAAACCAAACATTAAACTTGAGTACTCCCATGATTTCCCTTACATAAGAGAGTGTGGCTTTGCCAATATATCAAACATTGGATTTGTAAATTAGACTCATTTTAGTATTTAAATTGTGCAAACAGTTGAAGGTGTGTTAACATTTCCTTGGCCTTCCTGGCCCTCCCTGGCTGTAGAGCATCACGGTGCAGAAAACCACCTGAGGGCTGATACCTAGACAATAGAATTCTTGGGATGCAGTTTCATTTTTGATTAAAATGGCGCAAGCCTGTGCTTATATTTTATAAACATTTTTGGTGATGGATATCCAGTGGCATAATCAAAAAGGAAGAGACTTTCCTCAGGGATCACTCTTAGAGAAGTGGCTTTCCTTCTCTGATTGTCAGAGAAGTGGCTCTGGCACTTTTCTTTAAGCATCTAGAAGGGTTGGTGGAATTCAGAGTGTTTTAAAGTTGTTAAAAGCTTGATGAAATCTCTTGAAATTTGTGCTAGAGATGAATCTGTGCACAGTGTACTGAACACTGCCTGAAGTGCACATGGGTGTGTTTGAGGAAACTGACATCAGGGATCATTAGGCATGGAAGATGTAGCTGAGGTTTGGCCCTACCCTTTCAATAAGTTCATATTCCCAGGACACTAATTTTTCAAGGATATCTTGGGCTCTCAGCTCTTCCTGAACTAATCATTGACAGGTTATTTTGTTGCTCTGTGGGCCATGACCATGTTCCACACTGTGTGGGTTCAGGGGTAGAACTTATTGCCTTTCTTTGATTTCCACAAAGGGCAACCTAACAAGACATTGTGGTCAGTGGTAGACTCTGCAAAAGAGAGACATTGCCACACACAGGAACCTAGAAATACAATACCGAGTGTCCCTCTTCTTAAGTTCATTATCCAACTGAGGCTTCCAAGGTCCCTCCTGTCTTCTTTTCCCAATATTTCCACTCTGAGACAAGCTTAACCTCTTAATGTTTTTGCTGTCTCATTTAGAATATTTTAGCTCATCTTTATTTTGTTCTTTCCTTCCAGAATCTGGTAGAGTCATTGTAAAATTCCTAGATAAGTTCTGCTTACTTTTCCAGCCTGCTTCCCACTATTCTCTTGTGACAAGCTACCCCTGAATCCTCCTAGGCTACTTGCTATTTCCTGAAACTTCTTCATTCCCACTGTGACAGTAGACATGCTGCATACACCTGTCCTCAGACTGCTATGAGAGCCAAATGAAAGCTATTTACAAAACTGCAACCTCTTCCTTAAGTCCTGGAGAAGTTGGTTGACATTATTATTAGTTAAGATACTCAGAAAATGATCAATTAATCAATTAAACTTCCATTAATAATTTCTTGAGAGATATAAAACTCTATGATTGAGATCTGCCATGGAACATTAGAAAATATTTATGTGAATTGATTTGCATAGACAAGTGGTAGATTTATGGTTAAGTGCACTGCTTTCAAGAAGGCATATAAACATCATTCTCTCTCTCTTTTTTTTTGTACCGGGAATCAAATTCGGGACCTTGTGCTTGCGAGGCCAGTGCTGGAACCACTGAGCTAAATCCCCGACCCATAAACATCATTCTCTATGAGCATGCTGTGCTATTCCTGAGGAATGAGAGCAAGGCCAAACATATTCACACATTTCTTCTGGTCCAATGCTATTTCCCCCTGCTAATTATTGAACACATAGAAATGTAGGTCAAAAATAAAAATAAAATCAAGAAAATAATATCTTGGCGGTTATCACTTAGGTGTTCATTTTAATGTTTATTCTTTATCCTTATTTTTAAAAACCACTTTTCTTTGGAATGTATTAGCTAGCTAAAAAAGTAAGTATTCCCATGGAGTACTTTAAAATAGTAAAACAATTGTGCATAGCAAGGAACACTGGGCTCTGTCACTCATATTTCTGACTCTGTACAGGAAATGTAGCCTTCAGCCACTCTTTCTTAGACAGGATCAGATTCTGGATCATATTTCCCTTGGAATCCTCACTGATGACACGTTCAAATCCCCATGTCTCTATTCTTGAGCTTTGTGACCATGAGACATTTCTGTGACCCGGTTTCCTTGTCTGTAAAATGTGATAATGATGGAATGCATCCCTTTAGGCTTGCTGCAGTGATTATGTGAATTAGTCGATGCAAAATAACATCCCTATAGCAGGAGGCCCTTAATAATATGTTAGTTATTATTATCATCTTATTTCCAGCTCCACCACTCATGAGTCATGTGACCTTAAGCAAATTATTTAACTTCTCTGGATTTCATTTATCTCTAAATGAAGGTACTGGATTTGATCAGTGGCTTTCAAACTCAAGTGTGTTTCAGAATCGCCTGGAGAGTGTGTTAGACATGAAGTGTCAGCCCTATCTCAATATCTGGTTCAGTAGGTCTGGGATAGGGTCAAATCATTTTAATTTCTATTAAGTTCATGGGTGACACTGAAATTGTTGATCTGGAGACCATACTTTGTTTATAAATAAAACTGTTCTCCGTCTTTACTGCATATTCAAACCATCTGGGGAGTTTGACAAGCCCTATGCCCATGCTATGTCCCAGACCAGCAAAATCACAACCTCTGTAGGTAGTAACCAGGCCTTGGTGACTTTTAAAGTTTTTCATGTGTTTCCAAAGAGTCACCAAAGTTGGTAACACTTCTAATGTCTCTTTTAGGTAAAAAATGACTATACTTTTAACTTAAGTGATAGAGAAATGAATTGGTTACTACAACTCCCTCATCCACTCTGTCACACATAGGCTAATGCTATGAGGAAAAAAGCCTTTCTTTAATGAGGTGTTATGTGTATTTTTAGAGCATCCATAGAAGGTCTGCTGTACAGCATGCAGGGATGGTGCATGCTGAACTACTGCTTTGCACATTGCAGATTACTGTTATAAATCAGTTTTGTTGATGTCTTGTTTGATTACTAGAATGGTGTGAATATAATTCTTTGAATCCCGGAGTGTTGCTGTTACCTTTAAAGAGTTTCCTTAAGTCCTGACTCTTCCATCTTATCTTCTTGGTCAGTAACTGCAAACTAATTACATCCCCACTTAACCTCTGTGGGTGCGGGGGAGGGAGTGTAGGATATATACAACACACACACACACACACACACACACACACACACACAGAAACAATAACCAAACCAATACAAAACAGAACAAAACCAAATCACTCTAATTTTCTAAGCAGGGTACATACTGATTTTTGCCTTAGCCATTTATAAATTTTATGCCATGAATAAGTTTCATCTTTTCTCTATGTCTCAGGTGGCTCTGTGAAATAGAGACAATTGTAGAACTACTTCATAGGTATCTTAATTACTTTGCTCTTTGCCGAGACACAATACCTGACACTCATGATTTCAAGAAGGAAAGGTTGATTTTGGCTTATGTTTCAGTTCATAGTAGGCTGGCTCCAAGGCAGGACTGCACGGTAGAGGTACATGGCAGAGGGGAGGTACTCATGGCATGGCAGACAGGAAGCAGAGGAAAAGAGAGCTCAAGAGAGGAGCTGGGAGGGGCTGGGGATCAGTGGCACAGCGCCTGCCTCACAAGCGCAAGGTCCTGAAATGGATCCCTGGTACAAAAAAAAAGAGGACCTGGGAAGCGAGATCTACCTACCCAGGTCACACCCACGGACTAGGCCCCACTCCCTAACAGCAAGTCAGCCATAATTGTCCTATAAGCCAATCAGCTTCCAAAGGTCCTGCCTGTGACTACATGAGGCTTTAGGGAACCATCTAGATATAGCTGGTAGCAATAGGCTTTTGAGGTAAAGTTATTTACATAATTAGTCTTGAAAAATTACCATTAATAATCTAATGTTTTATAATATATTTTAATGTATAAAGGCATGTACATTTTATCTAAAGTATATTAAAACAAATGAGTATAAAATACATAATATACACATATAAATTAATATGTTAGAATATACACCAAATATTTAAATTTTTCTGTATTTCTAAACACAATTTATTTCCCTATGTGTTATGGTATTTATAAAACATACTTATGTAATTTTCAAATTATCACCATGGTAGCTTCTGGAGAAGCAAGGCTCTCTAATGTTCTTTTGTATCATCTTTATTACTTACCACTCTGAGACCACCTGTCCCCATGAAGTGTCTCAAAGTGCACGTCTTTCAATGTTTCTACATATTATTTCCTCCTGACTGCATTTCTCAGTGGCAAAGACAGATTCTCTTCCCTCTTACATTGGAATGCATAATGTGCCATTCCAAAGCCTGAAGGCAAAAATCAGTAGCTCCCTTAGAAAATGAAAGTGAAAATGTGTTGTTTTCTTTGGCTTGTCTTTGCTGTTGGTTTTTGGTGTGTGGATGTTTTGTGTGTATCTCCCCCAGCCAGGGTTGGGGGTTGGGAGTGTGGAGTGGGTGTTAGGGATGACAGACTGAAGGGCGTAGTGTCATCCATTGTGTTACAAGGGTTAATGGAGAAGGATTCTCCTAGCCTGGAGAAGTGCAGAGACATCCCGTTCTAAGAACAGTTCATTACTAGTTACATAGGAAGAAGGTGTATTAGTTGGAAGAAAGCCAAGGAGATTACGCAGAGCTCAAGTGCCTTCCTAAGACACACCAATCATCCTTCATTCACAAATTCAGTGAATACGTGATAAGAATGCTAGAAAGAATAGCAAGACTCCTGATTTCAAGGAAAGCACAGTTGATGGGAGGCTTGGAGACAGAGCAGAGAACTAGAATACGACATGTTAAGTACAGTTAATCTCACCCTGGAGGAAAGAGTGAGGGGCTAGAGAGGGAAAGATGTTGGAAGATTACCAGAAGTCAAGCTAGTTAGAGGAGGAAGAGCAGGGTGGCCATGTGGGTAAAGGGAAGGAGGCTAAAACCTGCAGGGAAACACAGGCAGCACAGTGTACTGGAGTCCAAAGTGTGAGGAGACGCTGTCTTGCTTTGCTGTCAACAGGGGAGACTGGCAAGGAGGCTGACAGATGTACCTGCTTTGTTCAGGACTCTGGTTTCCTACAGAGAAGGTGAGACTTTCAGTACTAAAACCAAGGCAATCTTGGGCAAACAAAGCAAGACAGTTGGACATCCTATCTTTGTGTGGGTATCTGTCAACTGAATCAAAGGCCTGTATGGTTTGCTTTGTTTTTCTGCTGAGTAATAGAAGGATATGTTAAAGACAGAATAGGGAAGAGCAGGAAAGAGGAGGTATGATGTTTGTAGACTAGAAGAAGATATCCTTGTTGAAGAATGTGTTCGTATTTTGGAGGAAGAGTGTTTCAACAGCTAAGGACCAATGGGTGGGACTCAGAGGGGTCCATGTGCTGTGCTCTTGAGAAGGAAGGACGGCGAGAGAGGCTGAGCAGAGAGCTCTTGGAGAGAGAGAGAGTGTGTGTGTGGGAAGATATTGCTGGAAGTTAATGGAAGAATTGAAACAGGAAACAAATTTAGTGGAATTTCTTTAAAATGTGTGGTTCCTGTCCATGGTTCATTAACCATGATAGATAACATAATTACATCCATTAAAATTACCTTTTGCCATTTTGAGATATTTATCAGTCACAATGATAGTCAGTGAAGATAGACTTAGATTATATCTTCTGAAAATGACATTATATTAACCTATACAAGTGCCAGTGTCTGCTACATAGCTTTAAAATTAATCTTGAGATCAAATAGGACATATGTAAATATACAGCTTTATGTAATTCTGTAGGTCTGAACAGATCTTCCGTGCTTTTCCATTTTAAATTAGAATGGCACTATGAATAGATATGTCAGCCACATATCTCATTGAAAATTTTCTAGTAACCTCATTAAAAAGTAAAAAGAAACCAATAAAATTAATCTTATATTTTGTTTGACACGATATAGCTAAAACATCATAATTTTAACATGTAATCAATATAAACAATTATTAACAAGATATATGGCTTTTTCGGTCTATACTAAGTCTTTGAAATTCAGTGTATATTTTTCACTTATAACAGTCTCAATTCAGATGAATAATTTTTATTAGGTATATTTGATCTTTATGCATGTACATTTGCATTTGAAAAAGTAGATTCAGACACCTAAGGTGCTAGAAATGTATTTCAGTTTTCAATGGCAGAACTAAACATCAGGTTTAAAATTTAAATATGATTAACTAAAATGAAAAGTATTTTCTTGCACAGTAATATGGCTTATTCACTCAGAAGAAAACTAGTTATCTGAGTGGATAAGCCTTAGAATAGGTGATCAACAGCGCTTGAAACATTTGGCGCACATTAATGGCAATTAGAAAATACAAAATTGGGCATCATCTTAAAAATTCTATGTTGTATTAATAACCAAGATTCTACTTTGAGGGGCTGGGAATTTAGCTCAGTGTCACTGCACCTGCCTCACAAGCACAAGGTCCTGAGTTTGATCCCCTGTACTAAAAAAAAAAAAAAAAATTCTATTTTGAGTTTCAAAAGCAAAACCTACTAAGCAATTGGTTTATTGATAACACTGTTCTGACTACAATTCTGAAAATTAAAGGTGCTAGTAATGTCCTTTGTTTATTGATCAGTAATTCCAAGTTCAAATTGATCAAGGGAATACAATCTGCTAAAAAAAGGTCAAAATACTATCTTGACCATGGTTTGAATTCACATTTCTCATGTAAAATTAAAGGATAGAAGTATTATCACTTGCTTAAAAAGTAATCCAAGCTAACCAAACTATTAAATGTAAGAATTTAAGAGACATTTCCTCAGCCACACTAGCTGTATGTTAAGTGCGTAACAACGTATGGCTGGTGGCTTTATTGGACAAGAAAAACATAGACTATATCGGTTGTAAGAATTTAAAATGGCACCTTTTATTTCTCTCCTTTGTCATGGTACTGCTTCTTTTTTTCCTCTTTAGCTGATGACAATTTGAAAATCCAGTTTACGCCATTCTTATAGATATTACTTCCACATGCTCCCTGTAGGTGGCAGCACTTTATCCTGAAACTAAAAGGAGGAGGAGTTGCTAGGACTTCTCAGATTCTGGCATTTTTCATAGAGAATCTCAAGTCTCAGGAAAATTCTTTGGTAGCATAGGGTCAGAGTCTTTTTTTTTTTTCTCTATTGTCATTCTGCACAGATGGCTATTGATTATGGAAAGAATCTCGCAGCCTCCAGCCTGCATAATGGCTCATTGCTCAGATAGGATAAAAAGCAATGAAGCTGGGCGATGCGGGAGGAAGGGGGCACAGTTAGACCGGTTATCACAACGCCTTTATTTGCTTTTGTCCACCCCTCACCTGTGGTGCTTCCAAGCGCCACTTAATAAAACTTCTCAAAGTGGAGGAGGGGCAGTTTTTATTTTATATGCTGTGGCAAAACGAGCCTATGTTTTCATTTTCCACTGAAGGTTGTAACTGAAGTTTTGAGAATAGATGCAGAACTTCATATTGATTTTGTGTATAAGATATCCACATCCAGTACTGAAAGGACTTAAGAAAAGACATCCAAGGTTACTATTTACCTGTAAACTGTATAAAGTTCATGCTTTTAATTAATTAATTATTTTTTTGTGCCACTGGAGATTTAACCCAGAGCCATTGCACTGAGATACATCCTTAGATCTTAAAATTATGTTAAAAAAATTGATGCAGGATCTCACTAAGTCACCAAATTTCCCAGGCTGGACTTGAACCCGTGATCATCTTGCCGCAATCTCCCGGTGTGCTGGGGTTACAGGCTTGCACCGCCACACCTAGCTCATGTTTTTACGTCTTGAAGCACCTCTCCCCACTCCTTCACGCTGCCCTAGTGGTGGGGACAGGGTCAAGAGTGAGGTACCGTGGACAGGGATGGAGAGATTCAGGGCTGGCTTTCCTGAGGATTGGTGTGTATCTGTGTCTAGCCCATGAGATCTGTCTGGTACTAAATCCCAACATGTTGTGGTTGGGCATCTTGATTCTTTTTGATTGACATTTAAAAAATACAGGTTCTCTTTACGGTAATTTTCCTTTAGTTTGTTTCCCAAATAGAGTATCAAGGTTCTGCTTGAATTTAATCATGACTTTACTTCATAGCCAGAATATTTGTACTGTAGTTAGCTAGTATAATAAATCTATCACGCTACATTTTTGATTGAAGAAAAACTGTAGTTTTCTTAATATATTCTTCAGTGCTTTCAAACTAACATGAAATGGATCTTAATGGCTGTGGAATAGAGGGAAAGATTGGGAAGCAGGAGCACTGACCTTATTTGTGACAGCTCTGTGTCAGCAGGTGTGTGGGCTCTTTGGCAGGTGCTTGCTCACATTGCTTCCTTTAACTGCATAGCAATTTTTTTTTATAGATAAAAACCCTGGCCTTACAGAGGTTCAACACAGATACAGTTGAGAGAAGAAAATACTGAAATAGTTTTGTTTCTTATCTTTTTAACAGAGATAACATATAACAACTGAGTCTATATTAAGACATTTGAGAATTGAAAATCTGTTGTCAGACGTATACGATCTCTTGGACTGTATCTTCTTGGTTCTCTTTATTCTCTTCAGACTATTCTTTCATCTGCTTCACTAACAGCATTTTGTCTTCCTTTCAAAACTTCAGCAGTTGCCCCAAACTCAGGACTTGCCTTCTATTTTTTTCTTTATCTTCTTAATGATCATATTCATCCCCTGCATTCAACTATCTTCCCATGCATATAATTTGCAAATTTACAGCTCTATTCTTCTATTAGTCAGGCTAGAATCATTGCTCAACAAATATCCTCATAAATCTCAGTTTAAGTTCATAAGAGTTTATTTCTCTGTCACACACATTCTAATGTAGATACTCTATACCTACTTTTCTGGGAGACTCCTTAAAATGTAGTGACTTAGGGAGACACTATCTCCATCTTACTCTATTTTATGTCTTGGACCCCTTTAGTAGTCTGGAGGAGTCTCTGAACCTCCTCCTAAGATATTTTTTCTAAATGTGAAAAAAAGAAAAAAAAGACATCATAATGGATCTAATAACTAAAATTCAACTTTTATTTCAAATTAGGGGTAGGTAAATTTCAAGGTAACTACACTGTATATTTGAAGTAAAATATATGTAACAAAGCCACAGGTGATGCTAACCTTTTTGTAGTTGTTGCCTGTATTCATGAGGGATAAAAATTTAATATGAGAAAATGAAAAAAATGGAAACAAAGCCTTCGAAATAGGCAGGGGCAGAAGGGTTGAAGGGAGGCCAGGGGAATGGGGAAAAAAAATAAGAACCAAGATAGAGTACTTAAAGGTGCAAATTCCCAATGATGAATGTCATTATATTCTATACCTAAAATGTACCAATAAAATCAATTTAAAAATGAAATAAATTCCTTTATGAGCTATGAAAAAAAGTCAAATTCTAGTTAAAAGTCAGCAAAAATAAAGACAGGTTTTCCCCATCCACATTGATTTGACTCCTGAATGGTACAACCCAAAGGTCTACTGATAGAATTACCAGAGTCTTCTTACAGCCCTCTGCTTGATTGTACACATCCAAATGAATGAGAAGCAAAGACTGTGGGATAATAGGGGACACTTGAGAGGCCAACCCTGGAAAGGACGTACCCACTTACAACCATAGTTCTACGGGCTATAACTAGTTATTCCCCACTCGTACTCCAGGTTTAAGAGGCTGGAAGTTGCATTTCAGCTGTGTGAGAAGGAAAGGTGTGTGCATGAGGTGTGGAGCAAGAAGTGTTTGAATGAAGAATTATCAGTGGACACTAACATTGGTGAGGGAAAATAGGCTGGAAAGTAAATAGTTTCAAAGTGTCAAGGTACTTCCACACAAGGTATTTATTAGTTGCGAAAGGAAAACAGTAACTTTCCACAGAGGAGGAGATCAGGTAGGCACCCCCTTATCCAGGTGATCAAAGCTGACGCCAGTGGTGGTCCAACTTAACATCTTGTGCTTCCTGATGTATCACTCAAAGGAGAAGCGAAATTGTTTCTATAGTGTTTTTGTCTATAACCCTTAATCTGAAGGAGACATCAGAAAATCTCGAATTGAGGGACGTCTATACAAAGTCTGGCTAACATTCTTCACAGTTGCCCAGGCCATGGACCTTTCTAGATCAAAGAAGGCCAAAGAGACATGGTGACTAAATGGAAATGTAATCCTGGTTTGCATTTTGGATCAAAAAATGGATATTAGTAAGACAATGAGAGCTAGCAAAGCCAGAAAAAAGTTTATAGCTTTGAAAATAGTAGTGTATCTATCTGAATTTCTTGATTTTGATACTGCAGTTAAGCAAGAAGAATATGACCTTGTTTTTGGAGATCCATACAAATATGTGCAACTTGTTCTTAAACGTATCAAAAAAGCACAATCTATTCTGTGTCTGTCTGTCTATCTATTACCTATGTAGAATAATGTGAAAGATGATGGATCTATATAAATGGATAGGCAGATGAAAGGATGATAAAGTAAATTTGATAAAATATTGATGTTTTAAAAATGTTGATATTTAAGGAATTGAGGTAAACATATATGGGAATATTTTGTGCTTTTAAAGAACATTTCCTTTAAGTCTGAAATTATTTTTTAAAAAGACAAAAATTAAGCTTTGCTCTTCTAACTTTCATGTGCCTTTGCCTTCCTCTTTCTCAAAGAACCTTTGGTGACAGTCTGGATTGGTCACTGATGCTGTAGTTAACACCAGAATAAGCCTAGGAGTTTCTGGGACATGTGGAAAGGCTGTAGTTCTCCATATTTTAATTCATTTTCTTGGTAATATCAAACCTGTTCTTGAATGGATGGCTGTTGCCTACCAATTTGCATACCAATCCTGTAGATTTTGGGATTTTATTTTCTTGATAGTGTCTTACACATATGGGTAGATTTTAATGCCAAAATCATAAATGGTTTCACCAAGACTTCATTGGAAAATCTGGACTTGAAGTCTACTTTTGCAGAGTGTTTTGCCAAGCATGACTTTTTAGAAGAAAAGATCTGATCGAGTTCATTTATTAACAAAGACATATACAGGTTGAGAATTCCTAACCTGAAAATCTAAAATCCAAAATGCTCCCAAATCTGAAACTTTTTGAGTGCTAATAGTGAAAAGTTCCACATCTGACCTCATGTGATGTGTTACAGTCAAAACAGGCACACTAAAAATATTGTATAAAATTACCAGCAGAGGGGCCGGGGATTTAGCTCAGTGGTTTTGCTGCCTGCTGCGCAAGCTCAAGGACCCGAGTTCGATCCCTGGTACCAAAAAACCCCCCAAAAACCAAAAAACAAAAAACCAGCAGACTGTGGATCTGAGATGTGTATGAAATATACATGAATTTTGTGTTTAGACTTGGGTTTCATCCCCAAGGTATCTCATTAAGCATATGCAAGTGGTTCAGATCTGGAAAGAAAAAAAAACAAAAAACAAAAACAAAATCCCAAATATTTGTGGTTCCAAGCATTTCAGAACAGGAATATTCAACTTGTAATACTCTAGGAATCTAAGAAAATTTCCCCTTTTTTCTTTGAATAAGGAGCAATTATGATAGCCTTTTAATACCATTTAAAACAGTTGGGTTTATATTCAACTTATTCTGATCCTTAATATATATGATTTTGACTCTGACCACATGCAATGCCGCCTCCCCCATGAGATTATAGTGAGGAGGGAAATTAAAGAGATATTAATGACCCTATAATTTTTAACTATAATTTTTATCATAGTTAGGTAACCCATGGACAGTTTTCCTACGGCTCTAATTTGGGAGAAAATCTTCTTTTAATTAATGTTTTTAGACATTAAATTTGTGGGAATAAATTTGACTTAGAAGTAAGGTAATTTACAAGTAAAGTACCCCAAAGCCAAAGGACCTTGATGTATTTGTCAGGGTTCTACAAATAAAATCCAGCAGAAGCTCCCCAATTTTATTCTATTGGGAGTAGTAGACCTTATATAAATAAAGGAAATTTAATTATAAATAGGACTAAAAAATCAAAAGCTCATGCAAAAGCCTACCCTCTTAATATTATTTACTTTTTTTTTTTTTTTTTTTTTGTACTGGAGATCGAACTCGGGACCTTGTTCTTGCAAGGCAGGCGCCGGAATCACTGAGCTAAATCTCTGGCCCCAATATTATTGACTTTTGAAAAAATTTTAAATAAAATAGATATGATTTGTATTATGTTTTTTGATCTATAGTTATATACAACCTTTTAAATGTTTCTACAGTGCGAATGCAATATAAATACATAATATGTATACGTAATATTCTATTATTAAGTTTTATGCCAGAACTCACTCAACTAGTCCATGAATGTTAGAATTTGAAATATTTTTCCTGAAAGATAATTAACCTCTATTGGCCTATAAAGCATCTACATGCATTTTACCTCTGTTGAATGAGCTGCTGAGGATAAATCCCCAGAGTAAGATTGCTATATCTAAGAAAATGCAAAGATTGATAGATTGATGACAGATAGATGTGTGTGTGTGCATATTCTTACTATATGTTATTTTAAAATGTTTTTAACAGTTTGTAGTGGTGTATACACACTATCTGCACCATTTTAATCACCATCTTACTAGATTTGGGTACTGGATCCCAATATTTGCCAAATTCAATTCTGGAAGACAACAGAGGGTCGTGGAGAGAGCTTAAGGTTGGAAGTTAGGCAGTTTTATGATACAGTCCTGTCTCTCAGGAATTTCGTGATGCTGGTCAAAGTACTTAATCTCTATGAGTTCAGTTTCCTTTTAAAAAATGATTAATAGTACATAGAGCTTTTCTGAGTTTCAAATGAAATAGTTTGTAAGACACCTAAACATGACTTGGTGGAATGAATCTTTCCTTAATAAGAAAATTGGTGGAACACTCATCTTTTGCTCTGCATTCTCTGCTAATTTTGTAGGAATAGCTCTCTCAGTATGAATAAGAAGCAAGGCCAAGTTTATCTTTAAATGGGAAATCCTTCCTCTCAATAGCATTTAAGACTGATTTTGGATATTCCTTCCAAAGCTTGTATCAGTTCTTTTTTTCAAGAAAATATCTTTTACAAGAGAATTATATGATAGGATGCATTTTAGCAAAAAACTTGAACTGGTTTTGAAAATTTGAAAATTAATCTTACAAAGCAGAGAGTCCAGATGTAGGGTGAGATGGACTGGAATCCAGAGTTGGGTGAATCATTAGCTTGATAATGTTATCAAAGACCTGGGTTCTTTCCAACTTCTTGCTCTGTCATTTTCCATATATCTGTTTTATCCTGAGGCTGGGTTATCCCATTATCAAAAAGTTGTTTTCATCAGCTCTCAGAATAAGGTTTTCTTGTTCACCTTAATAAGAGAACAGGGTAAAAATATTCCTAAAATTATGTGAGATTAGTGATTCAAACTGATTAACTAAAATTAAGCCATATGTTTATCCCCGACCAACCAGATTAGATTAATCAAGATCTTCTGATGCTGGAGATAGTGGAAAGAGATAAGATTTTATTTGAGAATCAGTGAAGTTGTAGAGCCTACATTTTTGTCAGCGTCAGTGGTATACACTGCAAGAAAAACAGGTTTTGGACACATTGATCATAGCTTGCCTTACTATCAGAGTTTTATTAATTTGAAAAATAGGCCAGATAATTTAAAGCTGTTTTCAATATCTATTGACTTTCCCATAGCCTTTGAATTCACACTGAGAAATAATTTATGATTTGAATTATTGTCTTGATTCAGGACTATTATTGATCTTTTGGATTTTGTATCACAATATTACTATGCACTTAAGAGACAGTAGAGATGTGCATATATTTGACAAATGTTCATTGAGCTCTTATTGCTTACCATCCATGGTATTTACTGCTATGGGTGCAATGGGGAACATAGCAGGGTCTTTGCTATTGCAAATATTATAATTTATTAGATCAATAAATTCATGTTTTAAATTAAGGCTGGATTGATTTCTTTGTGCATCTCAGTGTAACTGCCATGCAAACAGCACATTCCATTGTTATGGCTTGCATCTACATGTCTCCCTAAAAGCCTCATATGCTCATAGGTGGGGCATTTTTGGGGGGGGCTGGATCTAGGGTCTGTAATACTGGGATTAAGTATATGTGGTCCTAATTATTTCACTGGCTTAGAATAGTTCAGGGTGTGGATAATTGGAAGGCCCACCTTGGGTGTGGGTGGCAATACCCAAAAGGGTTGTAGCTTGGATGGGATAAAAGGGAAAGGCTTTGTGGCCTGCTGCTTGCTGACTCTTGCCAGCTCTGCCATGGACTGTCGCTCCTCTGATGCTACTCTGCCATGCCACCCTGCCTTGGAGCCAGTCCACTGGACTGAAACCTCTAAACATCGAGCCAAGATAAACCTTTCCTCCTTTAACATTGGGTGTTGAGTATTTTGTCTCAGCAGTGAAAAAGTAAACAAGGCACTATCTTGTTATAGAAAATGGAAGACAGATTTCTTTGGCACTGATGTCATAAATCTCTTATCACTTGGTTAGAAATTTCACTGAGAGAGGTTGAACTTTGGTTCACTGCTGTCAGAGGAGACAACTTTTTTGGTTTATGTCAACTTTCCTCAACTCTGAATGGATAATCCCAAATAGCCTGAGTTGGCAGGTTAATTTGTTTAACAGCACTTATTAATAACTTCCTCAGTATGTAGCTCTTAACAAGCACTTACATAGACGCAATCTTTATTTCTTCTATGAGCTTCCACAGAGGCAGTTGCAATGGTGAGTAGTGGAACTGAACAGAACATTTAGGATCTATAATTGACAGGCTTGGTAACAATGGAAAGTGAATTTCTCAGCTAAATGTAACTGAATGTGGGTGACATATAGAGAGATAGGAAACAGTGGAGGGAAGGTAGATTAGGCTAGACGAGGTAGATTATGGGTTCTGGGACATACTAGGTTTCTGTAAAAGGGCCATGTAAAAATAATGATTCAAGGGTTGGATATTTATTTCTACATTCCTGTCAATCAATAAACTTCCAAGAAAATGAGGTTTAAAGACTGTTTTGAACAACATAAATGGAAAGTTGTGGTAAGATACAATGGCATGATAGCTTACAGAAGAGTTTTAAATAAAAGCTCTAAGAGGGGAGGGGAGAACTCAGGTTATATTAGCTTGGAGGGAATAAACAGAATAAAGAAAATAGAGAGGTGGGAGACAGGAACATGATAAGTAAAACAAGAAGGAAATTCTTTACCTCTACAACTAATGCTGATGATTTGTGGTGACATTCCTGTAGATCTGAACAATTCACTTGAGCACTATATGCTCTTATTTTTTCAACTCTAAATAAGAAAATATTATGCAATACTTGTCACAGTTTTCTCAGAGCTTAACTCAGACTGTTAATGAAATTAAAATTGAAAATCTATTTTTCTTGCAAGAGATTTCATTATAAATATTTATTAAATTAGGGTAAAACACTCTTGAAGTATTTGTTATACAGAATTAAAAATATAGTCATGACTAATAAAGCCAGATGTAATTTCAATTATACTCTAGTTATTAAAATATAATTGTTATATAGCTGTAACTAGTATTTGATTTAATGTGACTATTATTAAATATAATTGATAAATATAACTGGGAAGATTAAAATTAAACTATGAAGAAGAATCCTAAAACTGCCTACTTCTTTCCAAGAGGTCATTGTCATTGGGTCCATATGAAAAAAGCAAAGGAGAATTAAGCCAATTTTATTAGTTAGCTTCCTCATCATTGAGACACAAGTACCAAACACAATTTACAGAAGGAGAGGTTTAGTTTGGGACATGGCTTCAGGAGATTCAGTCCACGATTGGGCAGTAACATCATGGCGTAAAGGCGTGGCAGGGAACAACTGCTTAGTTCATGGCAGTCTGGAACCACAACAGGGGACCAGTGCCAGAGAGCAAGGGGCCAAGGACCAGATAGTGCCCAGTGTCACACCTCCATGACTCACCCAAAAGTGTGCTTCACTGACCTCCTATGTGGCTCCCAAGGCAATCAAGTTGACAATCTTAACCATCACACAAATATTGAGACTTTTAAGCAAAAGTGCTAGATATAATTGATTCTAATATAGATAATTTGTGTGTAATTTTGTTATCATAAATCTAACCAAGCCTCTTTTCCTCAAGAACATTTCATAATAAGATGCAAAGAAAGTTTAGACAGATAAAGAGTCTTTGATAGAAATCTATCTTCATCTCAAATTAGACATGGAGATGATTATTTTTAATATTTCACCTGTTTCTGAGCAAAAAAGTATAAGAAAGCGAAAATAGATTAGAGAGAAAAATGTTTGAAGAAGGGAAAAAGAGGGCAAAACAAAAAAACCCAAAACCAGTAGAAATATAAAGGAAGCCCTAAATCAGTAAGATATCCCAGATATGCACAGATTATACTAGAGTTTTCTGCAGAAGTACTGTAAATCACTCAGAAATAGTGTACAACTTATTTGCTTAAAATTTCCAGTTAATGTGCTTCAGCAGCATTTTGCAGATAATGACTTATTATGGAGGCAGAGCTGTTTCACTTTGTCCTGTTCTCTGTCCTGTGATATACTTTTTATTGCTCAAAAGCTATAGAATTGTACCCATGCCTATTGTTGTCTGCCTGATGGGAATTCATGTAATTGAAAGCATTTATCCTCTCTTAGTAGAAAAATTGGGCACTTGGAAGTAATGAAATCCCCCACCTTTGTCCACAGCACAGGAAATACTCTTCATCCAGCTTTGTTCTAAAGTTTCCACTGTTCCTGGGATAACCTGTTGAAAATATAGTCCTGCAGTGGAGAATCAGCCAGACTTTCATGTGGCAGGATAGCTACTTATGCTCATAGATTTACAGCTTGGTTACTATTTCCCCACTGGTTAAAAAATAAAACTGTTCTTTCAACAAAACAAAACAAAACAAGGAGTGACATGAAGAAAGGCTGTAATACCTCATGGAGTAAAAAAAGACAAGTTATAGGACAAACGTCAAATAGATCCTATTTTTTGAATAAGCAATTGTATAAGTCATGCTTACATATATATGTTTAGATAATTTACTTATGAACAGTGATTAGCTCTGGGGATAAAGTAATAAAAGCCAAGGAGATTTTCACTTTTTATTTTATACTGTATTGTCTGAACTTATAAAATGAGCAAGTGTTTTGTAATTAAAAAAAAAAACCTGACAAACAACTACAGGGAGTAAGAAATTTCTTGGGGATAGAATATGTTTAAATAATTAATTTGTTGATATGCTGCTTGACTATTATTTTCTTTTTCTAAATCAAAACTCCCCTGCCTTTCTTGGAAGTTCACTTTGAAAAGGAAGGGTAAATGTTTCTAATGAAGTGAACAGCTCAACCTTCCCACCTCCTGCCCAAATGCCTCATTTTGGTTTTGTTAGTTAGCAGTGTTACATGCAAGTCATTGTGGAAAATCAAGGAATGTGGGTGTTTAACAGGGCAGTACAATGGGAGACCGTGCTTTTATACCAGTTGGTTTATCAAATTGAAGCAGGAAGAGAGATTTGGAACAACAAGACAAGAAGTATCAGAAGGGGTCTCAGTTGTCCTGGGCACTGTGACATGGCACCCAAATGTCATGAACGGGTGACCCTTCCAACATATGCACCAATCTGAATCTCTGAATTCCCTGCAATATGCCACAAAATAATAAAGAAAAAGTTGTTTCCAATAACTTTTATAATAACTCTTCCATCATGTTATGAAAGGATGGATTGCATTTTGTGTGGCCATAGGTATGTTGGGGGAGGAGGAGAAAGAGAAGGGAGGGCTAGCCTCAGATCCCTTTTTTTTCTTCATTAAGTTTATTGGTACATTTTAGGTATACAATACAGTTCCATTCATCATTGGGATCTTGTACCTTTACACGATGTATCTTGGTTCTTATTTTTTTTCATTCCCCTCCCCTCCTTCACCCTCTTGGATTCCTTTATTTGAATTTTTAAGGCCAAATATTTGGCAAAATATATGGCAGATTAAACCACTTACCAAAATTCTTATCAAAGTCAAAAACATTAACTACTTTTAGAAAAATTTATTACAGAGGGCCTCTGGGGGAAACTGAGTACAGTGTGGCCAGAGAGACAAAAGGCTTCACTTACATGCTAGGGAGCTATTCAAAATTGAGTTCTGTTCATTGGAAAAATCCAGGCTAACAAATCAACTATCAAGCTTTAAATTCTTAGCAGATGTCCAGCCCTAACATATTCCTAAATGCTAAAAGACTGCTTGACAGACGGGTTATGAAGATAAGATCTGAGTGGTTGTAAAGCAGAGAAATTGTGAAGCATTAAAAATAGGCTTCCATTCATCTCATAAAAAAAATCCTCAGTCATTTATGACTCAAGTCTGTTGTTTCTTGCATTATTACATCTCCCTTTTCTCCAGGATCTTAAATGTCTTTCCATTATAGATTGAATTGTGTCTCTCTCAAAAAATGATGCACTGAAGTCCTAAACTTCAGTATCTCTGAATGTGCCCTTACTTGGAGATAGGGTCTTGATGGATGTAGTGGAGTTGAAATGAAGTCATTAGGGTTGGCCCTAATTCAATAGGACTGCTGTTCTTAAAAAAGGAGGGGAGGGATTTGCGCGCGCACACACACACACACACACACACACACACACACATGCACAGAAAGTCAAGTGAAGATAAAGGCAGAAAGTGGAGTGATGCTTGTATAAGCCAACACACCACAGATTGCCAATAAACTATCAAAAGCTAAGGAGGGGCTCGGGCAGAGTCTTGAGCACAGCCCTCAGAAGGAACCAACCTGCTAACACTCTGATTCTGGACTTTAGCTTCCAGAACTGGGAGACAATACATTTCTGGTACAATCTGGAGCTTTGTTACAGCCGTCCCACAAACTAACACATTCTCTCATCTCATCTCTTTCAACACTAATGCTCTGGAACAATTCTTGTTTTTATAGAAGCTGAAAGTCCATTGATGAAGAATATGCTCCTTTGCAGGAGTGTATGCTTGAAGTCAGCTGCTGGGAGGCAACTGGGGGCTTTTACTCTCAACCTACTTGACGGAGGTCACTGGTGGAGTCAGGTCACCTTCCTGGCGGGCAACCCCATGACGCAGGACAGCTAGGGTTGTTTCCTCACTCTTCAGGTCTTTGTGAAAGTAGGAGCTGCAGTCTTTTTTCCACTGATTTATTGAAGGAAGAGCCTGCTGTTTATAGAGTCATGGTCAGAGCTGACATAGAGAATCTGATTTAAAGAAAAAAGCTCTCAGTTCTTCTGTTGGCAAATGAGTGAGCCATTGAGGTTCTAGCTGGAAAAACGATGCCTCGGTCTTGGTCACTTTTGATGGGTGAGTTTCACTTTTGGATTGTGAGTTTCACTAATGCTTGCTGTCAGATGGCTTTCAACTAAATAAACATACCGAACATATTCACTACTGTGGTAACATAAAAAAGAAAAGTGTAAAACAAGAGTGACAGACAGATTGGGACTCAATGCTTTGCACAACATAAGTGTCTAAGAAGTATTTGTAGAGTTGGAATAAGTTAATTTAGCAGGTTTATTGTAAGGAATATTGCTTTCAGGAAATTAGAGAAGGCTTTGGGCAGATCATGGTCAGTTTTGATTCATGTTGCAATGAATTTGGACCAAATCCATTCTGTTGGCTGGTAAAATTCACTTGCAAGCAGAGATAGAGAAGGGTAGATTTTTATTTATTGCTCTATTCCAGATACATACTTTGATTATACTGAATGGTGCCATTTTAGGAAACATAACATCTCACAGAAAACAATGAAGTTGGTGGCAGGAGAGGGACAAATGGTTGTTCTGTGTAATGAATAACTGACATTTTGTTTGAAGTTAAGTTGTGTTGTTTGAACTTTTCTGTCTCCAAAAAGGCACCGTATGCCAAGAATGGGTAACAGTTTCTGGGTCACTGGGGACCAATTAGTCATGGATGGGTTGTGACCCTTCACATAATCTTTCTGTATTATCTAAAAGTGTAAGCAGCTTGTGGTAGATTCTTAGTTTGGTTTTTGCACAAGTACTAGGAAAGTTGGTTTGTCACTGCTTTTCACCACCAACTTCCCTCTGGAGAAGTCTGTTTTTCTCATAGTAGTTAGAGGTGAGCGGTTTAAGGAAATGTCCTCTATCCATGGTGGTGAATATTTATTTGCAGGGGAAACTGAAAGAAGCCAAAGCTTTTCTAGATTTATTTTTGGGGGGGCACATTAACAGAATTAGCTGATTGGGGAAGTAGAATCAACTTGGGACTAGATAAAGTACCATTAAATGAATATACATTTATTGAAACTTTTTCTCTTGGTTTGTTACTGGCTTCATTTTTAGCATCATTTTACTTGACCTGCCTCTCATTTTACTGCAAGGAAAGAGTGGGCTGGGGTAGATTTGGAGCTAATGTCTTGTCCAGTGTATTCCTTTGTTTTGGGGAAAAGGGAAACATCAAAATTTATCCACCTGACTACTCTCTAGGTAGTCAGTTCCATAACTGAGGAGGACTGAAGCTGCAGGGGAGTTAAAGGAGGCTGGACAAAGAGCACGTGGGAAAACAATCTATCCATGGGGATTGTGTATCCTAGACAACAGGAGAACTCCTTGACAAGGACACAGATGGTCCAACTTACGATGGTAACCGACTTAGGATCTTTTAACTTCACTGGGGTGAAGAAGTGATAGGTATTCAGAAGAAATGGCACTTGGAATTTGAATGTTGATCCTTTCTT
The DNA here is from genome assembly GCF_000247695.1 of Heterocephalus glaber. The sequence goes on along the minus strand of NW_004624785.1, from coordinate 6,515,658 downwards.
GGGCTAGCAATATACAATACAACCCTCAGTCTTAATGCTATGCTGCAGCAGTGGGCACAGCTCCGTCAGCACCTGACACCTTTCAGTCCCCTCTGTTGCTGAGCTAGGACCTTGAGTAGGTTAGATGTTTTTAATGTATTTTCAACTTTGATGGATTTATCAAGATCTTAACTTCATCATAAGCCAAGAAGCACTGGCACTAGCAAGTTAGAACAGTCTTGAGGGGGGGGTCACAGCCCCCCACCCCCCCAAATGATTTACAGAGGATGTTCAAGGCCTGCTTAGCACTAGGAAGGTGCAGGACAAGCAAAGTCATCCCTGCAGAGGTTTTGTCTAGCCAGAAGTTATGCCAGATTTTTAATGATCTGGATGGCAAAGCTTATGATCAGAAAATTGGCTAAATATAAGAATGGATATGAAAGCACCTTAAATCACTGGCAATTTTGGATGCAAATAGAAAACTTCAGGGCTGTAGAGGCAAAGAATTGGTATAGCAACTTGAACTTGCTGGGTCAGAAGGCACCTGACATGAGGAAACTTTAATTGGCAATCCTGAGCACATAAGGGAGGGCAGAGACAGGCTGGGGAGATGGTGCCTGGGTTAAAAGAGACTGGCACAAGCAGTGACCATGGCACTGAAATGTTAGGAAAAGGAGGCCGAGTAACTCAGCTTGGGGTGCGAAGGGTTTGTGGGCAGTACCAATGATTCCTGCAGCAGTTTCATGGTGTCAGACACCAAAGTGGAGGCTGTCTATTCTCTGCCATGACTAAGAACAGACAAGGTCTGGTGGGCTCATTGGGCAGCCAAAGAGAAGGACAGAGCCACAGGTACTAATGGCTGTTAATTACTGGAGAAACAGTGATGAGTTTTCTTACATAGATGTGAGAATTACATGTGCTCAGGAGCCTGCCCACAGATTGGCTGGATTAGAGAAGAGATAGGAAGGTGAGTTGATGGGATGGACTAGCAGGTTTGTATTCAGGTTTTCTTATATTAGACAAAAAGGCCCAAAATGATTGATGGGGTGCAACTCTGAAGAAGGTTCACCCAGGCTTGTGTGATCGCTAGCTCTGTGAAAAAGTGGAAGAAAAGCCTGTCCCGCTCTGAGGGTTTTGTTTTGGTTTTTATTGCTTCTTTTACCAGTCCCTAGTAAGGATATTGCTTAAAACTGCAGCTGTGGAATTGGGAAGAAGGGGTGAGTCAGGTGTTTCCCTGGCTGCTCACGCTCTGGGAAGCAGGTGGTTTTGGTTAGAGAGGTGTTAATGCGAGAGTGCACATAGGAGGAGTGGAATTCATAACAGAGGGAGAACAGAAGGATTAACTCAGAGGCAAGGGGCAGATGTAGGTGGTTAATATGTACAATAGATGGCATAAAGCCAGGAAAGGCACATCTTGATATTTAACTACCGAAGACACAGCTTGTTTCTGACTCAATTTTTAAAAGAAGTTTCCATTTTCCTTAGAAAATGATAGTTGTTTTTCTTAAATTCTTTATATTTATTGTCCATGAGTTCTTGTGGTTAAGCATGTATTTTCCTGTTTTGTGCTCAGGGCAGTGTAGACCAGAAAGCACAATGGCAGACACCTGCATGCTGCTAAGTGAAGTCTGTCTTCTTTTTTAAAAAAAAAATTTTTTTTTTTTAACAGTTCTCATTCCTTTTCCTCATGTCTCATTATTTAACCCAGTGGTTTTTGACTGGCAGCATACTGGAATTACTCAGAGGAGTTAAAAAAATTCCTGTTGTGGACTCCCCCAGGATTCTGCTCTCTTTGGTGTGGGGTGGGGCTGGGCATGTACACGATTTAAACACTCTGGTTGTGATCCCAAGGTGCAACAAGCTGGGCTCAACCACTGGACTTTCAGGTTTTCTAGGAACGGATTTCAGATGAGAGTTAGGTTATGTTTGATGTCTGGGTGTTGCTGGCCCACCCAGAAGAGCACTGGGAATCTAAATCATCACACAAAAACTGCTTATCCCCGTTCAGGTTCTGACCCTCCCAGTCCTGAAAGCTCTTTGCTACTTGGTCCATCTGAGGAAAGAGTTGTAGAAATTTCTGACTAGAAATTGTTTCAATTTGTTTTGGCCTGGTTTTTAATGAAAATGTGGCAGATTTATTAAATATAAGTGGCTCTTTAATACTCAGATTTTAGTCATCTTTGTTGTAGAATGTGAATGCTAATAAAATTTTTTGTTTCAAAAACATCAATTTCCTTTAAAACTTCTTTCTTCCTTTTTTTTTTCTTCTTGGTACCGGGGATCGAACTCGGGTCCTTGCGCTTGTGCAGCAGGCAGCGGAACCACTGAGCTGAATCTCTGGTCTCTTAAAACTTCCTTTGAAGTAGAATTAGCTGTAATGTGGTGCAGAAGTATATGTTCTAGTCATGGGATTATGGAAGTTGGGGATTTGGATTATTGAGTTCAGACTTTTTCTTTTAAAAATAAAGACTTCAAATTTTGCTTGACAACAGTCAGTCAGTAATCTGTTGGAGTTGGAACTTGAATCTGATTCTACATCTTTCTTGATCGGAATATTAAAAAAAGAAGGAAAGAAATTTATGAGTTTTTCTTTTATTTCTGAAAGTAATAATTTTTCATGTAAAAATGTGAGTATAGAAAATGTTACAGTGTATAAAGAAGCAAGAATTGTATATATTTCTATAATCTAGTTTCTTCACTTTAAATAAGATAATAACTCTATTTTGGAATACATTATTTTCAAGAATTAATGCTATAATTGAATATTATAGATAATGATTTTTACCTATTTCCAATATATACATATACAAACACACACACATATAATGGGATATATATTGATATACATATATATGGTGTGTGTATATATATATATATGCTGTAGTGAGGCTTCAGTGAACATTTCTATATGTTATCTTGTTATATATTGGATTAGTTCCTCAAGATTTCAAGATACTTTTAAAAGTATAATGTATATAAGACTTTTGATACACACTTCCATATTTCCCTCCATGATTGTATACACTTAAAAATGAGTGGAGGTGAGGGCTGTTAAGCTGTGAATGTCCCTTCTAAAATGCATGTGGAAATCTGATTGCCATTGTCCGAGCAGTCCTACGTTGTAACAGTATTCAGGGGTGGGATGTGCAAAAGGTGGTTGGGCCATGAGGGCTTCTGTGTTCATGGATTGGTGCTTTGTACAGAGTGAGCTCATCATTCGTTCCCCTTGCTCCTTTGCCTTTTTGCTTTCCACATAGAATGAGGCCACAAGAAGGCCCCTTAGATGCTCTCCCTTCCAACTTGGACTTCCCAGCCTCCAGAACTGTGAGGAAATAAGTGTCTGTGCTCTGTAAATGACCCAGTCTGTGGCATCCTATTAGAGTGGCACAAATGGATTAAGATACCATTTCATCACTCTATTATTCCAGCTGCCTTCTGGAACTCAAGCTATCCAAGCCTTTCCTCCAGAAAGCTAATCATTTAAACATGGGAAGTGAATGTGTGAATGGATGATTAAGACCAATAATTATGAGCCAGTTCCCACAAAGCCTCCACAGGGTTAAATGTAAACCAAAATCAACATGAACTATACCTCCAATCCCCTTCCTTGTGCATACTTTTTCCAAAGCCCCACACCCAGTCACTGAAATTTGATCTTATTTTTTGTGACCTAGAGATTTTTTACTCAGTGTTTCATGTATGTAAGTTTTATTGTAGTAGAGGCTGATCCCACTACCCCATTACCACCACTTTTATACATCACCAGCAGGAACCTACAAGTTACATGTTACCCCGTGTCCCCTGAGGACTTGTACAACTGCCAGTGCTGGGCTGAGGGGGCAAGTGGCAGCTGGCATCTAGTCCCTGTTGGCTACCCCAACAAACCTCATGGCATAGAGGCTGTGGATGCCTGGAAGAATGGACACTTCCTGCCACTTCCCAGGAAGGCTCCAAGAGGTCAGGAAGAGTCCCATGTCTCCTCTCCTTTAGAGGAGATGCCAGCTATTTTGCTAGCTGGAGAAGGGTTGGCAGTTCATTGACAAGTCCCAGATTCTTAAGTGCAGGTGCCCTGCACTGGTTTGTGCAGGGTAAGAAAGGCAGAAGAAGCCTCTCAGAGCGCAGAAGCCTCAGAAGCTTTGAGTGTAGACAACAGGTAAAAGGAGTTAATTTCAGCGTAGTCTAATAGGGAGTAGTGTTAGAATCTCTGCATGTATAGTTCTATTTAGGAAATAATTTTATACTTTACTCTTCATAGAAGACATGTGTATTTAAAGAAACATTATTATTATTATCATCACCACCACCAATATTATTGGTTTTTTGGAGACAAGGTCTCACCATGTAGTCCACTGGCCTTGAACTCCCTATGTAGCCCAGGCTGGCCTCAAACTCACTGCGATCCTCCTACCATAGCCTCTTGAGTGCTGAGATTACAGGCATGTACTACCACTCCTAGCTCTAGAAACTTTCTACTTTAGAATAGTTTTAGATTTCCAGAAAAACAGAAGACTGAGATTTTCTTTCTATCACACACTCAGTTTTTCCTATTAGTAGCATCATATTTTATTAGTATGGCATATTGCAATTAATATTGATAACACTGTTATTATTAACTCAAGCTCATATTTCATTCCAATTTCCTTAGTTTTTACCTAATATGACTTTTTCTATTCCAGAATCCCATGCAGAATGTCACATTGCATTGTCTCCATAGGCTTTTCTAGTTAGTGACAGTTTCTCAGGTTTTCTTTGTTCTTGATGATCTTGACAGTTTTGAGGAGTACTGGGGAGGCATTTTGTAGAATGTACCTCACTCAGGATTTGACTAATGTTTTTCTCATGATTAAAATGGAATTATAGATTCTTCCAGAGGGTGACTGCAGAGGTGAAATGCCATTCTTATCACGTCATAGTGAGTGTATATACCATCCATATCATTTATGACTCTTAATGTTGACCTTGATCACCTGGCTGAAGTAGTGTTTGTCAGATATTCTCATTGTTAGGTTTCTCCCTACCCAGCTTTCTATACTACTCTTTGGAAAGAAGTCACTGTGCACAGCTCACACTGAAGGAGTGGAGAATTATGCTCTTCCTTCTTGAGGGTGGAGCTTCTGCATAAATTATTTGGAATTCTTTTGTCAGGGAGATTTCTCTATTTGCCCTCATTTATCTATTTCTATTTATTCAATTATTTATTTATATCATCATGGATTCAGGGTTATGTATTTTGTACTTTAGAGTATAATACATTATTACTTTATTTTATTGCTCAAATTGTTCCATTTTTGAAAAAAAATGTTGTTATGTATGAAAACACTACCAAATAATGAAGCCATTAAGAGAAAATGTTTTTAAAATTTTTAATGACTGTTACTTATACCATTTTCCATCAAATAAAGTTTTGTTGATTGCTCACAGTTTAAAAGTCAGTGTTTGTATTTCAGTGTGCTAAGATTAGAAAAAATGACGAATTTTCAAGGCTGTTATGCAACATGTAACTCAATCTTATCATAAATGTCTTGCCATTTTCTCCTCCAAATCCCCCTGGTAGTGCACTGCTCCTGGAGTCAGGACAAATCTCTTCTTGAGCTGCACAGTGTACTCACTTTGACCATTGTAATCTCCCTCAGTGGGCTCCAGTTGTTAGGTCTTATTTTAATTCTTTCCACCAAACAACTTTTGCATAGACTAGTTTCTATTTTGGGAGAGTTTTCTATGAGTGTTCCCCACCCAAACCCTACTTTTCATTCATATCTTTATAATATTTATTAAATGGTTCATGCAATTGTGAGGTGATGGGAAGTTTAAATTTGTGGAGAAGGCTGGCAGGCTGGAAACTTAGGCAAGACTTCATGCCACATTTTTTTTTCCTTTGGTATTAGGGATCCAACTCAGGACCTTGTGCTTGTGAAGCAGGCACAGTGCTGCTGAACTAAGTCCCTGGCCCCTAATACTATATTCCTGAGGTAGAGTTTCTTCTGCAGAAAACTTGTTTTTGCTGGCAAGGCCTTCAACAGACTGGATGAGGCTCACTCACACAATGGAGTTGAACTTAAAGTCAACTGATGTAGATGTTAACCACAGCTACAGAATACCTTCCAGCAACTCCTAGACTGCTGTTTGATTAAATCACTGGGTTCTACAGCCTAACCAAGTCAATTCCTTATTGACCATCATAGTGACCAAGACAAAAAAGTGTCATGAGCAAGAATAGGTGGCAGGGGTATGAAAGGCAGGCCTGAGATGGAGAGTGGAGAAGATAGGTATACTTTAGATGGAGTGGCCAAGAGAAGTGAGGTTTGAGAGGAAATAAGAAAAGTTGTGAAAGGGAGCTGGGGATTTAACTCAGTGGTGCTGTGCCTGCCTCTTAAGTACAAGGTCTTGAGTTTGATCCTTGGTACTGGAAAAAAAAAGTTGTGAAAGAAGAGAAAGAAGAGAAGGAACCAGTTATGTTAAGTGTGTTGGTCAACTTTCCATCACATAACAAAATTCCTGAGAAAATCAATGTAAAAGGAGGAAAGATTTATTTTAGCCAGTGGCTTCAAGGGCTTCAGTCCATGGTAGGGTGTTTCCATTGTTGCACTCCCAAGGTGAGGCAGAATATTATGGTGGAAAGAAGTGGTGGAGGGAAGCTACTCACCTCATAGCAGCCAGGCCAGTAGAGCAAGAGCGTCAGAAGAGGGTGCCAGGGAACAGATAGAGTCCACATGGTCATGTCCCCATGATCCACTCCGTTCAGCCAGGTCCCACCTCCCTTTTCTATTACCTCCCAGTAATGTCACCAGATTAAAAGCTCATTGATGGATTAATCCACTGATGAAGTTAAAGCCCTCAGGCTCTGATCACTTTCCCAAAGCCTTGATGATATTGATGTGGTTGCCCTGGGAACCTACACTGAGAACCATGGGGTAAATATACACTTTCATTATTATGCAGTGAATCTTGGGAAAGCTCAATAGCATTTCAGTGTGATCACATCCCTCAAAATATCTACCTCACAAGGTCTGAGGGACTGGCAGCATGGTTGAGAAGGCAAAATCTCAAGAGGGAAGCTTTGAAAGACTCGAGAACAAATGGAAGATAAGAGGCTGGTGCAAGTAAGAACTAGGTTTACCCAGAGGTGACAACAATACAAGTCTCACATGATGCCATAATTTTGGGTTATCACTCTAGGAAACCACTGAATCCATTAGGATTTCAGATTCCCTATTGGTACAAAGATGAAATGGTAGTGGATAGTCAATTCTAAAATACATTTTGGTGGTGCACTTGAGTAATGAGATTTGTTTGGAAGTATGATTGAACTACATGTCAAATGAAGGATGTGTATAGTGTATGAAGGAGAGGTTGGTTATTCCTTTTTTCATGTCATTTCCACTCTCAACTTTTCTTATGTGGGAGGAAAATCTTGATGTGGGAGAGACTTCAGAGAACTTGGGCTTGGAAGGAGGCACATGTGAAGATTTTCTATGCCTCACTCTTCATGAGAGTGGGAAGAGACTGAGACCTGGTAAACTACATGGCCTCTAAGTTCTCCTCAGCCATAGCATCCTGTGGTTCCCTGACTTGTCTTCATAGGATGCTCATATTTGAGCTCAAATATGAAAGTCTGTAAAAGAAGGGAAGGAACTAGAATTTGTACTTCTACAAATTTCCAAATGACAGTGGTGAAGTTGCCCTGGGACCTACATAATGCCCTCAACTTTGACATAATTTTAATATTAAAGTCACAAAGCTATACATCACAAACTTTAGGAAAATGGCTGGTCATGATCAGCTCTCTGAGACTTTTTCTGAATCTAGTAGGGTCAGGACTAGCCTACAAAATCAAATGTTCTTTGCAAGGCATGTCCTCCTGCATGTCCCCCTCTGCCATCCACTCTCTGGTAAGAGGCTGCCCTTAGTTTCCTGACTCAAGTCCAGGAGAGCTGCCAGGGATGGCAAAGGCTGGAGAAAAATTGTCCCAAAGGGCTGGAGACCTAATGGAGCCCTGTGCGCTCTTAACTAAATATACCCTTTCTTTATTTCATCCATACTGGAGTTGATTTAGAGAGTAATTAAGGAGAAAAACATGTTCATTTTCTCCTAATTTTGTGTTTTAGAACATCAACAACGAACAGCCATTTATGTACACCAGTATTGCTAAAGGAGCCATTCAGCATTCCACAAGGCTAAAAACTGAAACTCTGAGAGTGCCTTTTGTTGATTTATTTAAGAAGTCTGTAATTTGATATATGAAGGATTATTAGAACACTTATTCCAGTGAGCATCAAGTATGAAAGGAAATAGAAGATATATTGACTTTTTTGGCTCAGTAAGTTTCTCTCTAATTAGTCTAAACTATCAATTATGACATCCATTTGTCCTATTTATTGAAGGCATTGGAAGGAAGGGTGAACAAGGGCTTAATTCCTTGAAGGAAAATAAATGTGGAATTCGGGCCTCATGGAATATAAATAAGGAGTATTCACTGTGCCTTTAATTTTTTCCATGGGACCAATCATTTCCATGAAGGGAATGTAAAGCAAGTCTCAAGACTTTCTGATCACTTCCAAGGAATAAAGGCCCAGTAGTCACTAATTAATATAACCAGTCCAATGTAAATATCAAATGTGTGCATTTCTTTTAATGTCATGACTCCTTCCTTTCCCAGTTAAAATCCAGACTAGCTTGCTGCCTTCAGCAGGATTAGGGAATGCTGTCCTCTTTTTTTCCTTTCCTCACATTTATTGCTCTGTATAAATCTTGCCAGGCCAAATTTCTGACCCCAACAGTGTTGAAGTAGATGAATCAAGGGGAGAAGCAAAAGCTGTTGGATGTTAGGGTGAGCTGATGTCATGGTTTCTGGTTCTGATAGATGTCTGTTCTTCCCTTAGGGGCTCATTCATGGGCTCTTTGTATCTTGCCTTGCTCTGGTATCTTGCACCTGTAGACTCTGCTGTGCAGACCTCTCCATATCCTGTGGTTGGTTGTGCATAGGCTTTAGCAATCACCTTTTGGAACCACAGTGCACTTCCTGTTGAGGTCAGCTGTGCCTTTCAGGAAGCCTTCTTGGGTTGAATCCAAATTTCAGCTACACTAGCTCCCCCTTGAGTGTTGCCCACAGCAGCTCCATTCTGAACCTCTACAAACTTTGGAAGCAGCTCTATCCTGCCATGGCTAACTTTTGTTGCTTGTGTTTAGCCTTGCAAGCCAGAGTTCTCTTGTCTGTAGGATTTGCAGATGTGTCAGACTGCTGAGGTCACCATGTTTGCCAGTCCTTAGTAGACTAGTGTTCTGGAGGTGTGTTAGTCACTTTCCCATCACTGGAACAAAATACCCAACCCATACAACTTAAGGAAGGAAAGGTTATATTGGCTCACAATTTCAGTCCATGCTTGTTTAGCTGGCTCCAAGGTAGACATGGCATGGTGGCTCCAAGGTAGACATGGCATGGTGGAGGAAAGCTTCTCACTTCATGATAGTCAGGAAGGAGAGAGAGAGAGAGAGAGA
>NW_004624785.1:6408173-6485033 GCF_000247695.1 Heterocephalus glaber | reverse complement strand
TGGTTGAGTATCGGAGTGTTCCATCTCATTTCCCTTTGGGGTTGCTGTAGGTGATCTGGAAGTCTGGTTTTGAGACTTGTTTATGTGTCTTCTCATTTTGATGGGAGGGAGGTGCTGTTGGCACCCACGTGGCTCCCCTCCTCTGAGCTGGCAGCAGTAGAATGGTGGCCCGGAACCCCCTACCTCTGGGCTGCAAGTGGTGGGATGTCATCCTGGAAGCCCCTTCTTCTGTGCTGGGAGCAGTGGAACCACTTTTGGATATTTTATGCTAGCATTTAAAAAAGGAATTTATTGATTTTTATGTTTTCTGTGTGTAGCATTGTATGTAGCAAAGGTATTATGTTCAGAGTTTGGCAGGCTCTCATCTTCAGTTTTCTCTGGGCAAATCATTAGCTCCTCTGATCTGAGCATGGTGGATCACATTCTATGAAAGTCTTAGCTCTCTTCAGAGGCACTCTTTCTGCTTATTATATATATATATATATATATATATATATATATATTTATTTTTTGGTACTGGATATCGAACTCGGGTCCTTGCGCTTGTGCAGCAGGTGGCAAAACCACTGAGCTAAATCCCCGGCCCTTATTATATATTTTTAATTGCTTACAGAAGAGTACACTCCATTTCTGTGATGGTAAGAGAGACACATCCCTACTGAGATATGAAGAACAATGTACTTAGGCACGCTAGGAGCTAACGAAGGCCTGATTTTATACAGCTCATTCTAACTTTGAATTTTCAACTTTTGAGAAAAAAAGTGTGGAATATATTTTATGTATAGATACCCCCTCCCAGATCTATGCTTTCCTATTTGTTCTTTTGCAGTTCAAGTAGGGATTTCTTTAGTTTAATAAGATTTCCCTTCTTAAACTTCAATACTCACATCTGAAGTAGGAATGGCAACTTGTTCAAGTAGGTATTTTTCAACAAACTGCAGGCTGAACTTAAGACCTTGAGCAAGTAGAATGTAGATGGGATGGGTGTATAGGGAGTGGAGAAGCTGTAAAACTTGAGTGTTGGGTCCTGGACCAGAAAAGAGGCCTGGGGAGGCTGTGATAAGGAACAAATGCCACTGCCTGGGCCTGTAGGAAAGGGAGATCCAGAGGGCTAAGGACACCATCTAAGAGAGGGAATGCACATTCAGGCCCTTTTTTTCCACTGTGAAGTTTGATTCAAAAGCTGAAGGTAATGGGGTGACCCATGTTGAACAGGGGTTGGGTTGGGCTAGCCTATGAAGACCTCTGTGAAGAGCTACAAGAAGGAAGATGTAAATCTCTATTAAGAACAGGAAACTAGGAAGAAGGGCAGGCTGGAGAAGAGGAAAAATGTGTAATTTGTACATTTCAGCTATTTGTTAGTATTTGGTATAAAAGTTTGTGGAGTTCTTTTTTTCTATTGGATTTATGGCACAAAAAGCTGCTGACAAGAGTCACTAAACGTAATACCTGTATGCAAGAATCAACCAAGAATTTGTCACTAAGTTCTAATGGCATGTTTATGTTATTCCCAATAACTTTTCTAGTTCTTTTAAGAGGCTAATGATTTTCAGGAAGGCTAGCACTTTTTGATCCTAAGTCGCTTCCTTAATCAGTGTGATAGCAAAATGGAAAGGAGCTGCAGTGTCTTTCAAATAGATTCTCTTGGAAATTTAAATGTGTCAAGTGAAATAAAATAATTAGTTTTGTTTTTGTTGTTTGGTTAAAGGTGTTATATTTGCAAATTCGTATAATGTAGCAGATACAGGAAGGATTTAAATTTGTTCTGTAGGTAGAAAGTTCAATTCAAATTATATAATATAAAAGTGAGACCTAAATGAACTCTTTTCTGAGGAGCAATAAATGGAAGGTGGATTATTCATTTCTTTATATGTTTTTTTTCTTTTTTCCCATTAATTTTATTGGTACATTTTAGGTATAAAATACAGTTTCATTCATCATTGGGGTCTTGTACCATTACATGAGTATCTTGGTTCTTATTTTTTTCCCTTTCCCCTGCCCTCCCTTGACCCCCTCCACCCTTCCCTATTTGCAAAGACTTTGTTTCCATTTTTTCCTTTTTTCATATTTTTTCTTTTTCTTTATGTTTTATTAAGGGAAGTAATGTCTCTGAACACAAGTTGTTTCAGTGTTTATTAAAAACATTATATACTCAAACCTTGTATTCATTTCTTTATCAGTGATTTGAGAACCTGGAAGAAGTCTCATTGTCTTTTCCAAACAGTTGGAGATTTTTAAAACTATTGGAATAGCTCATTAAGCCATCAAGATTATGTCTTAACTTACTTTATGCTGAGCATGGGCCACACTAAAAGAACAATGCTGTCTCTACACACGTAGTCTCGGGTTGGCTAGAAAGAATGATGCATTCTGTCTGAGTTTGGGGACCCAGACAGCAGTCCAGGTCTTCTAGCTGGTCTCCTTTGCTTTTCCAGTTTTTTTTAAGTACATTGAATAATTTGGACTTGAGAATTCATAAAGGAACCATCGATTCTAATAGTCTATTATGTAATAAGAAATGTGAATTTTTCTCAAAACTATTAATCTACTTCTGAATTTTCCTCCAAGCTTTAGTTCTAAATTCTAGGAATTATAGTCACTCCTTTGAGTTAAATCCTTGTGAAATTCAGTTAACAGAGAAAATACAACATATGGAATAGTCATTATTCAAATAGTACTTGTTGGAGGCCAATTACGCATCAGGTATTATACTAGAAAGTGGACATGTATTTTTGCAAAACACTCCCTGTGTGACCTTTGTGAATTTACTGGCCAGTGGGGAATACAGAGAAGTAAATAGAAAATCCAACATTGTGACAAGGGCTAAATGGGAGTACTTGTGGAGGGCTAGGATTTGAATGTCAACTCCAAAACTCAAGTTGGAATTTCATAGCCATTGAAGCAATGTGAAGACAGGAGACCTTGGTGAGGTGACTAAGAGCATTACTGAGGGAGAAGACTTCTGGCAAAAAGATGAATTCAGCTTGACTTTTCTATCCTGCACCTGGGCTTCCTTCCTGAAGCTTTTCCATTAGGTTATAACACAGCAAGGATGCCTTTCCTAGATGTGGCCCTTTGATCTTGGAGTTCCAGATACTAGAACCACAGCCCAGTAAGCTTGCTTGTCTATTTATTCATTTAATGATTGCAGTACATATTTACTTGTGTGGAGTTGGTACGTGTACATAATACATCTTAATTCCTTTTTACATCTCCTTACCCTCTCCTCCCAACTCCTCATCTCATGATCCCCTTGCCATTCGAGAAAGGTGTTTTGTCATTTCTTATTATCTATCTTTTTAATTTTGCTCTTTATTTATAATTTTGGTTTCTCATGTAAGAGAAACCATGCAATATTTAAGCTTGTGTGTCTGCTTTATTTCATTTACCATTATGGCCTCAAGGTGCATCCATTTTCCTTCAAATGACTCAAGTTTATCTTTTTTATGGCAGAATAGTACTCTATTGTGTATAAATATCATATTTATCCATTCACCTGTTGATGGATATATATTTGTATTATTCCATTTGACTGAGCTATTTTCATTCTAGATATCTTCCTGAAACAGTTAAAGACATCATATCACAATGATACCTGTCTACCTATATTTATAGCAGCACAATCATAAAAGCTAAATCTTGGAAACAGCCTATATGTCCATCATCAAATAAACTTTTGTTGTTTATAACATACACAGTTTGTGATGTTCTGTTACTGCAGCAGGAACTAAGACAAGGAGATATGAACATTCACAGAAGAGGCACTCAACAGGAAATTAGGAGAGCTTCCTACTGGCTCTGGTATCTTGAGGAGGACATGAAAGATGAGTAAGAAAAAGTCACATGAAGAAGGATGGGAGGAAGTCGGTGATCTTCAGAGAGAAGATGGTAGTCTGAATGACAGTGAGGATACTGTTTGGATCTTAGGGTCCCCCAAAAGCTCTTACGTTGAAGGGTTGGTTCCTGGTTGGTGGTGCCATTCGGAAGGGGGTGGTGGGAACTTTAGGAAGTGGGGACCAATTGGAGAAAACTGGAAATGTGGGCGTGTCTTTGAGTGGAATATTGGGACCCCCCCCCGCCAAATTTCCAGGCTGCCATGAGGCAAGCAGTTTTGTTCTACCATGTGCTCTCTGCCATGATTTTTGCCTTTGTTTCAGGCCCAAAGTGATGAGATCAACTGTCCATGGACTGAAACCCCTGAGACCAGAAGCTAAAATAAATCATTCCTCCTTTAGGTTGATTTTCTGTATTTTGTCACAGTGACAGAAAGTTGACTAACACAGATGAGGAAAGGAAGCAGACTCGAAGTCAAGGGGATAGAAATAAAAATTTGTGATAGATGAAATATAAGCAATGAGAAGAATGGTCAAGGCTGAGGGCTATGTTCTTTTGGCTTGTATAGTTAAAAGAACGGTGGTGTCATTTGCTGAGATAGGAAATGGAAAAGAGCATTTCTGGGGAAGAGATATTAAATTAACTTTGGATAAGTTGAGCTTCTAATAGTTGGTGTATAGAAGGAATTGAAAAGTATTTTTTGAATGAATGAGTGTGCAACTGAAAATATCTAATAAATAACTGGAAGTGGGGTTCTCCTGACCAGTATGGTGATTTTGCTTGGAGATATCCACTCTGAAGTCTTCATTGTAAAGATGAAACTTAAGTTCCAGGAGTGGTTGTGATCATGCAGGAGAAGGAGGAAGGATCAGAGAAGAGGATGCAGAAGCTGAAGGCAGAGGAGAACCAAAATCTGAGGGCTACCAGAGGAAGGGGAGGGCTCAGAAGAAGCTGAGTAAGAAGTCCCTAAACACCAAGCTCCTAGACATGAGCTCTGTGAGAGCTGAGATATGTGTCTGGTTTATTTTGGGGTCCCTGATATTGGTCAAATTGTGTCCCTCCAAACTTATACAGTGGTACAGTACATAGAAGCTCTAATCCCCACTATGACTATCTGGAGACAGGGTCCTTAAAAGGAAATTGATGAGGTCGTAAGAGTGAGGTCCTAGTCTATAAGGCCTGGCCTTATTAGGAGAGAAAGCAATTTCTTTCCTGCTTTCTCTCCTCCCGCTTCTCCTCCTAGTAGTGAGGTAACTGTCTGCAGGTCAGGAAGAGGGCCTTCCCCAGAGCCCACCCATGCTGGTACCCTGAGCTTGGACTTCTGGCACAAACAGAGATGAATATCATTCATCCACTTAGTCTTTGGTATTTTGTTATGGCATCTTGGGCCAAGGCGGTGGCCAACACTTAGAGAGGATCCTGGTAAATACAGGTAATCAATATTTTTTGAATGAATTGAATGAATGAGTTATACAATGGCATGCTTATAAACATGTTTCTCCCTCAACATGGTATGAAGACAGTGGAGGAGGGTGGGAGAGGGGAGAAGCTCTTGCTAGCCTGGGGTTCTGGGTGCTTTGAGGGAATGGCAGCAGCCATGGCTGTAAGAAAGTAGAAAGGCCTGAAAAGATTCAAAACTCAGGAATCTCTCGCTCTTTTAAAAAAAATCATTCGCTTAGGGTTGGCTCTGAAATTGTGGATAGTTTTTGGTAGATTATATGGTGTGTGTGTGTGTGTGTGTGTGTGTGTGTGTAAAAGTTCTCCTTAACATTAGATATGACTATCTGAATCCAAGTGTATTTAGTCACAATCTGAATATTACTCTCTACAAACAAGTAATACCCTAAGCTGGCAATGAAATTCTTCAAGTAAACAACAGATAAAGGAAGGAAGAGGGACATAGTGTAACAATAATTGGAATAATTGGAATTTTTGCATCACTCATGGCACTTATAGTGAAAGTACTTTTTAAACTGTCTTCTATCACAGACAATATAGGCAAATGATATAAAAAATTTTAAAAATATATTTTCTAAGAAAATGTAAGATGAATGCTACTTAATGCTATTAAGCTGGAAAATTAAATCTGAATCCCACATTGATTCATAATAAAGAGTAGCTGTTCTGCTTGGCAACTATGAATTCAAATTATCTGCAAGTACTGAGTAGGAAGACAAAAAATGGCATCTGAGGCCATAGATCTTTAAGAGTAAGGGTCCTTGGCATATCCAGTCTGGTTTACAAATCATGCCGTTTTTCTTTGGAGGGGTAGTGGGTAACAAAAGGCTGCTTAGAAACATGGGAAAGAACACTGATTCTATTTGGCTTGTTAACATGTATCCTTGCAGGCTTAGGTAACATGTGATCATGTTAAAAGCCTGTTACACTTAAAAAGGTCCATGAATAATAGAGTATTAGTAAAATTCTGTGACAAGGAGGGACCTCATCCCAGGAGAAGGCTGTGACTGAGAAGAGGGCAGCTTGGTACTTTGACGCCAAGCGCAGCCACAAGCTCACCACCTGGCTGGTTGTGCCATTGGTTGGAAATGGGTCATATATGTTCCATTTCCTAAGGGATCACCTGAGCCAGATGGAAAAATAAATCAATGGTAACAGAAATCAGAATAGTGCTTGCTTGTAGAGGTTAGGCATTGACTAACATGGATGTCGAAGAATTTCTTGCAGCAATGGAAATACTCCATGGTTTGCTTGGCATGGCAGTTGTACAGGCATATCCATTCATCTGAATTCATCAGACTGTGTAGGTAAGATACCTGCATTCCACTGTATGCAAATTTTACCTCAAAAAGCACAAATCCAAAGTTAGGTAAAAAAAAACAATCTAGGAGCTAATAAAAAACACTGAAATGATCAAACTATCTTTACAATGAATAGATAAAAGGAAAGGCAAGTCTTCTACTTCAAAGGAAAATGGATGATGTCAAACACATGTTAAAAAAACAAGCTCCCACATAGAGCATTTATAGACAATATAGCAAAAATATTCACCATCTCTGGCCATTAGAGAAATGAAAGTTAAAACAATGCTGAGATTCCATTTTACTCCAGAAAGAATGGCTATCATCAAGTAATTAATAATAACAAATGCTGGTGAGGCTGTGGGGCCAAAGGAACCCTTCTACAGTGTGTTGGTGGGAACGTAAATGAATACACCCACAATGGAAATCAGTATGCAGATTCCTCAAAAAACTAAAACTAGAAATTCCATTTGGTCCAGCTGTTCTCCTTCTAGGTATCTTCCAGAAAGTGTTGAAGACATCATACTGCAGTGACATCTGCCTACCCATGTTTGTAGCCATGTTTGTAGCATCTTTGGAAGTGGCTTTATGTCCATCAATAGATGAATGGATAAAGAGAATGTGGTATTTATACATAGTGGAGTACTACTCTGCCATAAGAAGGATGAATTTGAATCATTGGTAGGAAAATGGATTGATCTTGAGATCGCAATGTTCAGTGAAATAAACCAGATACACAACCTTAATTATCACATGGTTTCTCTTATATGTGAAACCCAAAGTATAAATAATTTAAAGAGCAAAATGAAAGATATGTAATAGGAAACAGAGTGATAGATCTTTTGTAAATGGCAAGGGGACCTAGCTATGGAGGGAAGGTAGAGTGAGATGAAAGGAAAGAGAAGTGAAAAGAATTAAGATGTGTTAGGTACTGGTGCTAGTTTCCCACAATGAATGCAATTGTTGTGTATTGCAAACATATAGATATAAAAGTTTAGAAAAAAATTAAAAACCAGTGTGGCTATCAGTTGCAACAGAACTAAACCTCTCTCAAAGTGAAGGAACCGTATCTGGTGATATAGCTATCATGAGGTATTTCCACCTTTATTTTTTTCTGTGTAGCTGTTGGAGGAATAATGTTTTTGTAAATGTAAAAGGCTTTTATGGAGATAGGGAAGAAGTTAATGTTTGGTCACAGTATTATCTGCTTAAGAACTGAAAATAAATACAGAGCTGTCTGGTGAATCATGCTGCCAAGGACTGCAGGCTTAGGCCTCGAGGTTGTACCAATTTAAAATTTGACTTTATTCCCTGGTTCACTGGGAAGATACAAAGATAACTGTCTAGCAGGGATAGTTTTGAATGTAGCAGGACATCACATGGAAAGTTGGCTTTGGAAATGGTTATCTAGACAGGCGGGATATTTTTTTGTTCTTTGAATTATCTACATGAATAAGTTAGCTAGTATTTCATGACCTAACAGTGATCAGGCACTGTTCTTAGGCACAGAAATCCCAAAGTGTCTCCAGCCAGACTTTTTCCTTAAGGGGCAGTGGCAGTGTAGGATGTGGGATAAATAACTTCTAATTCAAGGGGGAATGTGATGAATGCATGAGAATTACCATTAGGGCTCAGAGGAAAGGAATTCTCCTGCATCAAGGATGTAGTGACATGGGATGGGGCTTAAAAAAAGTGGTGGTGGGCCTGGGATTTAGCTCAGTGCCACAATGCCTGCCTCGCAAGTGCAAGGCCATAAATTCGATCCCCGGTACTGGAAAAAAAAAGGAGGTGCTTTCCTTTGATTAGCTAGGAAAGTGGGGTTCTGGACAGAAAAAAAGGAAAGCTTTGGAGTTCTCAGAATATTGAGTTTTCATTTAGTGAAAGCAAAGGCTCCACTTTGGAAGCACTAGGCTAGGAAGGATGGCTATGGAAAAGAGGGAGGCCTGAACAACTGGGGAAGCTGCATCTGGGTTAAAGATGGGTCTAGATCATGATCAACGCATCCTGAAGCCATGGAAAGCCAGGAAAATAAATAGGGAGCAGGCTCTGGAAAGAAGCAGAGGGAAGAGGCAGAGAGGGCCTTAGGAGGCTGGTAGAAGGCCTGAGGCCCTGAGAATCGGCAACAGACATGCAATGGAAAGGGATTGCGAAGCTAGAGGATGCTCAGGAACTTCTTGATCAGTTATGGAAGGCAGGGGAAAGTCAGCTCCTCAAAGAAAGGGGTGAAATTTTAATCTGGGAAACCAGAGAGATAATAAAGCTCAGTGTAAAGGGAAATGGGGGGGTGGGTGGCGCACCATGATAGAGGAGAGAGAAGGAGGACCTGAAGTTGAACAAACCAACAGGGCCCAGGAGATGGCTAGAAAAGTGGGTCTGGAGACACAGTGGGCAGTAGAGCTGGAGGAGCAGGCCTCGCCTTCCTTCATCCAGAACACCAGGAAGTCACAGCCTGTGAGACTATGGTGCCCAAGGTGAGAGTCAAGAGGGAAGACAGAGGGCTGTGCCTCAGCGTGACGCTGTTTCCAGGAGCACCAGAAGAAAATCTGCGTTGTGTACTGGGGTTTCCCACCATTGCCAAGCCTGGAGCATGAAGCTGGGCAAAAAGGATTTGAAAGCAATTGCTGGAATGCACGCGGTCTAGAAAGCTGTCTTTATGGGCAGGAGTGATTGCAAGTCTTTGACACTGAAGAGGGAAAGTCAGGCCTAAAGAACATGGTGAGATTTTAATCAGAGATTTTAATTTCTCACAGTCAAGGTCTCTGAGAAGATAGGTGTTTTATCCTTTCTATGTTAAAGGTGAACATTTCCAGGTGCCTTATCCTTCTTCTCTCTCCTTATCTCTTCTTTCCCCTCTTTCTTCCCTCCCCCTTCCTTTCTTCTCCTCTCTTTGCCTCCTTCCTTGTTTATCTTGTTTTATTTTGGACTGGTTTAGTGCATGAGTGTCCTTTGTTGACATATAGGAAGAGCTACTGTCACCAAGATTCACCATTGTCACCAACAAAATATAACAATCTTTCCCCCTCCCTCTCTTCCTCTCTCCTTCCTCTCTTCCTCTCTCCTTCCCTCCCTCCCTTCTTTCCTTCATTTATTCTTTCCTTCCTTCCTCCCTCCCTCCCTCCCTCCCTCTCTCTCTCTCTCTCTCTTTCTTTCTTTCTTTTCTTTCTGCAGTGCCAGGGATTGGAACCCAGGGCCTCCCACATGTTAGGCAAATACTCTATGACTGAGTTATAACCCAGTCCTCAGTATTTATTTATATTCAATATTTATTATCATTGCTGATTGTGATGGGAGCCCTTATGTGTTCCAATAGTGCATTATCTTGAGTCTTTCAAAGCACAAAAATGTATATTTGCATTATGACATCATTAACATTTTTTCTAACTTTCTACTTCTTTCTGGTACTGGCTTCAAAAGTCACCCATAAATCTCTTGGTAACTGCATAGGGTGCTAGAGCCAGAGATGGGCCACTCCTGGTATTGTTAGAATCATTTAATACCCAAGGCGGTGACTAATGTCTGGCAACAAAGGCTTCTCTAGGCATCTTGTGTCCTGGCACCTTAGAAGCACCTTATCACTGTGTGTTATTCCATAGTCAGAAGAAAAGTTGAGGCCCAGGTGTGGATCTATGTGGGCACCATCAAACATGACAGACCTCTCCTCATCGTCAGTTTGAAATAAAAGTAATCATCTTTGTCTTATCTTTATACACTAAGATTTAAATAATGTATTTTCCCACATGTTTACAGAAAGCAGTCAATGAGCTATTGGTGGAAAGGTCTGTGGGTTTGGTTCGCAAGGTGGAGGAGTATCACATTTTTAACTGGAAACATATCCCTGGAATGCCAAAACATTTGTTCCAAAGTCTGATTTCCTTGTGCCACTAGAGGCACGGCAATGGCAATTGTGTGTCTCTTCAATTTTGGGGGCTAGGGCCAGCAAGACATTTGATCCTAGTGCATCTCAGAAGGCTCTTCTTGTTAAATTATATTTTTTAGGAAAAACCACCCAGCACATTTTGTAAACTTACTTTCCATACACTTTTGGCTGGCATTCTACTTTTGCGGTAAACCTATGACTTACAGCCAGGCTGCTTCCCCCTCTGTCTAGGATGGGGACAGAGAGCACGGGGCACTCTTCCAGCTGGTTTCCACAGGTAGGGAGCACGGAGGCTGGAGTGTCTTTCCCCGGTGGTGCTTACTCTAGCCGCCACACTGCAAGTCGCTCTTCTCTCCCACTGCCATTCATCCAGCTCCCTGCAGCAGCAGCCCAGCTGCTGCGTCTGCCGGGAGGGGCTGCCAAGTGCCCTGCCTACTGGCTGCTTCCTGAGTCCTGCCATTCCACATACAAACACATCCACACGCGCTCCGCCTGGATCACACACTGAGCCACTCGAACATGCGAATGCATTCCTTCCTTCCTTCTCACTGTCTCAGACTTTGACTTCTACAAGCCCATGGAACATTTCTGGAACACGCTCTTGATCCAGCAGGGTAGGATTGTTTTGATTTCTCTCTCTGTAGCTTGAGCATTTTGAGAAAGCAACTCTTACCTTCCTGGCCAGTGTCTGATTCTAGCGGGGAGATGAGGATGTGCTGTTTTCCATGAGGGGAATATGTGTGTCTCTCCTGTGTCCTTTTTCTTTCGGGACTTGTAGGATTCTTTGTACCATTTACATATAATTTGGCAGGCTCAGATTTTTAAAGAGCCTTATGAAGTGCTTTGCATGTGTTTTAAAAAGGCATTTGAAAATTGAAAGTGTGATTTATGGAAACTAAATCATCTGTAAAAATATTGCTCTGGAAAGTAATGGTTGCTGGCCATGAAGAGGAATATCTGCAATTCACCTAATGTGTTTTTAACCCTTTCTTTGCTTTTGGTCCATAGTTATTGATGCTAAACTCAATTTTGGCTTTATATTAAATCAGTTCATCTGCATATCATCCAGAAATGGTCTGTTTTTTAAAGAATGAGATGAAACATATACTCATTATAAATATTTTAAAATATTAGTGTTGGTAGCTGCAACCTTGGCATTTATGTATGCCTTGAACATCTGGTCAGGTAGTCTGGGTGCTTGGGATAGCAATTAAAGTATTATTAATGGTGGTATCAGAGGCTTTTAGGCTGGAGCAAAGGAACTTTATTAAAAATGATAGACTATGGAAGATTTGGGTTATGACACACTTAACAAACCTTTCATCTCATTAATTAAAATCACTATTGGCTTTTAATTACATTGAGTTCAAAACTTTTCTCTATTTCTTTTTCACTCGGATATTTGATTCTGCATATCCTACCCCAAGTTCACCCAGAAGGTCCAACTGGAGAACTAAAGAACTGAACTACCGAAATGCATTTGAAAATTTCCTAGTTACACCGCGTAACATACTTTCCCAAGTTTTGGTTAAAGACCTGAGGTTATGCATAAAAAGGTTGCATTTCATCTTCACTTTCCTAAAGTTTTCCTCACATAACCTGTGGAAGGCATGAACACCCATGTGCGCGTAACCAAAGGTTTTTCTGAATCATCATTCACATGAGAATTTCTAAAGGAGCAAGTACAGAACTGTGGTCCAACGTAAACAGAAAAGTCAGGCTGGGAGAATCTCAGAAGGCTGTGACTGTAAGGGACCACTTTGGTAGCCCTTTGCAGACGAAGAAATCAAAGTCTGGCAGCATTTTACTGCTTGCAAAATGTATCTCAATATATGGATCTCTTGAGCCCCCCCCCCGACCCCGCGCCCAGGATGCCTCTGTCAGTTCCTGCAGCTGCTAAATATAGCTGTCTGTGGCTGGCTGCGTGTGCAACCGCACACCCCATTCTATCTGCCCTATCTCAGTCACAGACCAGTCCTCCCCAGGGTCATTCTATGTACACATCCACACTTCTAGACAAGGAGAGTGAATCAAGCAGAAAGAGATAAACAGAGATAGACTGAAGCCTGGCATGGGCACATGAGGCAGCAACCTTAGAAAGAGCCTGCTCCTGGCTCAGTCTTCCGCGTTTGTTTAAAAGCCGGTTCACCCCGGCCCACCTTCGTTGACCCTCTTGCGCCCCTGCCTCCCTGCAGTGAAATTCAGCCTCCACCAGGCAGCGAGGACAAGTTAAGTTCAGGGAAGCGGCTCTTTGGGGCTGTTCCAAAATCAGGGGTGCCAGGAGTGATGTTTAAACCAATGTCAGTGCGGAGCAGCAGTCCCTGGCCTGCTTCCAGCACCTTTGTGATGCATATGAGCAGGGGAGACCAGTGCTTAAAGTCGGAGACCCGGGAACCCTGGAGTTGGCGGAGCGCACCCGCGCCAGGGCGGCACTTGTTGGAGTTTGGCCACCGGGCTCCACCAGACAGACCGCTTGGGCCCGGGGCAGGGCCAGGCTAGCGCCGGAGCGCGCGTCGCGGGGGGACTCGCCACGCCGCCTCTCACCGCGGGCTGTGCTCTTTTTCCAGGTGGCCCGTCGGCTGCAGAGCGCTCCGCTGAGCGCCGGGACGGTTTGTGCCTCGCCGCCAGACACTGACCATGACCATGACCCTCCACACCAAAGCCTCCGGCATGGCCTTGCTGCACCAGATCCAGGCGGGCGAGCTGGAGCCCCTAAACCGCCCGCAGCTCAAGATGCCCCTGGAGGAGTCTCAGGGCGAGGTGTTCCTGGACGGTGGCAAGCCCACGGTCTTCAACTACCCCGAGGGCACAGCGTACGAGTTCAACGCCGCCGCCGCCGCCGCCGCCTCTGCGCCGGTCTACGGCCAGTCGGGCCTCGCCTACGGCCCCGGGTCCGAGGCGGCCGCGGCTTTCGGCGCCAACAGCCTGGGCGGCTTCCCGCCGCTCAACAGCGTGTCCCCGAGCCCGCTGATGCTCTTGCACCCGCCGCCGCAGCTCTCGCCCTTCCTGCACCCGCACGGCCAGCAGGTCCCCTTTTACCTGGAGAACGAGCCGAGCGGCTACGCGGTGCGCGAGGCCGGCGCCCCGGCCTTCTACAGGTACCGCGCCCCCGAGGTGGCCGCGCCCGGCCGGGGACGGGGAGGGAGCGGGCGAGGGCGCGGGCCGCGGCGCCCGAGATTTGTGCGGCCCGCGTTCTCTCCATTGGCGGCCCAGAGAAATGGCTCTCCACCCCCTCCCGTGTGCAGGAGGCGGACCGAGAGGCTACCTCATTGAGCAAGTGTCGGAAAACCTCGCGGAGCAGCAGTTATTTGTTGGGGGAACGCACCCTGAAGCAAGTAGAACCCCAGGCGCTTTGGGTTATAGAGAAGGCCTTACTTTGCTACTTAAGGCAGGAGTCCGTTGGGGTTAGCGCGAGTTCAGGAGTGTTTTATTTATTATTTTAATAATTTTGTTTTAATATGCTGGAGAAATTTTCCTTTCACCTAGAGTTTTGGACTGGAATTGTGCAAGCTATGATGGTGATGATTCTTTCAGGGAAAGCAGTCCCTATCGTCCACCCTCTCCCTCCTCCCCACCCCACCTTCCTTGGCGGGCTGTGCGTTGAATTGCACTGCTTAGAAGAGCCATACAGGAGTTAAATGCGTCTCCACAAGTTTCTGATTTTTCACTTGAGTTTCTGGTAGAGTCGCTGTTGAAGTAGAGTGCTGGCCTGTACCTTCCGAAGTTGGAATGCACAGGTGTGCCCTGTGTTTGAAGCATGCCACATCGAAGCACCAGTGCTTGGAAGACATCTCCCGCAGGCTGAGTTCCATCTCTGGCCCAGGGGCACAGGAGCGTGTGGTGTGGAGGGGCCAGGGTCAGCTGGGCCCGGCTCACAATCTCTGGAAGAAGCTCGGGCAGTCCAGGACACAGGGAACTCTTGAGACTTAAGTGGCCATTGTTTTGTGTCCTTATTTCGGTTTTCTTCTTGTTGAGATCATTCCTTTTGCCTCCCTCTTTCCTCTTTCCCTCTGAGAGCTTCCCTGTCCCCTGCTGGGCCTGCAGAGGGCTTAGGTGGGCGGTTCTGGTAAACGCAGGTGTCCCAGGAAGGAGCCTGCTGCTACAGGCATAGCGGGGTGGGTTCCCAGCTCCCCTGCTTCAGAGGGCCCACAGGGAGCTAAATTAGGCACTTCCCCACTGTACACTGGCATAGGCGTCTGGAGCTGCCTCCTGCTTTCGCCACATCCTCTGCACTGAGAGCCATGGGCCGTTTTCTGCTCAGTGTTGTATTTCCAGAGGTATTTATAGCAGTTGAAACAGGACTAAGGTGCAGGTTGGCTCCAGGATCCTGAAAGGCAGGCTCTTGGGGTGTCCAAACACACATCTTCAGCCCCCTTTCGGGACTTTAGAGTATCCCACAGCCCACAGGTCCAGGATATTTTATTACTTAAAAGATAAACAGTGAACAAAACTTTACTAAGTTGGCATAATCAAATGAATTTCACTTGTTTTAATTCAGGGTTAAACTGAATAGAGGGGAAAAAATTCTTCTGTTCACTTCTTTTCATCTAGGAGAACAAATTATAGCCATTAAGTGTGATTCACACAACATGTAAAACTTGATATGAAGGAAGGCATTGGTAGGATGTGAATTCCATAACCTTATGGTGGACTCCTGAAACCATTTTCTCTTCCATTTAATTTTCAGTTCTTTTATTGCAAATTAATGCCACTGAATTTCAATGAACACTAATGAGACTGCTCCTTGGAGGATTATTTACTGCCTTAGTAATAATTATGAAGTGAGCATGGTCAAATAAGGAGGGGATCACATTTTATTCAAAACTCTTCATCAACCCAGTGGCAAATAGTATCACTATAATATCCCCCATTTTAAACTTTTGCAATTAAATGATATTTGAATATTTTTAGAATAATAAAAAATGACATAAACTTTAAAAACTAAAGTAAGAAAACTCACATAAGTGGACTTTTGCATGGAAATTCAGTTTTAGAATTTTTTTTTTCCTGTCTGGTTTATTTCTTATCACAGCCTGGTCTTTGGTTTGAATTCTACCTCTTCTTTAAGAGGGAGGAAGGGATACATCTATGCAAGTGTTTCAGATGGACAAATGCTATTTAATAATTTTTCTTCTCAGTTTTCCTGTTTGAATAACTGGATAAAAAAGATAACAATTGATCAGGCTCTTTAAAAAACCTTTATTTCTCTCAAATAGTTCTCAAAAGTAGTGGGGCTCAAAGCGATGTTTTCAAGCTGCTTATCATAACCTAGAAGATCAAGAAATCAATTTAGTGAGTCCAGAACATTTTTTTTTAAAAGAAGAGAAGAATATGGTAGAAAATATGAGAGTGCATGATACTTAGTAAGGGTAATTTTGGTTCCTGAAAATTTCTTTTAATTTTGCGTGCTTGTGCGGATTGTGACGTAAGATGTATTTCTTACTGTGCATTGAGGTTAAAAAAAAAAGTTTGAGAGATACAGGTCTAAAATGTTGTGTTCAGTAGAAAATACAAAACGCCAGCAAGTGTCTGTGGTTTTATCTACATAAAGCAAAAAGCTAATTTGATCATCTCAATTTTCCCCTTAAACATTAGGCTTGTGTCTTTAGGTCAGTCATACAAAGCTTTTCGATTCCTGAATTTTATGTTTTCCCTTTGTGGAAGAGTGCTATCATGTGAATTTTTCTCATGAATGCCCCACTGCAGTGTTCAGAGAATTGTGTGAGGTTCATATTATTTAGCATTAAGATGTTATGGCTATTTTCTTCTTTTGACCATAATATGCAACCATATTTGTGTATGAAAAAAGTAAGAGATAAAATTGTTCAGGGCGTATGATAATGTAGGAAAGATTGCCATATATCCCAACAAATTGTTACTAAGAGATAATGAGTTTGTTATTAGGCAAGCTGTGATTTTGCAAGATTTTTCTTACCTAAAACTTCATGATGGAGGCAACTGAGAGTTATTTTATTCTGGGTTCCTTTCTAGGGATTAATTTAGAGGTTCTGAATTAAACTAAAGTCGAAACAGTTATATTGACCAAATTTTAAAAATTCAAAGTAACTATTAAATGCTGCATGCTTATTTTAATTTTATCACTCAGCGTTTCTAGAGGCTGAACATTGATTACTTCTCAAAAAAAAGAAAAACCTCAACACACAAGGATATAAACCTTCTAAATCAGTCAACGCTTTGGTAATTTGTGTGCTAGCTATCTGCATATTTTGGACAACTAGTTTGTCCATGGTGATCATTTAGAGCTATTTCTCAACTTTGAACAGAGGATCCTTTCCAGGCAGAGATTTGAGTGGCTAATGTTCAAGTTTCCAATAATTCTTTCCTTGTACTTGAATGATATTAAAGCCTGTTTTCTTCTGTTCTAACTTTTTTCACCCATTTAAATTGTAACTGATTACTTGACACTGTGCTGGTTTAAGAATAGTCCAAAGAGCCACAGATTGCCTGGGGAACGAGTATATGTTCAGATGAAAACGGAATTACATCTCCAGTCTCTAGTCCATTTTCACCTTCTCCATGTGGCTTGTACCTGTTTGGTAGAAAGCTTCTGAAGGATAATTGCCACTTATTCTAATCTTTCTCACACTCTGTTAATTTGGATCCCGGCTATAATTATTTGTTCTTTACTTTTGTGAATATATTTAAGCTCTGACGCTTTACAATTTGAGAAAAGTCAGGTTGATGATTTTGGTTTCTTATACTTTTAAGGATGTGAAAAACAGGAGCAAGAAATTGCTAATGGCAACAAGAATAGCAGTGAAAACTATAAAAGATGTCAAACTTCCTATTAATAATAAGAAAATAATTTTGTCAAATGAGATTGTATATGTGAAAGTAGTATGCAAGCTATATAAACATTAGATATTTTTATTACTTTATCCATGCACTAATATTTGTTTTGGTGCTTTTGTGGGCTAAAAAGCAGGAAGAAAGAGCAATTTAAGTGGCCAGGACTTAATGTTGTGGATATAAAATGATGATAATGTAAATCTTTCTCTGTGGAAGCCATATTTTGGTAACATCTTTATCACCATTTGTTTGCAACCTGGTTTGTCATAAAGAACATTTATAAAAATTTAAAAATGTCAACAGTCTGACAGATAATGTGAAAATGATCTTACATAAAATGATACATGAATCAGTTATATTTCTCTCAACTATATACTCAGTACAAAATTAATACATCTCACACCTCCCTGTGACTTCAATATTATTTTTAGTGTAACTTTAGAAGATCCCAGTTCAGAGAGCAGCATGCCGTGTGCGTTCTTTTCTAGGAGACTGAATGGAGAGGAGCAGGTTAGTCTTAATGCTTTGCTTATCTGAGAAAGAAGACACAGAGTATCTACGCTTGTTTAGAACCAAATGCATACTGCTGGGAAAGATGCTATCTAAATCCAGATACACAGCCACTTGCACACCAACTAACCAAAGTGAAAGCATAAGGGATTTCATAGAAAGGAGGCAGTTCATCCAAGTCATGGAGTGGTTTTACTTTATATTTTCAACTCGGCCAGTGAATTGATGGATGATGTAATTTTTTAAAAAATAAAAACATTTCTGTATTGTTCCCTTCTCTATCCCTAAAACACCTTCACCCTGTGTTCTGAAATCAGAGGGCCTATGTGGGCTGGAGGTCCAGGTTAGCACTTTTATGATATTCTTAATCTCATGGGGGAAGAAATCATAATTGCTGAGTTGTATGCCTTGGAGAATATTATTAGGAATTATGAGGAAAGTTTTATGTGACTCCAACAATGTTTTAGATTATGTGCATTTTTAAACACATGAAGGATAGAGAGAGAACTATTTTGATCCCAGTAGAGAAAATTTTGTGTAGTTTAATAAAGTAATAATTATAAGGGGCTTGGTTAAATAAAAAAATGTGGTATGGCTACCACTGCTACATGATGTTGCAACATGGTGGTGGCAATCCAGGATTGGTTGACGATGCTGATAACGTAATCATGGCAGCCCTCAGGTGTTGAGCTCATTTGGGTTGGTAGTATTTCTGGATGTGTGTTTTTATAGCCTAGAAATGTTTATACAGACACAAAATCCTTTGAATATATTTTCTTCATTTTTGTGTAGTTAAGTTTAATAGTTTGAAAATTTCAATTAGGTTATTGGTAATAATATTAATATCATAAGTCTACTGTGTACCTATAACTGCTACAAAGGAAATTAAAACAAACAAACCAAAAAACTTCAAACACCTGGATTTGTTTGTTTGTTTCTCTTCTAAACTGTTTAGAGGGACAAATTGTGTCACTAGTTTGTTCCTATAACATTTTCTGCTTGAATTGAATATGTCATCTATAAGAAGATAATTGACTTCCTTGTCCTATAATTGTCTACTTTCTGGAGGTTTTATGACTGATACTTGGTAAAACTGCAGAAGTTCATTTAAAATTAATGAAGTTAGTTAAGAAATGTTG
Source organism: Heterocephalus glaber (assembly GCF_000247695.1). Next base: position 6,466,104 of record NW_004624785.1, on the reverse strand, counting down.
AGGACTAGATTTATTCATTCAAATGAGCCCTCAAACATCTCAGATGGGTTGCTTTTGAGAATTTCCCAATGTTGCCAACCTCAAGAGTGGCAAAAGGCCACTAGCTGTTACCTTCAGCTCAGAATCTATGAAACTGTCAGCCTAACTGATCCTCTTTGGTTCCATTCTAGTCCTGCATTTCTGGCTCTGGGCTCAATCTCCCTGTTTCCAAGCCTTGGCCTACGCAGGGTCCACAGTGGCCAACTTGTGTGTGCTGGTGCTGCATTCTGGGCAGTTTTCTTTGATCCTAGACTCACTGACAGGCTTTGGGTTTCTTCTAAGGACTTGAAAGCTAAAGATAAATGTCCATTTTAGTCTCCTAGACCTAGATGATATTAGAAATAGTTCCTTGTGGGGTCGGAGATGTAGCTCAGTGGTGCCACGCCTGCCTGGCAAGCACAAGGTCCTGAGTTTAATTCCTGGTACAAAAAAAAAAAAGAGAAAAAAGAAATAGTCACTTGTGAATTGGCATACTGACTCCTTTATCTGTGATCTTTTCATTTTCAGTCCACTCTCATATTTTCTTGTTTCCTTTGCTTTATCTTCTAGCAAATAAAAACTTTAAACTCCCCTTCAACTTTTTCTGGCTCTTTCTTCCCATTAAACCTTTTTTCTTTTCTAGTTTAGCTGTTCCATCTGTGTATTCTCAGATTTTTCCTTCCACCTTTCCTGGTTTATTTCTTTATTGACCTATTCCATTTGTTATTTTAATGAAATTTGAAACAGAGCTCAACAGAGTTTCTACCAACCATGGGAAAGCCAGTAGTGTGAGGACATGCCTTGATAATTCAGAGTGGGATTAACTAGATTAAAAGTTTCAAAAAATGTTTTTTATTATCTAGGAACTTGAAACAAAGTCAGGAAGAAATTTTCACTTAGTAGAATTGCTTGGACAGTTCATTCATTCATTCATTCATTTGGGTTCCTTGTTCCAAATTGAGTAGCTTATTGAAGGCATAGATTATATAAAGTACACCTTTGTGATACCAGCAATAATGGTGTTCCGTGCAATAGCTGGGAAAACTTATGGTCCGAATAGATGAAATTCTAATGCACAAATCTTTTGTGTGTGTATATGCCAGGGAGATGTGTAAGGGTGCAGCCTTGGCTGTTACCCTTCTGTGGACAAGGTTTCAGGAGTTCTGGAACCATGAGAATTTGCACAAAACATCCATGCCAACTTTGTTTTCCTACCCAAACAACAAAGTCACTAATTTTGAAAGCAGTTTAAGTGCATCTACGATTCATTGTTCTTGTATCATGAAGGTGTTTTAAGTGGTGTTAGGGAGGCATGAAAATTTTCCAAGTGCAAGAAAGCCATAGCATGTCTAATGGAGATGGGCTCTGGGTAGGGGTGAGTTGTGTGATTGGCTGAGTTCACTGTTACTGTATCAGAAGTTTATATTAAATAAAGTGCTTTGAAACTGAAAGACACATAAAATAAGGTTATATATTGATTGGTTGAAAAAATTGTTGTGACCAGAGATTCTCAGAGACATACCCCATGTTACCCTCAGAGCAATGGTTCAGTATTCACTAATTCCTCATTCATAGGAATTAGCAAACATGACTACCGTGAATAATGAGAATGAACTCTGTAAGGGAATAAATTAAGCATATGTTTGAGGGCCAGGCATCTTATGTTTCTATCATGGCTTGACTTGCCTGGCAGTAATCTCTGGCAAATTACTTAACTTGTGCATCAATTTACTCATCTGAAAAATGACTACCAGAATAGGACACATATCTTTTGACCATTGTAAGGATTAAATGAGTAGATGTCTAGGGCTTAAAACATGCCCAGCATATAACAAGGCATAATTTTATTATGTTATATTATATTGTTACTATATTATTTCTTCTTTAAAAGAGAAATGAGAACTACACATGGAAGGTGAAAAACTGAGTTCTCTGAGTTTACAGCATTGGTAACAACCCTCTGTTTTATTTGCCTTTAGGGAGCCAACTTCAATACTCTTTGTAATTAGAAGTTAAACTTTTTCAACCAAAAAGAAGCAGGAAGCTAGTATTTCCTGAAATGCTTAATATATGCTACATACTGTGCTAGAAAAGAGTAGAGCAACTAATAAACTCCAAGTAAGTAAAAATCAATTAGTTTCTAAAAAGTGAGACATCAAGTATGGTGGGGTGAAGTGATCCCAGAGGGAAAGATTTGAGGTGGAGGTGAGCTGTTTTGGGAAAAGCTTTTGCAAGCAGCAGGCAGTGGAGGGTGTTCCTCTGTGACTTAGAACACATTGTGGGCATCTACGAGGCTGGTTTTCCAACTTTTGCCAAATAGTAGAATCAAGGATGATTGCAGTTCATCCAGATGATTAAAAAACTGAAGACAGGTACAATGATGTATTCCTGTAATCTCAGCTAATAAGAAGCTGAGGCAGAAGAGTTGCAAGTTTGAGGCCAGCCAGGGTTACTTGGTGACCCTGCCTCATTACCCTGTCAAAAAAGAAAGAAAGGAAAAAAAGAAAACCAGTGGGTAGGGTTTCGCTCAGTGATAGAGTGCCCCTGGGTTCCATCCCCAGCACTACAATCAATCAATCAAAACAGAAACCCTATGGAGACTTGGGCCATATTTTAGCAGTTGTGATAATTGCTCTGGGATTTAAACTAGAATAAGGAAAACAAAAACAGCAAACAAAACATCTCCTTGGAGCTTTTCTTGTAATGCATTGATTTATGTTTCCCAGCAGGTCTCTGTCCCTGTGTTCCATCTTACTGCCACTGTAGCACAGTTCTCAATATGGGGAGATGGGAGCAGGAGAGTCCCGGTATGTCCCTGGGTTTTGCTTCAGTCCAACCTTGAGAAGCAGAGTTCAAATCAAGTCTGCCTGATTCCTAATTCTTCCCTTCATTTGGGCCTCTTGGGTATTTGAAGAAGAGGGCACGGGGAGTGCTAAGGACAAAGATGGCAGCAGCATTCCTTTCTACTCATCTTTCCAAAATAAGACCCAAAGTAGATAGTTGCAGTTGCTGTTGATACAAAGAATGTAGATTGAAGAATAGGAGGATGCTGACTTTTGCCCCAGGATATGAAGATGAAATTAGGGAATAATCTGAACCACTGATACAAACATGCACCAATGCCTATTACCTTGACTAATTAGATTTTTGTTAAGTGTTAAGATGAAGATGATAAGGCTCGTGTGACCTCCTCCACTCCAGTAGAGTTCTGTTTTCAGAGAGTTGCCACAACATCACGTTGTTAGTGGTAGGATATAACCTTGAGCATTGTTTATGCAGCTATAAAATTCTAAATTACAGTACAATTGGTTGATTGCACAACATTTCCAGTTGAATGTTTGGAAAGTTTTCTGTTAAGTTGGAATCTTTGGACAAGTGGAGGAGGACTCAGTTACAACTCTTCTGATGGACTCCCTTCTGTTGTGACGTATTTGTAGAATTCTTAATGCAATTAGAATGTGTGCTATTTGTAATGCTCCCTCTTCCAGTTTTCTGTTTTGGAAGGCCACTTTATTGGTGCTTTATTGATGAGAGAGAAGGTTGACACCACGCCTCTGGCACATTCTGCTTAGGCTCCATCCCCACAATGAACAGTCCTCAAGCCTGCTCTTTATCTCCCATGACTCTGCTCAGAATAAGCAGCGAAAAGCAAGCCTTTGAAATGGTAGAAACATGTCTAAAGGGTTAGAAGTGAGCCTAAGTCTCCTCCAACACTCACAGATTCTAAGTCTTGAACAATGAAGGGCCAGCAACCCACTGGTCCAGATTCTCTGGTTCTTTGTTCTTTGTTTTTTGATGCGCAGTAATTAGGGCTGATGAAACCAAAGCTTCTTAATAATGAATCCAGCCCTCTTCTAAGAAGCCTGGATTTGACAGAAGGAAATCCTCAAAGCACCTACACACCTCATCTGGTCTCAGCTGTCTGGTCACCTGCCCTCGGTGCTTTCTCACTGGTCAGCATACACATGTGCTTTATGCTCTGGCATCCAAACCCTTGCAGTTTGAAGCCACTTGGTCACCTACTGTTACTCCAAGAAGCATTGTGTTCAAAGCCAGTTTTGGATGGCACTTTGCAACTTCTGCTCTTTACAGTCATCCCTGTCTGTAGCACGTGACTCTCATCTCTGCTAGACTCATTCTCCTCAGAAGTCAAAGCTCAGCTCAAATGCTCCCTCTACCAGGTGAGTTTTCTTCCTGATCACTTTCAGTGTATATTGTGCGCATGTTACCTTTATTCCGGTCACCATCCAATTCCTTTCATTTTGTTTAAAAATAAATTCACCACCCTGATTGGTTTAATAGGTTGCATTAATGTTATACATTAATTTAGTTGATTTTAAAAATTCTGTTAACTTACATATATATTCACTCTTCCGGCAAGCTTCATTGGCTGTTGATGGTCCTGGCTTGTGTGGCAGAGACAGTGATGAGAAACATTGTAATGTCATCAAGGAGTTCAGAGTCCAGTCAGGGAGACAATGAGTGTGTAGACAAGTGAACAGTGGGATAGGAATTGTGTTAGAGACCAGGAGGAGCACTGAGGAGAGACATTCAGCCAGGTGGGAAGTCCTGGTCCCTCGAGGCAGAGGTCAAAGATGGTTTGATGGATTTAGCTTGGCAAAGGAGCCAGCCCAGGCCATGCCTTGGTTACCCTGGTACTCCCTGAAACTCCAGCCCAGTTCCTTCAACAGAATAAATACTTAATAATGTGCAGCACCACGTCATTGAGTTAACAAAAATAAAAGTAAATGGTTAAGATTCAGAGAGATAGCTTTAATAATACTGACAGCCAGCATGTTTTGGGTTTTGAAGCACAGTACACCAGGCACCTTGCTGAAAGTCTGAAGAGGCTGGTAATATTATTCTCATTTATGGATGCAGAAGTTGACTTAGAAAGGGAAGTGACTTGCCCAAATTCACCCTGCTAATAATGTAAGGCTAGGGATTTTAAAATTTGGAAGAATGGAGCTGAAGCTTTTAACCAACCATGTGCTATGTGACAAGATGTCTTCTGTTGCTGATCAACTTACTGGGCAGCTGGTCTCTTAATTTTTTGTAATGCTTTTATTTTTAGTTGTGACAATGTTTTAATCTTAGACTGTGTCCCAAGGCTGCTGCTTTTAGTTTTATGGGAAATGGCTATTTTTATGATACTTACATGTTTAAACAATTTTCCATTAAGTAGGGGGATGTTTTCTCTTCCAATATCAGAAGGAGCTATTAAATAAAATCCTAGGAAAACTTGTTGATAGCGAATCATTTTTCTGCATGTGAAACCCATCCAAGAATTTCAAATCTGGATAGAATTACAGTATTCATTTGGTCCACTCTCACTGAACAGATAAAATCAGAAAAATCAAAGTATTTTCATCTAAAGGCATCATTAGACACGATCTATCACAACCTCTTACTTTTCATAGAAGTAAAATCATAGAATCCCACAATTTTAAGTTGAGAAGAGACTTTAGACATTATGTGTTCCTATCACTTTATCTTCCAAGTGAAAAAAAATAAAAGCCTAGAGAGGTGAAGTGACTTCCTCAAGGTTTCCCAGCCAGGAGAACAGAGCCAGGGCTATGTCTGTTTTGGAGTCCTGTCTACTACCCCTCATCTGACAAGCCTTGTTGTTGCAGGGCACAAGACACCATGCTGTACTTGGAGTTCTAGCATTTGTAATGGAAACTTAACAAAGTGGAATGAGGGAATGCCCCATTCTGGTGGCTATAAAATTATGATGATGGCTAAAGTGAATGCAATAGCTGTACCTGCCTCAACTGGTCATTTGTTTAATTGGTTTATGCTCCATAAGAAAAATTTTAAGCTCCATTTGGCAGTTTAGTTTTAGCTCTCTAGTGGGGACTTATTTCCTACCCTTCCATTTAAATTGTTTCCTCTCAGTCCTAATAATTATATTGTGTTTACTTTGAGATTGAAGATTCCCTTTCTTGTTTTCCTTTTTTTTCTGTTTCCAAATCTTAAAGGTTAGGAAGTACCTTGCCAGATTTCCCTGGAGATTTATGCTGACTCCTTTCAGAGTTCTAAAGCAGTTGGATGCTATTTTTATTCCACCATTACCAATGTGAAAATGGAACTTGTATTAATCATCATAGATCTTTCTCCTCAGTATTGGCCAAAGTAAAATAAACCTAGTTATGATAAAAAGTTGGTTATGTGGTTCCTTTGATGAAAGCTGTGGGTCTTTCTAGGACTAATTTCTAAACCCGGTGTTGGTTGTATACTATTTACTATTAAATTTTCCTCTGTGTGATTTAACATTTCATTTCCAGGAAATGAAATGTAAGTTTAATAAGAATTGCAATTGATGGAACCATATGTTGGAAATATAATTAATGTTCCTGATAAATGTTTCTGAAGAATTATTACTGGGCTAAAGGAAGATAATTTAATACAGTTTATTCTGTAGAAATTTATATTTATCAGGATAGGATTTGTAATTCAGCAAAAGTATAGCATTTTTTTCTAGTGAGTTAAAGAACTGTCAGAATTGTCAGTTAAAATATTTGAAAAAGAGATAGTAATGATCTTAAATTTCACACCAATATAAAGACAGCATGTAGAAATTAAATAAATCCTGATTAATATTTTATGACTTTTATTTATGTGAAAGAAAAAACATTTGAAGTAGGAGATGTTGTAGGGACTTCTTGAGGTTGACCTCTGTATTTGTTTTCTCTTTTGTGAAAAATTGTAGACCAAAATGTTTTTTTCTTTTCTGGTTTTGAAAGCAGTATCACTATCCTTTCAGTAAAATGACTTCCGCTAAGGAGTGAAAGCAAAGCTGCCCTCGAAATATTCTTTTTTTGAGGCTCTTGCACAGCATCCTGGAGTTCAGCAGCTCCTTGGAGACAGGTGATGCTACGCATGGGAAGATTAGGTCAGTGACAGTGTTTTAAAAGTCAGTGTCTCTTCTTGGAAGATGGACACACTAATCTTCTTAACATCTAGGCTAAAACTGTCTAATGGGAATACACAAGGAGAGCATCAGCAAGTGGAGAGAAAACAAGAAAGATAATTTAAAGCCACATGCCTCATGCCCCTTACTTACTAGTGAGAGAACTTCTCTTTGGTAACTTCAGATTTGTGAATTGCAAGGCACGTTGGTCTTTTTTTAACTTGCAGGTGATTTTAGTAAACAAATAAACATTAATTTAATGTGCAGTCCGATTGGACCAGGAGTCTTCATTCAGCATTTCCTTATTCTGTCCCAAACAAACTTTTTGTCTTTTGACGAGAAAAGCATGATTAAGTGTGTGATGATTAACTTTTCCTATTGTCCTGAACTCAAATCTGTAATTGCTACTGGACTCAAGCATTGCTGTTGCCTTCCTTATATTTAGGGCTGTTTAGGGCTATTTAGGTCATATGTAGGGCTATCAGATAAAATATAGGAAGCCTATGTAATTTGAAATTTGAAATTACAATATATAACAACTTTTTAGTTATTTCTCATGTGATATTATAGTAAAAATTGTGGTTTATCTGCAGTTGCAGTTTTATTGGGTATCCTGCAATTTGATTGGTTAAATCGGGAGCCCAACCCATGTGGCCTCACTGTTTACTGTGTTTAGTTTGGAAGCCTGGAGGTTATCTTTTGTTACATCACCTGTTAGTGAATACATAAGCCTCCATCTGTCCCTCCCTACCAAGGAAGGAAGTACCTGATGTAGAATTTGAATACTAGTCCTTGCCATTATTATTGATTGTGAAGAAGACATAGGTTTAGATTAAACATAGGTATAGTTGTTATTCAGATAATTGTGACTTTTGATCACCATACATTTTGACAATTATAAAAATACATAATTTAAAAAATATGAAAGAAGTATTACAATGCATGAGGAGAAAATCAAAGAGTAAGGATCAGGTAGAAACAGTCTTGCCTCCAGAACTATGGACTACTTTTGTGAGTGAGGATGGTAGTAAGTATTATAGAAATAACATCACACAGGGAATGTAAACATTATGTATTGTAAACATTATGTATTGCAAACATAAACAAAAAAAAGGAAAGAGACCAAGAGATAAATGGGGGAAGGGAAAGAAGATGAAAAAAAGAATTCAGACGTGTTATGTACACTTACCAGTTCCCCACAAAAATGTAAACATTGGGCACTACAAACATGTACTAATAAAACAAAGAAATAACACCTTTTTTTGGTTGTCTTGGGGGAAATTTTCTTATTTGTGTGGCTTTATTGGATTTCAGGAATTAGTTGTTCAGAACAAATACATCTCCAGAATGCATTCTAAAACACGTAAGATTTAGAAGCACATATTAGGGAGATGTGTACTCCTCTCCTTCCCCCAGTTTGCTGCACTTTGGCTTGTCTGGCTGCATAGCAAGAGGGCTTGAGCTTAGCTGTAGTGGCTTGGGAGATAACTTGCTGCATGGAGTGGTGCTGGGGAATCTCCCCTGCATAGTTATGTTTGTAAAGAAATCAAGGCCATAGTGTGAAAAGGAAAGTAAGGACCCACTCCAGGAATCATTTGAATATAGGCCAGGTAACTGTAGTTATGCAACTTTCTGGGCAGGGATGGTTCTCTGAAATTGTTTTGATGAAAATATAGAGAAAGGGATGTGAGAAGTTTCAAATCCCTAAAATATTTCCTTTTACTCAGTCCTGAGCCAAGGATGTTAAAGAACTCCCAGAGCCACATTCCAAGGCAGGGCTGAGAGCAAAAGTTAGTGGAGAGCAGAAGCACACCTGTCCTCTCTGGTTCAAGTGCTTAGGAAGCTAAATTTGCCTTAACTCCTGGCAGCCGCAGCAGTTGTTTGACAGGTGAGTGATTTGTCCCAACTGAGTGTGAGTCAGGTTTGTGCAGGGACTCCGGATGGGGAGGTAATGAATTAAAAGTTGGTTAGCTGGGTTTTTTTCTCGCTTCATAACAAAGTTATACCTTGAAGAACTATAGCAGGAGAATCAAGAAGAGTATTCTGAAGATACATATAAATAGTTATAAATACCACTTATAAAAAGTAATAAAGATATTTAATGCTCATTTTCCACCAAGCAAGGCCAAGTTTCATAGGAGGCAGAGGTTGAGAATCTGAGCCATTATCCTCAGAGATTTCTGGTTGTTTCTGATTCTACTTTTTAGACAAAACCATCAGAGGATACTGGCTGAGAATGAGAGGAAGCTCTTCAGATGCAAAAATGGGAATGATCCCGTCTGTGCGTGGATGCCTGCAACACTGGCGCTTCCCGAGAGGAGCAGGGCAACTGCAGCTGCTTGTTATTTTGGCTCCAGAAAACTCAGCTGCATTAGCTTTGCAGACTTTCTGAGTTTGCCACTGGGTCCTCGTTCTTATTCCCTATAAAAGGTAATTGAAGTCCCTATTTGGCAGTCTGGTTTACAGTGACCAGTGTAGCCTGTCTGACATGTTCTTACCTCACTGAGCTGATGGTGTCAAATCCCCTGCTAGCTTCACTGGATGTCTAACTCTGTTCATTCATGCATTCAGCAAGTATTTATTGACCACCTACTCTATGCCAGGCACTGCTCTAGGCACTGGGAATAGATCAATTATCAAAGCGGACAAATCAGTAAGGTCGCATTGCAAAGACTTTGTTATTATTGCAAAGGAGATATTTCAGCAAAATGAAACAGGGGAGGGAACAGCACTGCATGGAGAGCCCAGTGACAGGCACTGGAGGCTGAGGCACAGAAGTGGAAAGGCCCCAAGCGGGAGTCCGTCTGGTGTGTTGAGTAGAGTGGCCAGTTCGGCTGGAGTGGAGTAAGAAGATGGAGCTGGCCTTCCCTTCTAATGAGACGGAGATTCACTAGCACACTGTAAAGAGAGAAATGACTTGATCTGACTGTGTGCTGTCACAAAGTTTTCAGAAATGGAAGAGTATAATGACCCTTCATGTGCATTACCCAGCATCAACAACTATGTTTCATTTGTAAATACTTCTGTATATGCTTCTAGAGGATGAGGACTGTTTTTAAAAACACAACTACAATATCATTACATTTTAAAAATAAAGAAATTATTGAAGGCATGAAGTTTGATATATTTCTCTCCACTTTATTAATACACCAAAAGGGCAGAGATATGAATTTCAGGATGCCTGTGTTCTACCAAGTGAGAAGAAAATTTCTAGCATGCAGCCCATTGTACCTGCTTTTGAAATTGTCAATGTTCACCAAGAGCCCATGGTCATAATTGCTGAGGACACTGACAGAGAAGCTCTAAGCACCCTGGTTTTGAACAGGCCAAGGTTGGTCTTCAGGTTGTTGCAGTCAAAGCTCCAGGGTTTGGTGACAATAGGAAGAACTAGCTATAAGATATGGCTATTGCTACCGGTGGTGCAGTGTTTGGAGAAAAGGGGTTGACCCTAAATCCCGAAGATGTTCATCTCCATGACTGAGGAAAAGCTGGAGAGATCATTGTGACCAAAGATGGTGCCATGTTTTTGAAAGGAAATGGTGACAAAGCACACACTGAAAAATGTATTCAAGAAATGACTGAGCAATTAGAAATCACAACTAGTGAAAATGTAAAGGAGAAATGGAGTGACTGACTGGCGAAGCTTTCAGATGGAGCAGCTGTGCTGAAGGTTGGTGTTGAGGTGAATGAGAAGAAACAGTCACAGATGTTCTCAATGCTACGAGGGCAGCCATGGAAGAAGGCATTGTGCTGGAGGGCTGTGCCCTACTTCGGAGCATACCCACCCTGGACTTCTTAACACCTGCTCACGAAGATTAAAAAAAATTGGTATAGAAATTGTTAAAAGAACACTCAAAATTCCTGTGATGACTATTACTAAGAACACAGGCATGGGCGGATCTTTCATAGTTGAGAAAATCCTGCAGAACTCCTCCGAAGTTGGTTATGACGCTATGCTTGGAGATTTTATGAATATGGTAGAATGAGGATCATTGGTCCAACAAAGGTTGTAAGAGCTGCTTTACCAGATGCTGCAGGGGCGTCCTCTCTGTTAGCAGTGGCAGCAGTCATGGTTTCAGAAATTCCTAAGTAGGAGAAGGACCCGGTCTGTGATGGCTGCCATGGGTGGGATAGGGGGCAGGATGGGTGATGGGATGGGCGATAGGATGTTCTAAGCCTAGAATAGTGCTTGGTTCTCGCTGATGGACTGTGACAGAAAGCTCCATGTGGAGTCCTTACCAGGAACTTCAGAGAAGTCAGGTGAAGGCAACGAGGTAAAAGTGGCTGATGTAAGAAAATCACATACCCATCACTGCTGCTTTCATTTATAATGTATAATGGTTTACCACTGTCATTGTCTGTGCCTACAGATATTTTATTTTGTACTTTTGAATACAAAAGCATTTGCATAATACTGAAATGTTGACAGAGGCCCATACCAGTGTACTGCTCTGTTACAGTCAGGGTTCTAGTGCCTGCCATCACAGATGAGAAGTTCAGGAGCAGCCTTCTATGGAGAGTAAGAAGAGCTATATACAAAGTGGAGAAAAATCCACTTATATGACAACCTTTGTGTAATGAAAATCTATTTAAAATTAAAAAATGAATGCTACTTCTTTAAATGTCAAGAATTTGAATCAATACATGTTTTGAAGATTGAGCTGATGAGATTTCCTGATAGGTATCATGTAGCATGGGAGAGAGAAATCAAGGATCTGACAGTCATTAAAATCCCTTTCAGAGTGGTGCGTTTATTGATATATATTTCTTTATATATGTATTTCTTTCTTTTTTTTTTGTACCAGGGATCAAACTCAGGACCTTGCGCTTGCGAGGTAGGCATGGGCACCACTGAGATAATCTCTAGCTTTCTTTCTTTTTTTTTTGAGACAGGGCCTCTCTGTGTAGCCCAGGCTGGCCTCAAACTCATCTGTTCTCCTGCCTCAGCTTCCTGAGTGCTGGTATTACAGATGCATGCCACCACACCACACACACACACACACACACACACACACACACAGCAACAGCAAGCACTAATTTTATAATTTTTTATTTCTTCCCAGAAACACTATTCAATGCCACCATCTCTCTAGATAGAAAAAATGCTGTTACTCCAATTTTCAAATGAGGAAAATGGCATAGAATTACTCACACATTAAGTAACTTTTTAAAAAGTTCCTTAGAGGTAGTGATGGTGCATGTCCGTAATGCCAGCACTCTGGGAGGCTGAGGCAGGAGGATAATAAACTTGAGCCCACCTTGGGCAACTTAGGGTCTTAGTGAGACCCTATCTCAAAAAAAAAGTTAAAAATAGGGTTAGAGATGTAGCTCAGTAAAAATACTCTGGGTTCAATCCCTAGAACTGCCAAAACCAAAACCCAAACCAAACTAAAACAAAACCCTCCCAGATTTTTAGAAATCTGGTTTAGAAAACGCTGGTAAAACGAGAGTGACTTATCCAAACTTGAGCTCCTTTTTGCTATGTTACCCTTCCTTGCTTATGGGAAATTTGGGCAGGTCGTTAGGGACTTGTCAGGACTGATTTACTAGCCTCTCAAGATATTTATAATTATTTAAAGGAGTATCACAGAACTAGTTATTTATATAATTAAATAGTATTCAATTTAAATAAATTTAGAAGATTTACTGGCTGCTTCCCCTGTGGGATCCCTCAGGCCTGCAGGCACAGAACCTGTGTAACTGTGAACTGCAAAGCAGCACGGAGGAGGCCAGGAAATCATGGGTATGAGGCAGAGGCAGTAGGATGGACTGAAAGAGGCTGTGCTTCACAGGAAGCCACATGAGCCACAGCATGGCAGTTTGGGGAAAGACTTGTAGTTGGTTGCTGGATTGCAAAGGACGCGGAAAGGGGGTGAAGGCGCTTCTTCAGGACAGGAGACTGAAAAAGCTTCGCTACGTTCCAGAGAGCACTTTGTATGTGTTATCCAGGGTCAAAGAGACAGCAAAAGCAGGTCTAGACTTCAGAACCCTGAGCAAGTTATGGAATCACTGCCTTTAAAGGGAGATTGTACACACTGACCCAGTCTCCTCGAGCCATGAGGTCCAAGTAGTGGCCAGCTCTATGCATATCCGGATGTGGGTTCCCAGATGACACCATTGCTGAATGTCCTGGCTGTGCCCCAGAACACTCCACTGTGTTTTTTTTAGAAGGAAGCAAGACTGTTTTTCTTTGTTACATCATCAGCAAAAGAATAGTTGCCCTTTGAAGTGGATAAGAAAGTCAAAGAACCCTGAAGGTTGAGGTTTAACTTCCACATCTAAGAGAGCCCTTAATGCTTGCCCAGGGTATCTGACTATGTGAGAGATTGGGCCTTGCTGAGTTGATAAAGTTGCTCTGTGCAAAGAACCTTTGCTTATTTACATCATATCCGAACTGTCTCTTATTGCAGAATCATTCATTTGCTTTGTATCTTTTTCCTGCCATGGGTTCTAAGCTGGGCAACACCACAACTGGCAGATTATGCTGACTTTGTCTTTCACATTTCAGCTTCTTCCTTCGATTTAAATTCCCACCTCAATCACTGCTGACCGACCTCAGTGAACCAAAAACTTGTCAAATGTACAGAAGTGTTTTCTCCCTTTTCGTTGTTTTTCCATTTTTGATTCTTCCCCTCTATTTTCTTTTTCTTTCTGTTTTTTCTTACTTTCTATTAGAGAAGTGACTTCCATTTTCACAGGAATGTCATTTTCACAGAAACTCAGTGCCTAAATTGACAGCTGCCTGTGCTCCAATGGGTGTGTGTTTTCATTAATTGGTCCTGGGAGCACTGAGAATACGTATCAGTGGTGCTCTCACCTTCTCCTGACTTGTCCTTCATGCATTTTGTTACTCTTAGGAAAGAGCTCTGAGAAATGGTCAGTACTCTCCTGGGACCCACTGGAGAAATTCTTGCTGGCTATAGATGTTATTGTTGGTCTGAGCCACGGGATAGAATCATGATCACACCACTGTAGTGCCAGAAAGGAATTTAGGAGGCACAGTTGTGATTTCTCATTATACAGATGAAGAAACTGAGGTCCAGAAAGCTTTGGCAATTTGCTTCAGCCACGCAGCTGCTATTGGCAGCCTTTTGTCTAGAACTCGCCTAGAACTTTTTCACCATAGCACCCTCCCCTCCTTACTTTATCCTGAAGTTTATCACATTTGCTGAAATGTCGTCCCTAACAACCTACAGCTTCCCAAATAATTTTTGTAGGCAAAAATTTCCATTTGGAATTCTGGACATGTTTGTGTGGACTTTTTTATGTGATGACATACTGGTCTTATCTCCTGGATTTGATCATAAATGAAATGATTTATAGATCACATTTAAAAGCAGGCCAGAGGCCAGTGCTTAAACTGAGTTGTTTTTGGTCCTTGATGTTCTATGTTTAAGTGCTAGTGGGTCTAGGACTCTTGTCTCTATTGTTTTTTTTCCCAAGGGGCTAAGTCTTCCTCCTTGAGTCATCTACTTTCCAAAGCCTTATTCCCTTTCTTCTGTGCCCCCTTCCACTTCCCTTCTCTTCCCTCCTCTTTGTTTTTTGTTTTGGTACAGGGATTGAACTCGGGACCTTGTGATTTCGAGGCAGGCACTGGAACCACTGAACTAAATCCCCAGCCCTTCCCTCCTCTTTTTATAGCCATCTTCCTCCTAGGATAAACTCTGGCTAGTCATAGGTAGCTACTCTTTTAATGGTGTGGAATAAATGAATGAATTTTGAAATAATTCTGCATGCAAGTACATTTATTATTCTCCTAATATAGTGTCATGTTTTCTGTGGAAATTACACTGGATATCAGATTTTCAAAAAAGAAGGTGTGGAGTCAAGCCACAACCCTCTTTCTCTCTTGACTTCTTACTTCTGTGCCACCCACTTGCCTTGCCTCTTGCTTCTGTGGGCTCCTAGACCTCGTCATTCATTAGCACCTACAACAGATTGGTGTGAGCAGAGAAAGGAAGGTGATGAAACTTACATTGGGTCATTTGGTTACACATTAGTAACTGATAAAAGATATAAAGATATTGACTAAATGGGGTTTCAGGGAACTATATGCCAGGATATTCATGCTTCCCATTAGTGTGAAAAATCAACACTTGCTTGTGTTTTGGAGTGAAGACATTTTTCTTAAGTGAGTGGGAAAACCTCTTGACATTTTACAGAGAGCATTGCATTTTGAATGGTGAATGCTAATGTTCTTTGTGCATAAAGAATTTCAGAACTCTTGTATATGAGGATTAATGACACATCATTTTGTATTTGTTGGTGAGTTAAAATAGTATTTTCTGCCACTGCATTTGTAGGAAATGTTCAAACTTTCATCAAGCTATTCTCCTGTAGCACTGTTAGCTCCACTAACTCCATTTTCATGGAACTCAACAGAGATCTCAACCTTTGGCCTAGAAATAAAATTAACATTTTCCCTCAAAAAAAAAAAAGAACCTTACTGGCCTTGTAATAAATAATTGCAGGCAATATCTAGTATGTTTAAGAATGAGATCTGTGGCAATGATTTTGTTCTCAGATATAAAATGCTTTGCCCTTGGCTTGTGATGCCTCTGGGTGGGGCTCCCCAGGATTGTGTTTGTGAGGAGCCTGGGCTATGCACTCAGACTGTTGGGGTCCTTGACTTCAGAGTTCCCTGATTGTATGGCTGATCAGTTGCCTAGATTACCTCATTTATGAAACAACTGGGGCTAGGCTGGTGCTGCTCAGAACAGTTGTAAGAGTTATGTGAATGAACACATGTGTACATCAATGTAGAGTGAATATTTGCTTTCATACCGGACCAGCTCTTTTGCTCTTGTTAGACCAAGAGTCAGGTGGGTTTTGCAGAAGTCTAGGAAGTGGTCTGAACCTGGAGCAGAAGTTGGAGTCTCAGCTAGGGAATTTCATGGAGCTGCCTCCAATTGTTTTTATTACTAGACATTTATTTTTGGAAGAAGTTTTCTTCTGACCCTTTTAGAGAAGAGCATTTTCTCCCTCTGTTTATTAACTAAAAAACACAATAAGTAAAAGGTATGAATTAAACTCATTAAATGGCTAATGTGAGGCAAGGGATAGATAAATATTAAATTTTTAGATAAACAATGTAAAGGTGCTGATTTCCAAACAGGTTGAAAGGGTCTGTTTTGTCACACAGAGAGTAATTTATAACTTTTTTGCTTCAGAACGTAACTACCACATGGTTTAGGGATTAGGCTTGACCAGGCATAGACCTCATTTAACTTGAACTTTTCTAAAGATGTGATTTAGTATTTTTCTTTCCAGATTCTACCAATTTAGATTCTACTAGATAGAGTCCATCCTTGTCTGCTCTCTTGAAGAATATTTATTTGCTTCCATGAAAAATACAGAATTTATAAAAATCTAAATGAATGCAAAATTATATAGAGAGTAAAATACTCCCAAAGTATGTTCTGGTCATAGGTATAAAGCACTGCCAGATTATCCCTGTCCATACCAATATTTAAAGCAGAGAGGTACACAAGGAACCACTTCTGATTGATTTGTATGTTGGTACCCAAATGAACATTGATAACTGTTTTCTCATCACCTCGATACATCATTCTGTTACAACAACAGCTTCAGACATGCTTTTTGCAAGTTGTTCTTCTTTGTTGAATAATTTATTTAGCAAGTATTTATTGGTTACTATGAATAAAGAAATACAGGTGATACAAATTAGGGCAATAGAAATACTTAAGATACAATATCCATACTCACACAAAGCTTGCTGCCTATTTGGGAAGGAGATATACCATATGACATTTGGAATTTTACTCATTCCACAACCATCTATGAATCCCTGCTATTTGTCAGTACTGTGTTGGAAATTGAGAAACAACTGTGGCAATGGTAGGGTCTTCTTCCTGGAGATTCACAGTGACCACATGGTCTTCTGATAATGATATAGACTCCAGAACAGTTATATATGTGACACTCTGGTGGGACAGCTTATTTCTGTTGAGAATGGTAGTAGCTGGTGCTACCTGAGAAGGATGCTTTTTGCCTATTGGCTAAGATAGGAAACTATGGATGAAGGCCAGAGATGAACTAGTGCCTTAGTTACTTTTCTCACTGCTGAGACAAAATACCCAGAGCCCACAAGTGAAAGGAGGAAAGGTTCATTTCAGTACAGTCTGTAGAGGTTTCAGTCCATAGTCAGCTGGTTCCAAGGCAGGAGGGCATGGCAGAGGAGAAACAGTCCATGGCAAAGCAGTCAGGAGGCAGTGAAGCAGCAAGCAGCAGCAGCAAGGCTGCTTTCCCTCTTTCTTTTTATATTCCACCCAGGCTACAAGCCTATTAATTGGTGCCCTCATACTCAGGGTGGGGCTTCTGTTATCTGCACCCTTAATCACAGTATCACACCCCTAATCCACATTCTCACACCCTAATCCAGCTACTTTCCATACTCCCTACTGATAACTGCATGAGGCTTTGGGGGAATATCTAGATACAAGCCTTAATAACTAGCTTGGCTGGGAGAGTGTGACACATGCAACTAAGCACCATGAGAGAGGTAGGGCTGGAGATGCAGACAGCAGCCAGGTTGTAATGGGCAGATGCTGAAGATCCTGTGTGTATTCTGTGGGCCAGTGAGTTTTAGTCTGGCTTTGGGAAGATGTATATGAAATTCAGGAGGATTGTGAACATCCACCCTAAGATTATAAGCAAAATCTGTATGTCTTTAAATAATTGTACTTCCTTGGGTGCCAACAAAGAGATAAAGAAGGCATAGAGCAGTTTAATGAGGACATAGGTAGTTAGTAAAGAAGGCTTAGAGTAGGTAATGAGGACACAGGACAGATTTTTGAATGGTAGAACCCTCACCCTTGCTTCATTGTGCAAGATAAATTCACTGTGGGGTATGGCAGGATGCGGGGTGTGTGGCCGATGTAGGGGTGTGGCAGGATGCAGGGGTGTAGAGTTGGAGAGTCTAGGGTGGAGACTCACCTCTGTGTCATAGGCTCCAGGATAAACTGGTAGACCATGGCAAGTAAGGATGCCATAGTCTCAGGCATGGGGGATGGGATAAAGTACATAATTAAGCAGAACATAACAAAGTGTGGGCCTATCGCACCAGTCAAGTATTCATTCAATGAATCTTTCTATGCTAGGTTCTTTTCAAGGTGCTGGGGAGTGAAGCTTATGTTTCAGGGGGAAGACAGACAATAAAATCAATGCATTCAGATCAGGTTGGGGTGGTGGAAAGTGCTACAAAGAAAACATAAACCAATGTAAGAACATAGAAGGTAAGAGGGAGCCGCATTTAGAATGATCAGGAAGCAGTTCTGGAAAGGGGTGTGAGCCAGCGTGGTGAGAAACAGGCCACAGAAGAGGGTGCCGAGAAGGGAAAGCACGTGGTGTGATTGTCCAGCAGCAACAGTAACACCTGGAACTGGGCCTGCAAGGGCAGAGTGCGATGAGTGGCAGGCAGGGGACAAGCTTCACTGGGCCTTCCAGGCCACCCGAGGACTTTGAGTTCTCTTCTTGGAGCAATGGGAGCCTGGCCAAAAGTTTTGAGTAGAGAGTGGGAGACTTTTGCTGCTGAGGGTGACTCTGGGTTTATATAAACTAGACTGATGAGTCAGCAAGCACTCTGGAGGAGAGTAAGTATGAGTGGGACCGGAGGATGAATAGGAGTTATTCAGGGGTGAAGAAGGGTGCTCTCGGCAGGTGAAGCAGCAGGCTTGAGTGTGCCAACAGCTTATGTGGCTCAAATGGCAACCGAAAGTAAAAGTGGGAGTTTGGGGAAGATTCAGCCTTTAGTTTTGGTGGCATTAAGCTTGAGATTTCTTCGGTTTGCTCAAGGAATAGTGGGGAGCGTGGGAACTTAGCAAGTGGGTCTGAAGTCAGAGAGGGTGTGAGATGCATTCGGGTGTGGCTGTGCCCATGGTTGAGAGCCCCTGAAGTCCAGGTGTCGACTGAGAATGGCAGAGGGCTGAGGACAGACCCTGAGGAACACTGACACTCAGAAGCCTGGTGGAGAAAAAAAATAGGACAAAGGGAACTGAGGAGGAGTGGTCACCAGTGGCTGAAGTCAATGTCTAACTAGGTGAAAAGAGACCCGGTGGGGACATTAAGTGCTGTAAGAACTCACAGTGGAACCTATGTGAGCTGCAGTGCACAGGGCAAGTCTTAGGGGTGATATGAAACCAGAGCTTAGCTTTTCAGCAGAGATGAGACATGTATTGTGCAGGAGGCTATGAGTATGAATAGGTGGATTTCCTAGAGGTGAATTTGACAGCATTTTGCTTAGGAAACTACGAAGAGACTGATACTGGTTGGTGTAGAGAATTCAAGAATTTGGGCTAAATTCTGTATGTTGATTATTTTTTTAAAATTTGCATTTTTCTTGTTTATAACTCTCCTAAAAATATAGGCATAATTTTGAAAGATTTGTTCATGTGTATTTTCTAGAAAAGGTAGGTTCCAAGTTTTCATTATTTTCAAACTGGTCCATGACTCCCCGAAAGTAATAATCCATAAATGCATGCAATGAGAAGTTATTCAAAGATGGATGTTGTGTTTGATGGCAATTCTTTGAGGAGTGTCTGGCAGGATGAGTTTGAGTAAAAGATAGGCAATTAATTCTAGCATTTGTAAGTTGGAGTACTATTGATGTCTTAGACAAGAATAATGATGTAAAAGTGAGTGGAAAGAAGGACAGGCAGAGTATTTGGAAGAAGTAATTTGACTCCTGATGGGTAAGAGGTAGGATTGCATTTAGCAAATATTTGTTGAGATCTACTCTGTGTTGGTTAAATTTTGGAGCAAATGGACATGATTATTGTCTTCTTGGAGTTTTCTATTTACTAGGGAAGTGTACAGTTATCAATAATCACCCAAACGTAAGAGAAGAAGAAGTATAGAGGATTTTGAGGCCACATAGCCTTGGGGCTTGATTTGGTGAGAGAGTACAGCATTGTGACATTATCTCACCAGCACTAATTAAGCCATATTTCTAGGGAGTGGACATCTGTTGATTCTTTTAACTTAGCTTTCTGAAAACATTTCCTCTAGAAATCAAGGCTTTCAAAATTTTTAAAAATGCTTGGTTAGTCAGGAGAATGATGCTTTTGGATCGCTGGTACCATTATTTATGATTGGAAAACAACAATATTGGCTTATACTGAGCTTCAGACTTTTTATTTTGATTAATAAAATCTGCTGAGCCAACACTTTTTAAAATTAGGCTGTGTTTTTACTTGGTCCAAGAGAGTCCATTCTCTGAACCCTATATGAATGCCTTCAGATGCATCCATTAATTAAGTATGTAATATCAGTGGTGTATCCATGTGGCAATATTTAGTAGTCAATTGATATAATGAAAATGGAACTAAATTGAGTTGAGTTTTGAGTTTCCACAGATGAGTGGTGTTGCTACCTTTTTTCATGCCTCTGGCTATCCTTTTCCTGTGACTATTTTGTTCCTTCGTTATTTGTGTGCTTCATGGTGGAAATGTGTTAAGTCACTGATGCAAAACATACTTTATTACCCTCCTAAGCTTCTTCCCTGCTCATTTTCAGAACCTTGAAAGTTGTCTATAAGACTGAAAAACATTTAATCTCTTAGTATGAAGCTTGCTAATCCAGTCAGCTTAATTAACTGAGTCTTATGAGAAATTGGGCAAGATGAGAAACCATAACAAATTTCATGATAATTCAGTGAGAGGGCTTTTACAAAGAAGGTCATATTTTTGCTGTTTTGCTAGACAATTAGTCCTCTACTTATAATAAAGGGCTTCGGGCTAGGTTTGGATATGTGAAGACTACTGCCAAGAAGGAAGAACTTAACGATATTTTGGACATGAAAATAATAAGAATAATTGGTCTTGGTCCTATGCAAAAAAAGGACCTCCAAGGCTGAGAGAGAGAGGAAAGATTGAGATTGACTTAAACATGGTGTAGGCTCTTCCTGCCAAGGAGGTGTGAGGCTAACAGTGCCAAGGGTGGGAGGAGGTGAGCCTGGCCCTGTGACTAGGTAATCCCAGCTTGGTGCCTACCTCACCCTTATGGTGAGGTCTGAGCTCAGTCTTGGAGCCCTCCCTATTCTGCTCCCTTCCACTGCAAATGATTAGGCCGAGTCCTGCATTCTGAGGACACAACTCTCTGTCTAGGGGCATTTGTGTCCATTTGGCTTGGTCTGATGGACACTCAAGACAACCTGAGAGCTACTGCAAGGTGCACAGGGCTTTGAAACCCATGGGAAGATCTCCCTGCCCTTTAGCTTGAGGGGATCGCTATTCTTTTTCATGACATTTTGAGAATCTTTATAGAGCAGAACTTATACACTTGGATTTCCAACTTGGCTAAAAAGTTGCTTTATGGACAGTCCTTGGCAGAGAGGGCCCCAGAGAGGGTCCTTGAGAGCAGAATGTGTTGTAAACATTCTGGGCTACCTTGGGCTCCTGCATGCTGGCTGTCGGCAGCCCCATCGCTTTGCCTTTAGTGGGAAAGTTGAGAACTGCTGGTCACTGGAGTTTCTGCATGCAGTAAAGTGGAAATGTTTGCCAGATGTTGTTGGGTCTGTCTTCAGGAGTGCTCTCTGATCCCCCATTTTTTTCTCTGCTCTCATTATTCTGGTAACTCTACCGACGACTGTGTAGGGGAACAGTGTCTGTAATGGTGTCTAGTTACTGCCTTGAACTTCAGGTCCTCCAAGGCCCAAAACACTGACTACCTCACGCCCCTTTCTCCAACAATATCAACCTCACACTCTCCCTGGTTATCCTTCTTTGTAGAAGCCTGGTGTATAAATACAGCTTCCTTCATCTCATGTCTGTTGTGGAAACCACATCCCTTTCTTACATTGAATCATTCAGCTCTTCCTAAACTTTGGTTCCCACAACCTTCTTGTCTCTGCCTGAAGGTGTCCCCATGATGTGTGGGCACCTGTGCCTCTACTCCTGTGCTGGTGTCTGTGGGACCAGCCTCATGGCAAGGTGCAGCTGGGTCTGGGTGTCGTTGCTCCTGGTTGGGGTGATGGTGATTAATAGGGGTGTGGCAGTAACTGGGTCAGTGGTGGTAGTGGGCTGCTCAGGGCTCCTGGGGTCTGCTCTGCACTGCCACTGCTGATCGAACTCCACGTATGGCTTTTAACTGCCTCAAAATGGAATGACTGAGAGCCTGCCTTTGAGCAGAACCCTTACCAATAACATCAACAGTCGACTAACGTGTATTGTATGTTATGTGTGTGATAAATGGTGAAAAAGATTTGTGAACTATTGAGTGTTCCCTTTTTAGTGCGATACACATTTCACTGGAGGGACAAACTGCTCTTGAGAGTTTTAGGTAGCTACTCCCAATGCTTCTGCTCAATCGCAACAGGAGGTGGCTGTGATATGAGTGCAGTAATCCCCTATGATTTTATGCAGTTATGATTTATTGCCACATCTTTATCTTAGTGCACATTTCTCTCAGCTGCATATGGTGCCATGTATAGTCTGTGTCTGTGTGCTACATTTTGATGCATTTTAACTTGTAATAGATTCCTGTATATCTTAAGGGTTATAAATGGGAAAATAAACTCTTAACTACATACATACATATATATATATATAAAATACTATCACGATACACATATTTTTTTCTTAATTTCTTTGATATTTCCAAGGTTACATGTTCATGTGAAAGATTGTTCAAACTGTCACATGTCCTTTCCCCCAAATCCACAAACAAGTGGATCTCTGTACATCTCAAAACCTGGTTGTGTATATTGTTCTGTAGGGACGATGGGGAGGCTATTTGTTACCTTGGAACTGTTGCCCATGCACGTTGTTCAGTTACTCATTCACTTATCTAGCAAAAGTGTATCAAGTGCCTCTGGTGCTTGGTGCTTGGTGCTGGGTCCTGGGTGCTGAGCTAGCTACTGGGGCTTAATAACATTGCTAAGACTTTGACTCTATCCATTTCATACTTGCTAACTATCTACTCTCACCCCAGGCACTCAGCTTCTACCGTTAAATATTCACAGCTACTTCCTACTGACTTGAATCATGCAAAAGACATTAGTAAACAGACAGTAAAAAGATCTGAGGTTGGGGGTGGGTGCTCCACAGCATGGTGATGAAATGGAAAGACACGAGTAACAGAATATGAACTAGAATTGCAAACTGCCAGCCAGTGCTCTCTAAGGATCATTAAAAAATAAAGAAATCCTATTTGAGCCTGCCAACCTCAGAGCTAAGTTATTTAGAATGGAAAAAGTTGGCAAACTTAGATGTACTCAACCCAAGGAGCCGATATTTTGTGACTTTTATGGCAAATGTAGTTTGAGAACTACCGCCACAAAATTGTGTACAATATTAATGAGTGAGAAGAGCAGAGAAGGGTTATAAAATCCAAGCTAAAAGCAAAGCTAGGGCTGTGAGGGGAGGGCAAGTGAGAATCAGTATGCTTTGGTTATCTGAGTGGGCAAGGGAAGCAGGAAGAGGAACCTCCTTAACCAACAGACACCCACGGCTCTGTGAGCAGTTTACTTTATCTCATTTGAGTTTTGTTTGTTGTGAAAAATCACATGAGAACCTCCACTCCATCCTTCCTATATCTGTCAACTTCTTTTTTTCCATTAAGTTTATTGGTACATTTTTGGTATACAAAACAGTTACATTCATCATTGGGATCTTGTACCTTTACATGATGTGTCTTGGTTCTTATGTTTTCCCCCATTTCCCTGCCCTCCCTTCACCCCTTCCACCCTTCCCTATTTACAAAGACTTTGTTTCCAGTTTTTCCTTTTCTCATATTTTTTCTTTTCCCTTCTTTCCTTTCCCCTACCCCTTCCACTTCCCCTACTCTTTTAGACCTTTTCTTCCCATTACACAATATCAATTATACATTCTGATCCTCATTTACACTTTTAGTTTTTCACACCAGAGAAACTATTTGGGAATTTACACATGTGTCCTATTTATTTCACTTAAAGAGTATGGCCAGAATGTGCATCCACTTAGCTATAAATGTCTCTAGTTTCTCATTCTTTGTGGCTGAATAGTACTCCATTTTATAAAAAAAACCCCACATCTTCTTTATCCAGTCTCCAGTTGATGGGCAATTGACCTGTTTCCAAGTTTTAGCTATTACAAACTGTGCCACTATAAAGATGGGTGGGCATATATCACTGTGGTATGATTCTTTTAATTCTTTTGGGAAGATACCCAGCAGGGGATTAGCTGGGTCAAATGGGACCTCTAGTCTTAGTTCTTTGAGGCATCTCCATGCTGATTTCCACAGTGGTTGCACCAATCTGTACTCCCACCAACAATGGAAAAGCGTTTCTTTCTCCCCACAACCCCACTAGCATTTGTTATTGGTTGATTTCTTGATAGCAGCCATTCTTTCTGGGGTGAGGTGCAATCTCAGTGTTGTTTTCATCTGCAAATCTCAAATGATCAGTGATACTGAACATTTTTTCATATGTTTATTTGCTGCTTTTATTTCTTTGTCTGAGAAATGTCTGTTCATTTCAGATGCCCATTTTTGAATTGGGGCTTTGTTTGGGGGTCTGATTTTTTAGTTCTTTATATATTCTAGACAGTAGACCTTTGTCTGAGGAACAGCTGGTAAAGTTTTTTCCCACATTGTAGGTTGCCTCTTAGCTCTGTTGGTGGTTTGTCTTGCAGTGCCAAAGAGCTTTAAAAAGATGAGATCCCAGTTGTTGATTCTTTCTGCTAGTTCCCTTGCTACTGGGGATTTGTTCATAAAGTCTTTTCCTATGCCAATGTCTTCAAGAATTCTACCTAATTTATCTTCCAGCAAGTTTAGTGTTTCTGTTTTAATATTTAGATCTTTAATCCACTTTGATTTTAGTTTAGTGGATGGTGAAAGATAGGGGTCTAGTTTTAATCTTTGGCAGGTTGAAATCCAGTTTTTCCAACACCTTTTATAAAAGAGGCTATCTTTCTTCCAGTGAGGATGGTTGACTCCTTTGTCAAAGATGAAGTGGCTGAGTATGTCTCATCCAGCCACTCTTCCACCCAGGGATTTGGTTTGTACCTTTGCCCTTTCCCTAAAACTCCTTGCTCAGTATCTTGTTCAAATTCAAAATTTATTTTATCAGTTCTTATTTTTTTTAGCTTCTCTTCCCCATTTGGCAGTACTGACCACTTCTCTCGTTAATGCTTTCTTAAAAGTTTGTATGTATCTGTTTTCTTGCTTCTTTTAGAACAAAACTTTCTTGCTGTTCAATTTTCAATTTAATTTTGATGATATATTTCTTCCATGAAATCTTTAATGGTTGAGATAACTATCTGGGTTCCTCTACGCTTCTCATTCCATAGGTTCTTAAAGAGGTCTATTTAATATTGAAGAATAGCATCCTCAAATTATACAGTCAAGTTATAGTTTTCATTTTTTTTTTCTGGTACTGGGGATCGAACTTGGGTCCTTGCGCTTGCGCAGCAGGCGGTGAAATCACTGAGCTAAATCCCCGGCCCCAAGTCGTTATAAAGATCTAGAGTTAGTTGGTAACAATAATGGAAAAAAATCTGAATTAATTTTCAACATATGTTCTACATTATTCATCAGGTCCTCTGAATTCCAGATATTTCAGCTCTTTTATGCTTTGTCTCTATTTCCTAACAACCCTTTGTAGGGTCTAGAATTGGAATGAACATTGGCTGATAATGGTTCTGAACTAATTGTGAATCCTTGAGTAAATGAAGAAGTCTATTAGAATCCAGCTAATTTCATTTTGTTATTTTTCTGAGTAGTACATGACAGGGTAGCCAGCCTGTTTCTGAAGCAAGTTTGTGATAAACAGTTTCCCCTCAAGGTTAGTATAATAGGCAAACACCTTTCGCTGTAACAGAAGGCAAGAGGTACTGAAAGATTGGCTTACATTATGATTCATTATTTCAAAATGTCAGAATAAAGTGCGTTGGCTTCATCTCCCAAGCATCTTATTCTTTAGAATGAAGTGCATGTTTTGATTTTGCAATGCTAATGGACTCACTGTTATTTTTTTCTCTACTCTTTTTTCCAGGCCAAATTCAGGTAATCGACGCCAGAGTGGCCGAGAGAGATTGGCCAGTAGCAGTGACAAAGGAAGTATAACCCTGGAATCAGCCAAGGAGACCCGCTACTGCGCAGTGTGCAATGACTACGCCTCCGGCTACCATTATGGCGTTTGGTCCTGTGAGGGCTGTAAGGCCTTCTTCAAGAGAAGTATTCAAGGTAGTAGTGTGCTGAAAACAACTTATTCTGTATTGACCCTAAGAGCACAAGTAACAGAGGAAGGAGGACATGATCAGACATTTATATAAAACAGTTAACACCTAGTAGGTCCACTGGTATCCTTGATAGAAACATGGAGACGAAGCAGAATCTCAGGAGGAGTTGGCAGATGCCAGGGCAGCTGTGGCTGAGTCATTCTGCTTCCTCCCTTTGGCACGATCCAGACAGTCTTGAGCCAACTCTCGTGAAGGAAGATTTCGGTAGCTGGGTCTCTGAGGTAAAAACACCTGTTGTCTCTGCCCTGACTGGGGGATGGCAGGGGACATTCATATTCTACTGGCAACTCTGCTTATACGATATGGCATGATATTGATTGTCTGTGCATAATTCTTTCTCTGTCTTGGCCTTGTTCTGATCTTTGCTCCAGACCAATTCTAATTCAGCTTGTTCTCTTCCTTTCTTCCATCTCTTTCTTGTCTCAGTGGATGACATGACCTTTTGCTAACATGAGCAGATGCAATGTCTGGTGACTTATAATAAGGGAGGTATCCTCTGTACCAAGGAGTTATTAAGTATACTACAGTAACATTTTGTTCTCCTGTCTACCTCAGTCCTTTTGTTGTATAGAGTTTATCCATTGTAGCTTCTCTAATACTCTGCCAGCTACATTTTTTTTCCACTCCAGGAATTTCTATATTGTTGTATTATATAGGACATACTCTCTGAAAACATCAATCATTTTTGATGAAATACCTGTGCTAAAGATCCTTTGTCTGATAGGAGCAGAGGTCTGATAGCAGTTTAGGCTTATTGAATTTACTTTTTGTCTTAATAATGAGTCCTTTTTTCTGCTGTTATTTCTTTCCTTTTTCAGCTTAAGTGAAGCTTGCTATATAAATACTAAGAACACTTCTGATGGGAGTTTTAATGTGATTCCCTCTACAGAAATCTAGACTTAAAGTAACTTGTTGAAAACCGTAGTCTGCTAAATTAATAGACACTGACTGAAGGAGTGATTCTCAGGAACTTTCTGCTGTGGCTCTTCACTGCCCTGATAAGGAGTTAAAACTTGGGGGATGGTCTGTACTACTTATTTTTCCTTCCATTGTCAGTGGATTTTTAAAAAACCTGTTCATATTTTAGTAGAGTAGCTGGTAAGGTCAATGTAGTCCATTTTAAAGCATTTTATGACACTTATTGCTTTCAACATCTTTTAGAACTCTGCTGTAAGACTTGAACATTTTTTACTGGTATTTTTATAAAAATTAGCAATATTCCCTGAGTTAGTCTATGGGTGTGTTATGCGCACACAGAGAGACTATTAATTTTTATTATCTTAATTCAGAAAAATGAAAATTATGTCTCAGCTTAGATTAATATAAACTCTTAAAAGTCCTCTGGGAAGCATCTTCATTTGTGGTTTTACTGTTTGATTTTGCATAATCTAAAATATCTTTATTTTCACCAAGCATTTAATCTGGTAGGGAAATAGAATCTGATATAGATGTGATTAGTGGATAGGTTCTGCTATACACTTGGATGAGTCACTTATCTGAGACTGAGTTCCCTCATCAGTAAATGTGATTTAGAGAAGTTATCATTAAAGTTTTCCCATAAAGGGTCCAACAGTAACTATTTTAGTTTTTTCAAGCTGTGCAATCTCTGTTGCATCTGCTCACCTCTAGTGTTGTAGCCTGAAAAGAGCCACAGGCAAATGCAAATAAATAGGAGTGGTTGTGTGCCAGTAAAACTTTATTTAGAAAAGTAGGGAACTGAACAGAAGTGGCCCAAGGGCCATAATTTGCTGATCCTTGATTTAATTTTTATTTGATCATATGTAACCTACATACCATTATTTATGGAAAAAATAGGTGGTTTTTAAATGTAAAGCTTTGATTATTCATGTTTTATTGAGAACTTACTCTGTACCAATATAGATGTACTGAGAGAAATTGAAAAATGTGTAAGATGCAATTCATAATCCAACAAAATTTGGAATTTATTTGGGATGTTCATTTGGGAAAAAAAGATGCTTGTTTTCATAATAGAATTACCTGTGTGATAAAGATAAGTAAAATAATAGATGAATATGAGAAGAAAATATTGAATATGAAAGGAGAATATTGACTATAAGGGAAGAAAATATTGTAGGTTACAGATGTAAAAATATTGGTATTGAAACAATAGCAGTATTCTCAGTATTTTATTGGTGTGGCATTATTTCAAGCTCAAATATTTTAAAAAATTTTCCTTATGTATTGAGAGTAAAAAATATGTCTTCCCCTCCATCTTGTAAATGCGAACTAAATAGTAGGATTTTATTGAAATTTTCCCATATAAAATGCAATTTATACTTGGTTTAAGAAACTTCTTGGGTATTATTATATGGTCATCTCAAGATTTCTTAAAAGGGAAGATTATTGAGCCCAAAGTTACAGAAAAGGCCTGGAACCAAGACAGAGTCACTAACCTTAGAGATAGAGAGGGACCTTAAAATTATAAAGTTCATTAATTCATTAATTGAATGTTTCCATTATTATTAGGCAAACCACTGATACAATGTTAGGAAAAACCTAGTCCCCACTCTCGTTGAGCTTACAAGTCAGAGGGAGAAATGGATACATAAACCAGCGATTAAATTACAGTGAGATATGTGTCAAAGTGGATGTGAATGTAGGGTCTTACAGGAATCTAAACTTCACTCATTTCCAGAGAGGTATGAGTAAGGCTTTCATAAAAGTTTTTCTGGTTAAAATCAACCCTGAAGGATGAATCAAGTGAGCAAGATGAAGGAAAGAATGAGTGTTCAGTCATATGAATGAACATATCTGTGGAAACCAGGAGAGAAGACAGAGGGTGGGAGTTCTGTGAATAAAAATTAACCAAATTAATTTATCTTTAGATTAAGCAAAGATCTTCTTGGCCTATTCTTTTAATATTAGACTATGTAAGAGCAACGTAAATGGTCCTCATGTTATTTTAATGGCACAAATTGTTTGTGCTTTTATAAGGGAATATAGAAGAGCACATTTAAGGGTTTCTAGCCCTGTTTTCTCATCTGAATCTTGATAACTTAGAACTAAAAAGTTTGACTGAACTCCTGTGGCTCTTTGTAAATCATGCTGCCCCTCACACACATTGAAGGACAGTGAAGGGGCCAACACGTAGGTGGAAAGTTCTGAAGATGCTGCAGCTCTCTCTGTGCTGCTTGTTACTTAAGAGGAGAGCTAGAAATGAGTATACATCAGATTATTCTCATGTTCTGAGTGTTTTGGTTGAAGAGGTAAAGTGTTTGATTTGAAAAAACACAAATTTTCATCTACTACTTAGTGTGCAAACTCAATTACTTAAGAAATTGAGTAATGGCCTCCAGTGGAATGGGTTTGTTTGTTTGTTTGTTTGTTTTAAAGCAAAGTCAAGGATGCTATTTAGGGCAGAGGAATGCAACTGAATATTCTATGAATTTATTAATGTTGAAGGCATAGAATTATGCTTTAAGGTGTGTTTTAGAGAGAGACCAAGGAATAAGTTATGCAAACAGATGAGGTTCCAATTTCAGCAGCCAGGTATAATTTTTGAGTAGTATTCCAAGGAAAAAGGTTGCTACTGAACTCATTGCACCCCCCTCCACCCAGTTCTGGAGATCAAACCCAGAGCTTTGCACATGCTAAGTAAGTGATCTACCACTAAGCTACACTCCCAGCCCAGCTCATTGCTTCTCTTACATTATTATTTCAGAAGGATGTGCCTAAGCTTATCTATATGCCACTAGCTGTACTACCACTTCATATTCTATCAGGCATATGCAGAGGTTGCTCAACATTTTTTCAGACAGACATGGCCAAGACTGATATTGGCTCATAGTTTAGCTGACCCTAGGAGAACACTGTGGAGTCCAGTTATAGGGGCTTTAGGTCTCACAAGGATAACAGAGCAGATCCACCCAGCCCTTAGAAAACTTCAGCATGAAACAGTCCAGCACCCTGGATAGCTCCAGTAATAGTAGCTGAGGGTAAGCAAAGACTTATTTCTAAAGAACCTGTGGCCCATTTAACTGGCTCTATTGACTTTGTGGAGCTCTGTTCAAAGAGAACTCAGTCATTTTAGGATTGGAGACTCACCATTGTTCACTCATGATGGATTTGTTTCCACATTTAGTTTCATGTTGATGTATGCACCCATATCAGAAAAGAGTAAGAAGTGGAGGCTGCTCTTTCAACACATGACTGTTTTATCTCTGTGGTCTTCTAAGAGATATAACAACATATGCACACAAAAATATTGTCTTTGTTCTCCATATTTCCACATTCTCCACATTTTCCCTTCTAAAGTCCAGTCTTCACGCAACAGCAGGATAGACCTTATAGGAAATTAATCAAATCATATGATCTTGAGCTTAAAACTCTTAGTGTAATTGGAGTAAAACCTCTTTTCTATGCCTTAAAATATTATACATATTTTGCTTTCTTCTCACCTATTTACCACATTATACGTATGTATATAGACTATGTATTATGTATATTATGTAATATTATATATTCTATAGGCTGATTACATTTCTTGGCTATTGTAAGGCTAACATAATCATGGTAGTGCAGATGTTTCTTTGATATATTGATTTTATTTTCTTTGCATATATAGCCAGTAGTAAGATTGCTAGATCACGTGGTAGTTATATTTTTAATTCTTTTGAGGAATCTCCCTACTGTTTTCCGTAGTGGTTCTACATATATTCCTTGTTTAAGGACCTACTTGTTAAATGACTTTTCAGACTTAGGACAGAGGCACACAGTTTGGACTTAGAACTTGTTCTTTTTTGGGTACAGTTCTATATATCTTGTTAATAAACCCTCAATGTTTTCTTTTTGGTACAATAATCTTTGTTCATACAGTACTGAGATTTTTGCTGATGATACTGTGTAGTACAGTACTGTAGTTTTATGTTCTGTTACACATTACAGTACTGCAAGTAAGAGTTATTCAAATAAAGCTAAGTCATCAAGTTGACCATTTCTTTGTTCTGAACATTGTAGTATACATATGATATACGATTCTTCATGTAGTGACCAATTTATTTACCAACCTAGTTGCAGGAATGTGACTGGTCACTAAATGAGAAATATCTGTACTACCTTGCATTCTGACCAACAGTGTATAAAGGTTTCCTCTCTCTACATTTCAGGAGCACTTCTCCTTTGGCTGTTTTTTTGTTTTTCCTGGTACTGGGAATTGAACTCAGGACCTTGCACTTGCCAGACAGGCACGGCACTTCTGAGCTAAATCCCCAGCCCCTCCTTTGGCTATTTGATCATAGTCATTTTAACTAGAGTGAAGTGACAGGTCATTGTGGTTTTGATACATATTTTCCAGATAATCAGTAATGTTGAACATTTTTTGATATACTGTACTTACTCGCCATTTGTATGACTTCTTTTAAGGAATGTCTACTGGGATTAATTGCCCACTTAGAAATCAGATTATAAGTTTTTCTTGTTTGTTTTTATGTTATTGAATTTAATTCTTACACTTGCAACCTATTAATCCCTTATTAGATAATGCAGCTTGCAAACATTCTCTCCTCTTCTATAGTTTATGTTTTTACTCTATTGATTGTTTCTTTTACTGGGAAGATTATTTTTCTTTTAAGCCTTTAAACCTTTATGAAATTATTCTACTTATTTATTTGTTTCATGGTCATCTATCTGCATTAGGCACCATCTGCTTGTAGTCGCATACAAACTCCATGAGAGCTGAGTGAGCTTTGTCTGCTGCCATAGCTCCTGTCCCTTAGTAGGACCAAGTACATGTGTGCTAAATAGTAGAATATGGCAAGGGGTCAAGGATGATGGATAAAAACTATTAGAGGATCTCAGATAAGGAAGCCATTTCATTGGGTTAGACCGACAAGAAAAAAGTGTGTTAAAGTGAAAATGGTACATCTGACAGAATCCTGGAAAGAAACAGAGTTTTCATAGGTAATGAGAATTTTGGAAGAGATTTACAGAGATGTGAAAGAGCAAAAACCAAGAAATTGACATCAGCCTTGAGAGAAGAGTGGGTTTGTTGTTCTCTCCATTATTTTTCCTCTTCAGCTCTCTAAAAGTAGGCATTTTCCCAGATCTGTAATCTCTGCTTCTTTCTCTTCCTCTTCCTTTTTTTCCTTGCAGTTTCCTAGGGAATCTCATACCTATCTAATGTGGGCTGAATAGTGTTCCCAAAAGATACATTGAAGTCCTAACCTGCAGCATCTGAGAATGGGACCTTATTGTTGAGGGTATACTGAGGTGGAGTGGTCCCTTTACCTCATATGTCTGTTTCTTTTACGAGAAGAGAAAAATTTGGATGCAGACACAGAGGAGAGAATACCATGTGACAACAGAAAGAGATTGGAGTGTTGTATGTATAAAGCAAGGAACAACAAAGATTGCTGGAAAATATGAGAAGCTAGAAAGAGGCAGGGAAGGATCCTTCCCACAGGTTCAAGAGAGAGCATGACCCTTCTAGCCCTTTGATTTCAGTCTTTTAGCCTACATTATTTTAAAGACACTTATTTGTGATAGTTTATTAGGCCTAGTAAACTAATGCAATGTTTAAGGCCTAGAGTGTCACTGTTATGCAAATACCTCCCTAATCTGTCTCTTGCCCCTCCAGATATCTCAGTGACTCCTTGGTGCTTCCCTGTGCTGCCTGCCACTCCTCCTTCTTTAACCACCATCTCAAGGTCCACACTTCAAACTCAGATTTAGTTATCTTTACTGATTCACTTTGCAGCCCTTGCCCCTGATATTTCCCATTAGAACTCTTCTGCAGGTCTTTTGAGTTATTCTTAAATGCATGGGCATCCAATTTCCATTAGAGTTGATTTCCTTATCTTTAACCAGAACCATCATAATAATTCACTGTTTCTGTTTCCCTGATCCTAATCCATTTGTTTCATTTTTTTCCTTCTTGCAACCCATTCTGTCTGTGAATTGCCACTCTATCGATATTGTTAAAGTAAATCACTACATGTCAATCTTATGTACAGTGTCATTTAGAGACTTCCATGACCCATGGAATAATCCTGAGACAAGTTTACACAGTCTTGTTGTACCCTATTTTTCTAGTTGTTTTAAAGTTATTATTTCTGTTTGTGTGAGGCAGAAATTATACAAACTGGCTTATTTGCTCTCTTCAAATACAAGCATTCTATTTCTTTGTGGGAATATTTTTTTCAGATTTATCTGTGAAAATTCTTATTCTTGTGAAAAACAACTGTCATCAAAACCTCTGCTCTTGGATCTCATAAGACTTTGTCCCACTGTATTGCATATATCTGTCTATATGTCTCCTTTCCCATACTGATTGTGAGCTCCTCAGAGGACTAAATCAAGGCTTTGTCTTATAAGGATCACTCAGTGAATAAATAAAGAATGAAAGAAAGGTTAGGATCAGTTTGTGGGTTTTAGGTAATATAAGACCATCATACTTTTTTCAACATGAAATAGATGTAATAAGAGAGTCTTTAATAAAGTTTAATCTACTGGAAACAGAAGAGACTATAGAAAGGGGAGAATGGAAGCATGAAGACTAATTTGGATAATATTTAACTCACACACACTAGAAATCTGCACTTTTGGGGTATTTTTAAAATGAGAGAAAGGGAACAGAATAAAAGGGAATAGAATAATAAAATAATACACATTGTAATAGTTGATTAAATATGGGCTATCCAAGAGAGAATGGTGCTCCAGATGTTCAGACACAAGGAGAATAAACTGGGAAATGAATGAACTAGGGAAATCTAGAGGAAGTCCAATTAGCAGGGGGTTAGAGTGAGTTCAATTCTAGACATGCTGAGTTAGAGGTGACAGCTGCATATCCAGATGGAATTATCCAGCAGTCACAGAAACAGAAGCAGCACACTGCAGATAGTCCAAGGGTGGGGATTTGAATCAATTTCCTTAATTAATTTTAAAGAAATGTGATGAAAGGAATGATTTAAATACTTTTTAAAGATTGCACATCATTAATAACAGAAAAGTAATGGTGTTGGTCAGTTTCTATTACTAATAAAATATCTACAATAACTAGCTTAGAAAGAGGAAAAAGGTTATATTGCCTCACAAGTTGGGAGGATCTAGTTCATGGTCATTTGGCCCTGTTGCTTTTTTGGCCTGTGATGAGGCATCAGGGCTTGACAGGAGCATGTGGTGGAAGAAGCCTGTTCACTTCGTGGGTGGGATTGGAATCGAGGAAGAAGTGGCTGGTAATCCCTCTGTCCCCTTCAAAGGCATACCTCCAATGATCAGAAAACCTCTCTCTAGACTCCACCTCTTCAAGAATCTACCACTTCTCAATACTGCTGTAGGCTGGGGACCAAGGCTTTAACACACGGGCCTTTTGGGGATGCCTATCCAAACCTTAGTAGAAATGCCAAAGACTTCCTTTTGTGTCTTATAATATGTTATAAATTAATTTAAATTAATATATTGTAAATTATGAATTTGCCCAACAAGGCCAAATAATGATCTCCAGGAACTCATAATTAAAAAAGAACATGCTGGCATCAACATAGTTAGCTGTATAAATACTAAACCACAGGAGTAAATATGAGTGTTTTTATGGGTGTTCAAGCAAGAACCAAGAATTTTATAGTTTGTTTATTTTTGGCAATTTAGTTATACTCTGAGAGTTCATGGCCCCCTTTTCTGATCCAGAGCTTGCCTAACTATTCCATTATTTATACTTACATTTTTAAATTCTCCACCTTGTGGTAACATGTAACAGAAACAGTACTGTTGGGGCTGAAGGCCAGAAGAGTTTCAAGTGTGCACACAGATGAACTGCCACGTGTTTCTCAAATGAGAGCATTTACAATGGGCCCTTTCCAAAGATAGGCGTTGCTTCCAGGTATTGATACAGTCGCTCGATATTTGGTTTCTGCTTTGCATTGGAGAAAAACAAAGACACATTATGAAAGTGAGAACCTGAAAACCTCCTTCCGTGTAAGAATTTCCATTATTGTTTTTAAGTGTTTTTCACTTTTTGATGGGATAGTACAAAAATTAGACGTGTGTGTACATGGCTGCGTGCATGCATTTGAAGAAGGTCTCAGAAAGGTAAAATTCTAGTGTTTCTACCTGTAAAATGACAGTGACTCCCCGCTCCCTGTGGCTAAGTAATCTTTATCTTGGAGATAATTAAGACAAAATGCCTCTGACAAATAAAATCGGTATAGAACCCCTATTTCTTGGCAGCTTTTGTGGACACAGCTGAGGCTTTCAGAGGTCTTTAAAAACCATGGCAACAAATGCCTTTGAAGGGTAAGCAAAGGTTCCAAATGTTTTTAATCGCTGGCGTTTTTTATGCTGCCACTTCATGCATTCTTCTTCACTTTTTGTTCATCTGATTGAAATTAAATTTCCAATTTCCCTACTAAGTGGTTCTGTTCTGGTCATGGCATTGACTATTTCCATTAAAGTGGCAGTTTGTGCCCATATATAGTGGTTAAGCTTATCAACAATTCCATTAGAAAGCCCCATTTATGAGTGGCAATAATTTCCCACAAAATTATAGATAGGCTTTAATGGGCACATTTTCAAAGGGCATCAACCAGCCCTCAAAATTATTGCTGACACGGTTCTTACAAATCCTCCCAGCTGTGGTCAATAGCCTAATCCTTCCAGATTTCGCTCTTCTTCATAGAAGAAGTTCATACCTTTATATCCTTTTAAAGAGAAGGATCTGTTTGTCTGATATCCATTTAGAGGAAGGTGTACTTTTAGATGTAGGGTGATTGTTTTTGAACTATATACTGTACTATTTCAGTTTGATATATTCAGATTATACTGTAACCCTCAGACTATACTGTGACCTTTTTGTGTAGTTGCTGAAAAATTCCACATGCAAAAAAGAAACCAGTCATTTTCTGTAAATTTGCCATCCAGTTTGCAAAACTTTTTTTACTAGTGTGTTAATTCTGTAGTCATGTGTGAGTTAGAGAGCAGATTTATTAGTTTTTAAAATGGAAGATATGCTCTACTTGATAAGTAGAGTGTGGAAAGTACTCCTATTATTTACCTCACTTTGCCATATTCCTTTAGCTGAAATAAAGAGATTTTATTTCTTTTTCAGTTGCCAAGAAATAACAAGAACAAAGAAAAGACAACTTAATGTGTAAATAATAATTTCTCCTGTAACAGGCTCTTAGTCTATTTTCTTTGAGAAAGAGTAAATGTATTGTAAATTTTATCCAAATGAATATTATCTGATTCATTTGGAATTTTCAAAATCATATATTAGGAAGTAAATAGTGAATGAGTAGAGAAATCTAATGTTGAGTGGGTGGCTGGGTCACATTTAGCAATATGATTTTTTGAGATTGAAATCTAAGCACGATGGTTTAGAAGAGTGGCTACGCCACTTTAGGGTATTTCCTTGAGTGCTGTACATGATATTCCCTTATACACTATAGAAGATAAATTATGGTATTGGAATAATCAAAATTCGTAGTTACTTATTCTTTTTGACACATCAGAGTTACTCGAAGGGATTTCGTTTGAAAATGACTAAAGGACAGGTGTATTTTGCCACTACTATTAACCATGATGGTGTAATATAATCACTGTGGAGATGATTTTCCTTCTATTTTTTTCTAAATTCTAGTATCTGGATGATTTTTCCTGTTCCACTAGTGTCTACACACCAGCCTCGCCCTCACCTTCTCTCTTCCTGTTCTTCCTTCTTCTCACTTTGCTCTAGCACACATGCACTCATACGCACCCGGAGACCTCCCTACTGAAGTTCCTCACAGCCTCTTCTTTTAGCACAGCCAGAAATACAAAAGATGTATGGTACACATTGTGCTCACTTCGGCAGCACATATACTAAAATTGGAACGGTACAGAGAAGATTAGCATGGCCCCTGCGCAAGGAGGACACGCGAATTTGTTAAGCGTTCCATATTTTGGGGAGGGAAAGGGGAAAGGGAAGAAGGGAAAGGAAAAATTATGAGAAAAAGAAATGGAAACGAAATCTCTGTAAATAGGGAAGGACAGAGGGGGTGAAGGGCGCACAGGTAATGGGGGAAAAATAAGAACTAAGATACATCATGTACAGGTACAAGGACCCAGTGACAAATAAAAACGTACTGTATACCTAAAATGTGCCAACAAAAGAATTTTTTTTAAAGAGATGTATTGTACCTAGACCCCAAAATACAACCAAGGGTGCAGCTGGCACATAAATTGAAAAGTTGGGATAATATGCAGTAAAACATATGGGAGTTAAGAGATAGCTTGAAGATGTATAAAGGCTCCAAAGGTTATTTCAGACAAATGTTAGAAGTTCCAAGGCGAGAGCAAACACAATGCTCTAGAACAAACTAGCCGGCTTCATGAAAGAGATAGTGTCGAGGTTGATTTTCATCCAAACGGTCATGCGGAGTCTATTTCATTCTGAGTGTTCTGGTCGTTAGTGAGTACGTGCTCAATACCACATAGTCAGTACTGTGCAGCATTAGATAATACTCTAGAATAATGCAGGCTTTAACTACAGTATTGGTAATACATTTTTAGAAGAAATCATTTTTTTTTTAAGAGCTAGGGATCAAACTCAGGGCCTTGCAAATGTTACACAATTGCTCTATAACTGAGCTGCACTCCCAGCCCATGCTACATATATAGTAAACCTTGGTTTGTGAGCATGATTCATTCTGGAAACATGCTTGTAAGCCAAAGCACTTGTATTTCAAAGTGAATTTCCCCATAAAAAATAATGGAAACTCAGATAATTTGCTCCACAGCTCAAAAATATTCATATAAAAATGGTTATAGTACTGTAATATAACACAAAATGATAAAAGAAATACAAAATATAAATAAGAATAAACAAATTAACTTGCACTTACCTTTGAAAATATGGCTGGTGTGAGGGAGATAAGAGAGAGGAAGGTTATTATGCAGGACAGTTTTCACTATCACTAATGGAAGCACTGTATCTATTGGCTCAATGAAATCTTTTTCTTTTCGTGCAACTTTAACAAGAAACCTATCCAATGACTTGCTTTTACCTTTTGCCTTGTTTTGAGAATTTCATGGAAATATGATCTTGCACTGTCATCAGATTAATCGCCCCCACTGCTACAGCCTTATTCAGGTGGTGCTTTCCTACAAAATTTTGCATGGTTTTCCACATTTTACATATCTCCCTAATCACATTTGGAAAGATTCCTTGACATTTTCTCCTCCTCCTCTGCAGATGAAATCCCCTCCATAACCTTATGCTGTTGGGAGATGATCACCCACAATCCTGCAGAGAGACAGGGAGAGAGAGAGGGAGAGGGAGAGGAAAGACCATTGGCTCAGTTGTGACTATGTAACATTTGACATCACATACTACTTGTATTGCATGACATTTCTTGTTTAGCAAGTTAAAATTTACTAGAAATGTTTGCTCATCTTGTGGAATACTTGTGGAATAAGTTACTTGCAATCCAAGATTTTACTGTATATAAACCACCTTTAATAGACATCATTTTGTATTTATATAGCACCTCCTTCAACAACCTTAAATACTTTACAGAAATTATTTATAATTAATCCCCATAACAAACCTCTGAGTAGGTATTGTTGCTGTTTTTTACAAGACAGGGAGACTGATGCTCAGAGAAGGTAAATGACTTGTGCAAGGTCACACAGTTAATTCCCTGAAGATCCAGGACCTAAGCATCTTAACTTCCCAGCTCCAAGCCAAACACCACATGAGAGAATCTTTTAAAAGAGAGTATCAAGAATGGCATGTTATGACAATGAGGTCTTTATATTGCTATCAGTATATATATTTTATCATAGTCCATAGGTGTATCTTTCCCACTATCACTAGCAATAAGTCTAATATGTATCCAGAGATTGAATTATATTTTATCTATTTCCAGGATGTGAGTAATGTACTATTTCACTTACTTTTGAGGTTTGACTTGAGAATGATATTAATAAAACCTAAAGATTTCCCTCTGTAGTAGTTTGTAATGTAGCAATTATGGAAGTAAATGTACTGCATTTGGCATTTTCATTATGATGTGAAAGAAAACAGTTGGTCCTAAGTAAAGATTTATGTAGGCAGGCATAGCTTAGATTTAATCATTTTTGTGTTTGCAGCTTTCTCTATTTTTCCCCAGGTTTTAATTCTGTGAGATATTTATGAAGGATATTTTAAAAATTGGCTAGACATTTTTGCTTCTAAGAGTTGACATTTAGCTTTCCCACAACACAAACAATTAGTAGATAATAAACTTAGATACACTTTTTAATTTTTAAAATCCTGGCAGTAAAACTGGTCTAGAGAAGACTGAGCTTTTATCAATTACATTATTATAGAGTATCTGGAAAATTTTAGTTCTTCTTCTCTCCATTCTCCTTAATACTTTTTGTCGATGTTGGTACTATCCATGCATATGGTACAAACACATGAGGTGCTAATGGTGTGGCCCTATTCTGACTGCATTCCTCCTGACTTTTTGTAAATCCAGGAAAGGAGCTGGAAGAGCAAGGTGTGTGGTAGCACAGCTTTGGGTTTGAGGTACCCTGTTCCTTTTTCTGTTTTTGTTCCCATGCCTCCTTACTGAAATAAGGAAGCAAATTATAGTCACATTCCTGATTTTGAGTTGTTTCTAGAAATGAAATTACTGTCCAGGGCCCTATGTGACACTTATTGCTTTTAAATGCCTTCTAGGTGGCCATCTTTTCTGAATATAAGGCAGAAAAAAGACTTTGAATTAAAAGTTTCTTGTAAATACTTTCCTCTATGTGTGTATGTGTGTATATGCACACAGGTATATATATTCATAAATGTGTATTCATACAATGCACATGTGGGGAGAGAGGGGAAGAGGGGCGAAGGGAGACAACAAGGGAGAGAGGGAGAGAAAGAGAGATACAGAAGTACAGACAGCCTTTGGAAACATGTACTACAAAATATGAACAGTGACTCTCTTTGAATTGTAGCATTATGGATAAATTTTGTTCTTTTTGATTATGTGTATTTTTTATAACAAAAACCATTTTAAAGACCCATGTTGCTATTGATTAACTGATTTCACACTAGTGTTACCTTTACTCTTCTCTTGGTAGAGAACAAGTATTATGGCTCAACCAAGTCTTCCTATTTTGTGTGTAAAACATCTCTATAAGTTTACAAGAGAGCAAGTTTGTACGGAAGCAGGGCTTTCATTTTGTTACTCATGAACCCGACCGAAATTGTAGTAGGTAGCTGAGGTCAATAAAATATTCTTCCTTCTGGGTTTTGAAGAAATCACAGCAGAGGAGGTGAAACAATTTCTAATAAGAATCTAGGTCTTTAATGTTGAAGGTCTGACCAGCAAGGAAGACATATTTCTGTCATGTAACCAAACAGTGACACTTATCCAAACTATACATCCCACCTGGAGGTAGGGATGGGCCTGGGGAGGTGGAGCCAGCTTTCTGGAAGGGACCTGGGTTATTACCAGTCATTGATTATAGTTACACACAAACTTGCCCTGAGGTCTGCACACATTTGCAAAGCATGCTGCTTACACAGACTAGATTCATTTGTTTATCCATCTAGAGGTCGTGCTTGTTCCCACCTTGATATTCTGCCTGTTGCTGCAGCTCTATGTACCAATGGGACCTAAAGTGACTTATGATATAAACTCTTGCAATTCATTCTGCTCCCACTTCTTTGTCTGGAAGTATTTTTTGTTTTAAATTCTGAAATCAATTGGAGAAAGAGTAGAAAGGTCATATTGAAGAAGCTGGCAAAATTGAAAGCGAAGAGCTCTATTTGACTGTTGCATTGGTTAGGGTTCTCTAGAGGAACAGAATCAATAGCACGCAAGATGTGATCAAAATATTTGGTGAATGTTTAAGTAAAAAAATTATTACAGTAAAGACACATTGCCATTAATCCTCCTCAAAATATTCCCCTTGCTTTGAACCTACTTAAGCCATTGTTCTTGCCACTTTCTGAAGCAGTTCTGGATGTCTTCTTTCATGTAGCTGCTCAGTCCAAGAGGCCAGAAGCCTCCGATAAGAGGTATCTAGGATGTCACACCAGTTTGAGATTGAAGTCCTGGAAGCTCCCTGGAGAGGTGGTGGTGTGAATTCATGTTGAAAGCCTGAAAAAGCTCGAGTCTGATTTCTACAGGCAATGGCTGTAACAAAACACACTAGGTCACTGTTATGGTTTGTGTCTAGATGTCCTCCCAGAGCCTCATGTGGTCATAGGCTATTTTGGAAGTGGCCAGATCTAGAGTATGCAATTGGTTCATGGTGAGGCTAGGCTGAGGGCACTAGGATTAAGGGCGTGAGTGCTACCTGCCCTAAGTGGTCTGAATAAGATAAAAGGGGCAGAAAGACGCTGTGAAGGCTCCCTTGTTACTTTTGCTGCTTCTGCTGCCACAAACTGTTGCCTCTCTGTCACCCTGCCTCGAAGCTGCTAATTATGGACTAAAATTTCTATGAATTGTAAGCCAAATAAACTCTTTCCCCTTTAATTTTTGGTGCTGGGTATTTTGTCTCAGCAATGTGAGAAAAGTAACTAACACAGTTCACATAAGATGGAACTTTCTAAATGCAGGTCAACTCCTCCCTTTCATTCTATCCAGGCTGCAAGTCTATTGGATGGTACTCCCCACATCAGGGTGGGCCTTCCCCCTGTTTGTTGGTCCACAAACCAATAATCTCTAAACACTTTTATTTACTCACCTAGAAGTGTGCTTTATTAATCTGCTAGGTGTCTCTTAATCCAATCAAATTGACAATCACCACTGACTATCACATTTGTAATGGACTGATCACCATAATAGTAACTCTGCTTTCTTTTTCTCCTCCTCCTTTTCTTTTTCTTCTTACTCTACTAAAAGTAAGTATATAGTTTTAAGATGCCCTTGGGATACAAACATTCCCATTGACAAGAAGCTGATGCTTTGGTGTTCTGGAATAAACTGAAGTCCCAGAGAGTTCTGAGCTCAGCATTGGTGGCTCCTGATTGCTTAGGAGCAGATGTACAAAGAGCATCCTCTCTGTGCTAATGTGCCCTCTGCTTTTCTCTTCTTTAAGAGTAGAAACAGTATTTTGTTGCATTAACTCTTAGAAAGTTTGAGAATCTTTGTGATTTTCTTGTTCAGAAACACTAAATTTTCTTACATAATACATAATGCTGGGATTTTTCTAAGTTAATTTCAGTTTTTGAGGCCATTCGGGTGTTATTAAAAGCCTTTCACTTTCATTTCTTTGAAAAAGATCGTTAAGAAAGTTATAATAGAAGATTTGTCCCTTGGCTCTTGTGCGGTTTTCTTTGCATGTGTTGAAATGGATTGGAGCAGGAGATCATTGAAATAGACAAGATGAATGGTACAGAAAGTTGGAGGGACCAGGAGGACCCTGCAGAGGGTCCCAGGATGTGCAGGCAGTGGCTGGTGGTGGCCAGCCCCTCAGCACATGGGCAGAAATTCTGCTTGCTGAAGAAGAGGCTATTAGAAAGCAGCACCGGCAGCAGTTCACAACAGACTGGGTTTTGAGGGAGAGGAAGTGGTTGCAGCGATTTTGAGATGTTGGGTCAAGAAGGCTGAAAGTTTGCTGAAGCGCATTCCTTAGGAAACCAATTTAGCAATTTCAGTTTCCTAACTGAATTTAGGAAATTCAGTTTGGGACTGAAAGGAATTGAATTTGAAGTATGTTCTGGTCCATACCCTGCCTCTTCATCCTTCCCTGTGTTTGGCATTTTATCCATGAATGAATATATTTCTTTCAATTACTTCATTTTTTTCCTAAGGAGTTTAGCTTTGTATTCAAATAAAAATAAGACTTACCTGGTCTGATACTATCTTGTTGAGGATTACTCTTTTGCTTAAAACTGTACCTAGATTCGAGATCACTGTGATTTATAGTTTACAGTATGTAGTCATTTAAATACTTAATAGTACCATTTAAACAAAAGGAGTGGAAATTAAAGAGTGAATCATTTACCAAGAAATAACAGGTCAGATTGATTTATTACTTCAAGACTTAGTGGAGACTTGTTCTTTTCTTCAAAATTGTCTTTGTTTTATTACCAATTAAGTGTGATGAACTGTTATAAAAGTTCTATGAGTCAGGTTACAGTAGCATTCTTCCAGGAAAATCTTTACAGGGGAAATCCTTATATAGTTGTATGCCTTGTGCTGTCTGTACGGCAGTGCCTGAAGAAGCATCAGAAAAATAGGGAAAATATGTGAGATTCATTAACTCTTCCTTTTTCTATTCCTCTACTTTTTCAACTTTCATCATTTATAACAAATAGCATGATTATTCTTTATCCTCTGTGTTTTTTGCATTTTAAATCTGGATTACATTTTTGTCACAACTTATACAATGTAGCTAATAAAAATAATTATAAGACAATGCTTTATATGCCATAAATTGTCATCAAAATGTTGTTGCCACTGTTATGACCAGTCATCTGCATAGTCTTAGAAAATTAAGTTCACGTATCTGTTAGGGATTCTGGTTTTGAATGAGCAAAGCCCAACTCCAGTAGCTTTTGCAGACGGGGAGGAAGAGAAAGGGATGGATGTGGGTGGGAGCTTAGCTGAGTGTCTTGGCTAACTACAGACAGGACAGGGATGCAGCCAGTCCTAGACCAGGGTCCTAGAGTCTCAGAGCTGGCCAGGAGCCCAGACTTGCCTCTGGTGCTCCCTGTGTGGCAGCTTCTTGCTCTCCATTTATAAATCTGCCTCTGCCCTGAGAGGGGAAGCAGGGCTGGCAACAGTTGCCAAGCTTGACACCCTGTGACATTCTTCTAGTGAGCAAATATTAGAGGACTCTGATTGGCCCAGGTTTGGTCTGAGCTATTCTTGACCAGTTGGGTGCTGTCAGAAGACAGAGTCCCTGGGGTCATCTTGGGATATCATCGTGAGCCAGTCACCTCGCACCTATCATCTTGACCCTGGTGACCACTCAACCCGATGTCTCTGAACCTACCTTTCCTCAGTGG
This sequence comes from Heterocephalus glaber, assembly GCF_000247695.1. Next base: position 6,422,000 of record NW_004624785.1, on the reverse strand, counting down.
TAAATGGTGCAGCAGCTCCTATCTTGCTGGGTGGTATAATGATTAGAGGTCACACTTAGCCTACAGTGAGTGTCTGCATGGAGGTTCCATGATTATTATCATCCAGTTGGCTCTACCAGTTTCCTACTGATCTCTTCCTGCTCTGAAACTAAGTAAAGCAAGTAACTTAACATTTCATTATTTTGCGTCTACACTTATCTTTATTCCTTACTTCTTTTAAAATTTAATTTATTTTTAAAAATAAAAATTGTATATATTTGCGGTGCCCAGCATGCCATTTTATAGTCATGAATGTAGTGAAATGATTATGACATCAAGCTAGCTGGCATACCCATCTCCTCTCAGCTCACATCTCACCATGATTTTGTGTGGTGGGAGCACTTGAAATCTATTCTCAGCAAATTTCCGATATTCAGTACTGTCCTAGTAACTCTAGTCATCACATTGTCTATTATAACTGTACATTTTATGTATATTATATATATTTATTCATTCTACATAACAGATCCTTTAGACGCTTTGACTGCCATCTCATTTATCCCTGTTCCTTCACTCTGAAATTGTATATACAACTCATTGAAATATTACTCCCATGGACTATTATTCATCTTTAGCAAAAAAATTCTGTTATTTTCAACAACATGGCTGAAGCTTAATGACACTGTTTTAAGTGAGTTAAGCCAGACACAGAAAGAAAAACGCTCCCCTACTTTTTAAACATAAATTTCTTTCTCATAGCTGGCACCTAAAGTTACAATTTGTGCTACAAAACCAAAAGAATAGATAAGAATTTTTGAAAAATTGAATTTTTGCCTCTCACCTATGCTTTTGTTCCTTCTGAATGTTAATCCTTAGTGAACAGAGATAGTATATCTTTGAGCCTCTTGTAATAAGTATGTAGCTTCTCATATGTAGCTGAAATTTAGAAAATTCTTTGAATGAATTTTCTTTTATAACTATATCACTTTTTTTGAAAAGGTTTTTAAAGTTTTTAGCCTTTCCTTACTTAAAATGTATTTAGAGAATGAAGGTAGTGTTTAACCTGTACAGTGTAGTATCACAGTACACTGATTTTTAAATTAGATTTTGTTGTATGTATATATGGTTGAAATATACTTTATCTAATGGCTGGATGAGTCTTACTAGTCCATTAGGCTTGCTATGTGATCGATAGTGACACCAATAATATAATCTTCTCTTTCTCCCATGAAACAATTCCCAGAGCTTGTGTGGGCTCTGCTTCCACACAAGCCTAGCATTCTTAGTTAATTAAAAAAAGAAAAACCAAACTTCATCATAACCTTTAAAATTGCTACTTCAAAGTGGGAGTTTGGAATTGCACCAAATTATTAATCAGTAGAAAGAGTAGATTGTAAAGAAGTAATTATACCAAATTTAACACCTCTTAAAATATATTCTGTTAATTAAAATATGGTCCCTCTTCCCTATTCTCATTTGTAAGCAACATGGAAAATTCAGGCAGCGTGAATCAGAAAGCAGTACATCTCTCTGTTTTGCAGGTTAGCTTAATTGCTCTGGGCTTCCTTCAGACAATAGGTGATTATTGTCCTTTTACTTCTTGAACAGGAGAGGCAACCATGTTCACTTTAAAACCCAGAAATGAATTTCAGTTTGTGTTAGATCATCTCAAAGAGACACATTGTGACTTTCTTTCTTTTTTTTTTTTTTTTGAATAACACACTGGAGTTTAATTGTAGAAGTGTCATACACCGGGAGAGCAATATCCATAGGCAAAGTCTCCTAACAGTATTACAGCAAACATCTTTATAAGGGTCATGCATATGATACATTTAAAGTATTAAAAGGTATAGATGACTCAACAACAAAATTTAAAAACTATATCCTATTAGCACATTTAACCCAAATGAACCTGAATCTATGATATACCATTCAAGGAAACTAGGTCAGAATAAATTTATCAAAATCACCTTGTTCATTTACAAAAGTCAATTAAAAACACTGCCTGCTGAATCAGACAGCAGAAAGCCCCTCTTCTATAGTATTTATTTTGTCCCAGATATTAGTATCACCTTCAAAAAAATTTTAAGGGTCAAACTGAAAATTACCATTTTCTCTACCAAATAAGTGTAATCTATACTGACCTGGAAATAAATTCAGGCCCAAATTCGTAATGTGAAGTAAAGAGAAGCAGTAAATTTTTCTAATTTAAGTAAATGATACCTAGGTATGATAGATGATAATTCATGATCAAAACTAGTAAATTACTGAGAAGACAAATGCATTCATTCATGTTCCATAAGCACGTTCAAGTCACTGAAATGGTCAAGAATCAATAATTTACTGGTTAATTTTTTAATCTGCAAAGTATTATGTGAGTTTTATATGGTAACAATTTGAAGTCTACATTATGCTAAACATGAAGCACCTGTTAGCTGAAGAGACTCAAACATTTTAATACACAAGATATTTAGACTACAGTTCCTTGGTTGTCAAAAAGTGATTACTGGTGCCAAATAATTAAAATATTGTTGTTCGATCCCCGGTACCAAAAAAAAAAAAAAAATATTGTGCCAAGTCATCTCAGCAAAATGGGAATACTGAGAATCTACCAATTATTGTTATCTTACAGTATTACAGGAATTAAAAGTCAGAAGTTAGATATTTATGTTATCTACAGTACAGTACATATTTAAGGATGGCTTTGTTTAGAAGACTTGAAAAATCCTCTTGGAATAAACACTATACTTTCATTGTTATAGGTCAATAAAACACAACTGTATCTGGTGGACATGGTAGAGAAATGGCAGTTTTGACAAAGGAGTGCTTCCAAAGGCATTTCCTTTAGAGGTGGCTAAGGTTTTTCCACATTACTGAAAAACTAAGTAATGTGGTATAGCTATCTTCACCAAACTTCCACTTGGGCATATTATGGTACATGTTCCCAAACTACTATTCTTTCTGTCCACCATGCTGACTCCAATATTCCATGATCCACTATAATCTTTTGGTCTTCCCTCTTGCAGTGTGGCAGCCTGTGCTGCTATCCATTGAGGAGGTAGAGCACTAATTCATAGGTGGCCATCATAATGGCTGTGTTTGGAATCTGTCTCACCAAATGAGTTGTTAGACCATGGTAGAGGGATCCGTAACCTTCTTCTTGAACCACCAAAGACAGTGTCTGAAAAAAGGATCTATATTTTGTTCCTTCTTCACGTACTCTTGTTCTTACAACTTCATGTGGATATGCTATAGTTGTGGCACAAGTTTTTGAGGTGGCAGCAGCAAGCATCATTCCCACAAAATCTGATCCTTCTTTTACAGACTCTTCACTATTTTCTATCATAGAAGCAGTCTTACATTCCAGTAGGTTTTGCTTTATATTTTCATAAATAACAAAATGGATAACAGTCTCTGATATGCCAGCATAGGAAGCAGACATGCCCCTGTAAAATCCTGCAAGTCCATCTGTTTGATACACTTTACGGATACATTCAAAAGCACCCATTAGCTTTTCCCCACGGTTCCTTGCATCAAGCTGTAACCGAGTCTTTATAAGCCAAATGGGGTTGGTTGCAGTGATTGCAGTAAAATGAGGTTTAAGTTAGTCCATATTTCTACAGGAAGTGACCTGCGGATGGGGAACATGAGATGACACGATCTCACTCTTTTCTAGGGAGAAATGTACAGTAAATGCCTGCCACTGCAGCCGAAATCATGTGAACCTGGGTAGAATCAGGATCAAATACACCATTCAATTTTTCCTTGCAGTTGGAGTAAGCAGCAAAGTATATTGCTCTGGAAGGGGCCACCCCCACTATATTGGGGCCTAATCCTCTAAACAAGGAACGAGGCCCTTCTTTTTCCAAGATTACTTTTAGGCAATGGAGGGGTGTAGGAGACACTACTTGGTTAACACTGGCTCCAGCCATGGTGTTCAGCTGAATTCAGAGATAGAAACTGTCACAGAAGACGACTGCAGCCGTGTTTTTACAACTTCCAGTGAACATGTCAGAATAGCTCCCACTGTGCCACCACATCCTCATTTACATGTATGAAAAGCTGTTTGACCTTAGGTATGTGAACTTTTTACATCTGAGTATTTTCTCCTATTTTGAGGGTCTAACACAGATGTCCTTTAGCATGCTTCCTTATTCTGCTTCTCCCCCGGCAAACAGATGCACCAGCGTGCCCCTCTGGCCCATTCACTCTCCAGCATGCTCTCCGGGCACTGAGTGGGGACGCGGCTGGGGCTGCCCACTACTGTGGGCGGCTTTGGTCCCGGAAGGAGGCGTACAACGCCCCGGGACGGCGAGGGGATGGCGGAGACGCCCACGTTGTGACTTTCACACAGTCCTGGGGCATTAGATAGTTTTTGGTTGTTTACAAAGGTGTTTGAATGTATTTTGCCAAAAGGCTTGAATAAGTAGCTATTCTTACGGTTTTGCTTTTTTTTTTTTTTTTTTCAAATGTTAGCAGAGATTCCAATGCTGATAGTTAAACTTGTGCTGACTGTAGTAGATATTTCTTTTTCTTTTCTTTTCTTTTTTGGATAGAACCAAGAGTTCTGCATGATTTACATTTGATTGCATAAATGTATTCTTGTAAGTTATATGATGTGAAGAGATTGATTTAAGGGCAAAAACAGACTGTTTACTAAGAAATGACTGGTTATTATAAACTGGTTTGAAAGTATTGCCTTTTAGTTGTTGTCCCTTCAAATTGAATCTGTGCTGGTCTGGTGATTTAGTACCTAATAATAATGATGTTTAATATTTAAAGATTACTTGCCCTGCCTCAGGCCTTGGATTACACATTTTATAGGCATCATCTCATTTAATCCACAAAATTTTAGGAAGTCAGCACTCTAATTACATTCATTTTCCAGGTGAGGAAGTGGTGTACATTAAGGCAAAGGCAATATTGGAACCAACTAGCATGACAGCAGGCCCTGACTCTCAGTGTGCTCTTCTCTTGCCTCCCATGAGGGTGGGAATGCTTCTCAAGTAATGTTGGGAGTGAGGACTCCCACATGAGCACAGCTGGCAATAGAAGGCAATAGAAGGGTCACAGAGTTGTCTGGGATTAGTGCTATCTGCCAGGGGGCAATAGAGGGGATAGCAATGCTCCCTAGGGGTAAAGGTTTGGGTTGGCTGAGAGCAGGCAGTGCATGCCTGGCACAGCTTGGGGAGAGAGGAGTTATGGATCTATTCAGATAGTTCTGAGACTCCAGACCAGAACAGCTCGGTTTCTCTTCCTGCATTTTGTCTCTGCTTATTCTTTGCTGGAGACTCCGGAGATTGAAAAGCACAGCCCATATGTAACCTTTTTCCTATTCTGTATAAAATAAATGTGGCAGTTTTCTTTTGCTTAACAAGGTTCTGGTGGCTAAATTTATTTCTCAGTGCATGGGTTGCAGAGTAGAGAGAAGTAACTACTGGATGAGATGGTAACAGAACCAGAAGAGAAATTAATATTGTTGATGCTGGGCTGGTGTTGGTTTGAAAGCTTTTAGACATTTTTTATTATTAAAAAACAATAAATGAATACACAAGGTTACATGTTAAATAGTGAAATGCGGTACACAATGAAAAATTAAGGCCATTCTCTGATCCTACACCAAAATCCACTGTCTTCTTCTCAATAGTTAAATACTATTAATAGTTTCTTTTGAAAATTGCATATGTAAACACACATTTTTGGTAACATAAATAGCATTATACACTACATATTATTTTGTACCTGATGTTTATTACTGAATAATATAGACTAGAGATGTTTCCATATTTAAACATATAGGTCTCACTTAATCCTTTTTGATGGCTCTATTGTGATCCATAGTATGAAGCAATACCTTTTATTAGCATAAAGTTTCATAGTTGACACAGTGTTAATATATATACATACATATATCTCTATCTATGTGTGTGTGTGTATATATATATATATATATATATATATTATATATATTCTATATTCTGACTGGGCCACATGGCAGCCATTATTAGAGGTCCAGATGGGTTTCCTGGTTTTTCCAAGATTATATGGAGCCTAGAATTCAAACCTAAGCTAATGTTCCTAACACTGTACCATCCCCTAAATATGCCCATATTCCTGCAATATTCCTGCAGCCACCACTTACACATTGGAAGGAATGAAATGATCACCAATCTGGAATGTCAAGAAGCCAGATGGCAAGGAAATGTGGACCTCAGGAGAGTAAGAAAAGGGAAAAAAGGAAGTTTAAAGTTCAGATGAGGCCCAATGATCAACAGATTCCTGTCTTTCCTTTCACAGAAGAGGACCTAGATGTGGTCTGCAAATGCCAAATAGCAGATTCAGGCTAGTTCTGAAATGGGGAGGAAAGGAGGACACCAGATTTTTTCTGGGTTCTTTTGTTCTGATCCACCAGAAGAGAAGTAGACAGAATGTAGACTGAGACCAAACAGTCTTGGGAAACAAGGGCACTCCTTTTTAGTGCTGCAGTGAAGCTCATCCAAGATAGTTCTTCCACTGGGACAGTGGTCTGGATGTCCAGAAAGTGTGGATTTTCATTCCCCCTGAGCTTTTGCTGACTGAGCATCTAGTATCCACTCTCTTGTCTTCCGGGTTGCAGTACTATTGCAGCATATGTTGAAGAAATGGTCCCCAGCCATGAGAATTAAAAAATGCATGAGATAATGCTACTTTGGGTTAAATTCACCATGCAAAGAAGTGCAAATAAATGTACATTTCTCCTTTGGTTTTCTTTTATTCAATAGCTATCTGGTTTGATGGCAGTAAATGAATGACAAAGCAGCATTCATTATTTGTACTAGTTAGAAGAAATTGTTACTTGAGCTGAGAAAGTTGGTTCGTAGTCATTTCTAAACCTGATATCTTTTGGGTTTTTCATTATTTTTGAAATGGATTTAAACCAATTTAAAAAAAAAATAGGATGGGTGTGGTGGTGGTGGACGAACTCATGTTACAGATGTGCTAAAGGAGCCCTTTGCCCACTGGTCAGAGCTCCTGCTCTTCTGTTGCTAGTCTTGTCACAATGCCTGGGAGGAACTTCACATAGAAAATGAACTTTGGAAGGCTCTTAAGGAAGGTGAAATCCTTTATTTAGCACTTAGAAGGCCAAAACTCTACAAGAGAACACTGGTTTGTGGCAGTGTGAAGGACATTCATATTTCCAACCACACCAGATCTTTGTCAACACAAGCTTTTGACTTATCTCTCAAAGCATGGAAATGATCCCAAAGTGGGAGGCTGGGAAAAGGTACTTGTTCCTGACTCTGCAGATCCAAGGTAGTAAGCAGTCCTGCTCAGGGTCTCTAGGCTTTGGTGTCTTGCTCTGACTCTGAGATCATTTTCTTCTTCCTGCTTTGTCAGCTTAGAACTGGAATAGCTTGAATGTTTTTTTCTACTTTTGGACACCAGGGTTTGAACTTTGAAGGAGGCCAAATTGGAAGAAAGCTTGGAGAAATTTCTAGAAACAATTGAACAGAGAGAAGGAGGGAGGTCCAGAGGTGAGCTGAATGGTGCTCACCATTGAGCTAATCACACCAATTGTCACACTGCTGTCCTCTTTGTTTGATACTTATCTGTTGTCCAGGAGGAGCAATTTCAGAAGGTCCTATTCAGGGCTGTAGAACAGTGTTGGATTCTTTGTGGAGCCCTGAGAAGCATTATTGAAAGCCACTCATTGTCTCTCAAGTGTCACAGTGAGATGGTGGTCACTGATTTCATTATATTTTCCTTTATTGCAGCTGTTGGTTAGATCTTGTGCCAGGTACTTAAAACAATCGTGGTTTTCAGATGGAATCTAGAGGCTGGAAAAAGATGGATCATGTTATTGTCCTGGCCCCAAATTTTTAGCAGCCTGGGGTCTTATGAGGGCAAAGGGGATTTCCTCTTTGCTTTGTTTTCATTTAGAAAAAGAAACTTTCCAGGACTATTTTCTTTCCTAGAATTCCTTTTTAAGAAAGATCTTTTGAAATTATACTTAGATGCCAATAATATTTTTTATTTTAGTTAAAAAATACATGTAAAGTGCCAATTAAAGTGTCAAAGAGGAGGTGGTTGTTATTGATATGGTTAACTAGAATTGACTGGTGTAAAAATGTAATTTAGGATGTGTTATTAAGGCATGCTGTTTTATTTGCATGCCATTACGTACAGATGTGGTTGTGAAATAGTTCAAATCATGGCACATTGGAAGTCCTCCCTGGAGTTTTAGGAATGTACTCACCAAGACAGCCAAATTTTATTTGGCTCATTTCATTGGCTATAAATGGGAGAGTATTTGCTTTAATATTTGAATCAAAATTTATTTCCAAATATAATGCTGCCGTTGTTCTTCATAGTATATAAATTTCTTGTTATTTTCTTCAACACTTTGCTTTCTACTTTCTCTTTCCCTCCTTGGTTTATGCTGGAGTGTGCTGAAAGGGTTTCCAGGAAGATTTCTGTAATATCTTATATGACGAAGAACTTTCATGTGATTAATCCTTCATATTTTGGGAGCTACATATATGGGAATGTTAAGAATCACAGGTTCTGGAACTAATTGTATTGCTGATTCTGAAATCCCCTTCCAATGATATAGGAATTCCATTAGTACACTATATTTTTATTATGGTTTAAAGTCTAACTTAGTATTTAGGCATTCTGGGGCAGCATTCGTTCAGTTCTTTCCATTTAACCCACAGAATATTCCTGAAGAGCAAGGACTTGTGAATGAGACAGACCTGGATTTTAATCATGAGTCTTCTAGCCAGGCATGGTGGTGCATGCCTGTAATCCCAGCACTCGGGAAGCTGAGGCAGGAAGATTGCCCTGAGTTTGAGGCCAGCCTGAGCTGCACAGTGAGTTCAAGGCCAGGCTGAGCTACACAGTGAGACCCTGTCTCATCAAAAAAAACCAAAACAAAACAAATTCATGGGTCTGCTATCTGCTAGCCACGTGACCTTGAACACAGTCAACTCCTTAGAGTCTCAGTTTCTGACTCCTGTAACTAGGAGATAGAGAAAACTTACTCATTTTTTGTGATGATTAGATGAGTTAAAGAGCTGAAGTCATCTAACATGGGACCTGGTCATGAGAAGCACATGACCCTTGTTACCCACCAGTCCTCAAGGCAGAGACTGGTGCATGGAAGGAAATCAGAACAGGCCAACTCATGTTCTTCGACTTTGATCCCTTTCCTGCCCTTTCTTGTGTAGATACTTGTCACAACTCCAACTTCATATTTTAAAATTGCAACAAGATATGCATAACAGAGTTTACTACATTAACCATTCTTAAATGACACTGAGTTAATTTATGTTTTGTTGTGCAACCAGAACGTTTTCATTTTCCCAAACACTTTTCTGTACTCATAAAACAATGTCTCCACATTCATTTTCCACACAACTCCTTGTAACTATGATTATGCTTTCTGATTCTATGGATCTGATTGTTCTAGGTACATCATGTAAGTGGAATAACATATTTGTTCTTTTGTGTCTGGCTTATCTCACATAACATTGTGACTTCAAATTTTACTCATGTTGTAGTATATGTCAGAATTTTATTCTTTTTTAAAGGCTGAATAATATTTTATTATATATGTCAGTTTTTTTTATTCATCTACCTGTCATTGGACACTTGAGTTATTTCTACTTTGTGACTAGTATAAGTAATGTTGCTAGGATCATGGGTATACAGTACACATATGTCTCTGGGTCCCTGCTTTTAATTTTTTTAAAAAAAAATTTTAGTGCTGGGGATTGAACCCAGGGCCTCTTCCATGCTAAGCATACACTCTGGCACTGAACTATACCCTTAACCACTCTTTTAAGTATACATAAGAAAGTTGAATTACAAGGTAATGTGGGTTCCAGCTTCATTTTGACTTGAACTTCCAAGCTTTAGTACTGCATTTACAATGGCCTGCTGATCAGTGGTTTGGTACGTTACTGGTACATTACTGTAAGTCACCCCAGTGACATACTTTCTTCGACAGGCTCCATCTCCTCACAGGAAATTCAGCTATGAACTAACTCAGCAATAGACTAATCCATTGATGAGATTAGCACCTGCATCATACAGCTGCTTTCTGAAAGTCCCACCTCTGAACACATGAGACTTGGGGGGCCATTTTAGGTTGAAATCACAAAACCTAAAATTATTCAAAATTGTTCCACATCTCTTCTCCCCAACCCCACTTCAAAATCAGACCCTCTCTCTGATTAAAGGTAAGAACAGTTTCTAAGACATCTGGCACAAACCATCAAGAATCTTTGACTTCCTCCTCCTCCTCCTCTCCCTACCTGGCCTTAACTATTTGGAAAATCTACTTAAAACTTCTTCACATCTCTCTGCCTCATCTACTTTACTCCTCAGAGATGATTAGTACATATTTTGGTATGACTTTTTTCCTTGGTATAACTATGAATGCTTTTAATCCTTCATTTTTTATGACAGTCGTACATTCCCACTGTCATTTAAAAATCTTTGGAAGTCTCACTTCTATAATAAATTGTTTACTAGTCTTCCTTTTCTTTTTGCTTGTGAGCACCGCCCCCCCAACATCACTGTTTGAACTTATCCTTCTGTTCCACCTGACTGCTCCCATAATACTTTTTTTTTTGATGACAGTGTATAATGTGTATGACACTACCAAGATAAAGCATCACTCCTGAAGCAGGAGTTAGGGTCAATGCACATAAAGAGGAAGTCCATATTTTCCTCTGCATTTAAGAGAGGGAATTATGGTTTAAATCCAAAATGCATCCCCAAAGTCTCATGTGTTCAGAGGTGGGGCTTTCAGAAAGCAACAGGATCATGAGGGTGCTAAACTCATTGGTGGTTAATCCATTGATGAGTTCATACCTGAATGTGACATTAGGAGATCAGGCCCGGTTGGAGGAAGTAGGTCACTGGGAGCTAAACTACAATGGTGTATTCCTGTCCCAGCCCTTCCTGTCTCTGTGGCTCTCTTGCTACTCACTCAGATTCCTGGCTGCTGTGCCCTTCCATCATAATGTTCCTGCCTTGGAGCCACCCAGTCTTAGACTGAAATCTCTGAAACCAGAAGCTAAAATAAACTTCTCTTCCTTTGAGTTGTGTATGCTGGGTATTTTGTCCCAGCAATGGAAAGGAAACCAATATATAGGACAAGACTTTTTTTTCTTTGGTACCAGGGATCAAACTCAGGTCCTTGAGCTTGTGCAGCAGGTGGTGAAACCACTGAGCTAAATCCCCGGCCCCAGGACAAGACTTTTGTTCTTCTGTGACATCATGTCCAGCATGGTTGGACTGCGCACCTCATTTCTTTGTCAAATTATTTTTTGCCCAAATAATTCAACATTAGCCTTTGTACTTACCTTGTGGCTATGTTAATTAGAAGGCTATAACATTGCTTGACTGTGTTAACCATTCACTTTTACTTTCTTATGTGTGAGTTTCCTAAGAATCAGAATATTCAGTAATCAGATATTTGCAGAGACTCCTACCATTATTTCCATCTGGAAAGTGAATACTGTTGTTGAGTGAAGCTTTTCTTTTTTTTTTTGGGTACCGGGGATTGAACTCAGGTCCTTGCGCTTGCACAGCAGGCGGCGAAACCACTGAGCCAAATCCCCGGCCCCTTGTGAAGATCTTCTTTGGGGAAGTTGAACCTTACACGTATGAAGATTGTTAGCATGGATAAGAGTTCAGCCACTGGAATGAGGCAGATCTTGGTTCAAAATCTGTCTAATATTTCCTTGCTGTATAGCTTTGAGCAGGCTTTAAAAGTTGTACCATCATTTTACATCTGTGAAGGGGGCATTGATATAATCCCTCCCTCATACATTTTCTAGGGGATTAAATGAAGCAATCCATGTATTACACCATGCCTGGCACATAAAATTCACTATCTAAAAGGGTCAGTTTTTAGAGACAAGTTCCTAAAAGGGGCTCCAGACAGGATATGAGCACAGGTGTGAAATGAACAAGCAGGAAGAGGAACGTCTCTTACTCAGGGAATGCTATTGCTCAGAACTCGCTAGTGGCTACTTTGAATATCTGTGGATCAAAAATTCACCAGTGGATTCTTATTGTTTTCTCATATGTTAAGACTCAGAATGATGTTTTGATTTTTTTTTGGATCTAACACCTAAAGAAAAATACAAATGGTTCCCAATTTATGATGGTTCAATATATGAGTTTTCGATTTTATACTGGCATGCAAACAATATGCATTCTCTTGAAACTCTTTGATTTATGAATTTTGATTTTTTTCCTAGGCTAGCAACATGCAGTCTCATACTTTTTTGTGATTCTGGGCAGTGACAGCAAGCCACAGCTTCCAGGAAGCCACATCATCACTGGGTTAACAACTGGGACTCTGGAGTGCCTTGTGTTGCTAAACAAGATGTTTGGTAGATTATGGGTATTAAATGCATTGGTGACTTATGATATTTCTAATTTATGTTAGGTTTATTGGGATGTAACCTCATTGTAAGTCATGGAACAATGGCTGTATAGTCTTCCTGTTAAACTAAAATGTCGCAGATTTCCCTTTGCTCAAATACATGTGTGATCCTAAGATTTTACATCAAATTTTAAACTGTATTTAACACTGTATTAATACATATTGGCACTTACACATGAAAATAAATCAGGATTTGATATCTTTTTGGCAATTTAAACTATTCAAGTACAACTCCTGAATAATTTAAATTATAATAAACTCTTGTTAATTTTATACATATATTCAGTGAGAGTCATTAATAAAGAGAATGTAAAATTAGCCAAGCTTTATAGACATTAGCCAAATTTATGGTTTAATCAGGTGTATGCTTGTAATCCCAGCGCCTAGGCTAAGCCGAGGATCACTGTGAGTTTAAGGCCATCCTGGGCTACACACTGAGTTCAAGGCCAGCCTGAACTACACAGTGAGACCTTGTCTCAAAAAACCAAATCAGAGAGAGAGATAGAGAGATAGAGATAGAGAGAGAGAGAGAGAGAGAGAGAGAGAGAGAGAGAGAGAGAGAGGGGACTTTAAAAATGAAAGTTGTTTTGTTGGAATCATCCAACAAGACTTTTAGACAGGATTAGCTACAATTAGTTTACATTTGATTTATGTGTGGATGCTTTAACATGGAGAGTTATTTATCCTTTAGAATTCATTATGATTTATGTGCCTTGAAATACAAACGTTTAGCTAAATGCTTAGGTGTGTAAAGAAATGTGAAGTGTTTATTCCTTAATGGTGCAAAATATTTCCATTTTTATATTTAGCTTTTTCTCTAACCTCAGGAAGGGCTTCATGATTTTAATGCATTTTTTCCAGAATATTATATGCATTTTTAGTGAATTCACTTAGAAAAGAAGCCATAAAATAAGAGTTGATGTCATGTATTTTGGAGTTTTCTGGTCCTGAATTAAATGTGTGGTGTTTCCTGAGGAAGATTGTGAGCTGCAGAGTGCTCCAAAATTTGTTGTTCAGAGATAGGGATAGTTGCACAACATTCAAACATTCTGACTCCACAAAATTAAGAAGTATCAAAAAGGGGGGAAAATGACACAATTGTGTCCCAGACTTGCATTATTTAGGTAAATCCATCTCAGGATTCAGGAGGTATGATTGAAGCAAATATTTTTAATATCTTCATATTCATAGATTAGACTGTAATAGAGCACTCGAACTTTGGTTTCTTGTACAAAATGAAAACAGTTCCCGAACAACTTATATATTCGATGTGCAAGGAGACCCTTAATCAAGATACGCCTTTTCCTTGAAAGGGAAGCAATACTCCCAAATTCATTCCTGGAAGCAACCATCACCTTGATCCCCAAAGCAGAGAAAGACCCAACTGAAAAGGAGAACTATAG
>NW_004624785.1:6394483-6405553 GCF_000247695.1 Heterocephalus glaber | reverse complement strand
ATGGGGAAAAAATAAGAACCAAGATGCATTATGTAAAGGTACAATTCCCAATGAGAAATGTAATTGTGTTGTATACCTAAAATGTACCAATAAAAGAGTTTAACAACAAAAAAAGATACGCCTTTTCCTCTACTAATACCCTTTCCTTTTTAGTAATTCATTTATGATAATTTTTATTTTCTTTAGGAAATAATAGAATAGACCTGTTATATTCACAGCTAAACATGTTCTCTAGAGATGGCAGTAAGGGGGAAATTGAGGAAGCTGCTAATCTTGTGAGATTTGGTAAAAACATGAAGTGGATTTTTTTAAAAGTTAAAATACCCTATGAAAAATCATATTAGCAAAATGAACCATATTAAATGGATAAATAGCCAGAATTAGAAGGCACATTCATTAGATTTTTGTTACTCTTACAAAATACCCTCTGTAATGAACTCAGAAAGAGAAACGTTGCCTGTGGAGGCACTTGTGGAGGTGTCAGTGCACAGTTGGTTACTGCATTGCTTTGGGGTCTGTGGCAAGGGCACATCAGTGAAGACAGGAGTGTGAGGTGGAAGGAGCTGCCCACTTCAGGGTAGCTGGGAAGTAAAGAGAGACAAGAAGGGGCCAGGTCCTAATGTCCCCTTCCAGCCCCCTTCCCCATTCTCTCCTGTAGACCCTGCCTTCTAAACTTTCCACCACCTCTCAATAGCACCACATGCTGGGGTCAGAGCCTTTAAACACAAGGGGATCATTTCCAAACCACAGCAGAAACAACATTTCAATTCAGAATGCATTTCTGTAAGGAAAAGCTTTAGGAAAATTAGAATTTTTTTTTTTAGCAGTCATAGAATGCACTCATATTAGGATATCAGCGGGGCATCAAAATAGAAGCCATGGTGCAGAGAATTCACAGTAACACAACCTTTTCCTTGGTGAAGAGATGTGCCTTTATGCTCATGTCTGGCCTCACTCCATGCTACACAGCAGTCTCCTCCATTCCCCAGTTGTTTTCCCTCTCCCTGTGCCATGCTGAGGACCAAGTCTTGTTCTCATTGACCTGAGTTTTGAAGTCTTGCGGTATAGCAGCTATCACTTCATTCAGCCATTGTTTCCTCTGTGGATCCCAGTCTGCTCTTTGGGAGGCCTGTGTCCTACAGACATTTGGGGGGAGGTTGAGACACAGAGTTTTAGCACCTTTGGTTCAGCTCACAGTTTTGCTCTCTGAGGTCCACTTTGTACCTGCAAGTGTGCTGAGCTCAGGATCAGTGGTGATAGATAAAGCAGGTATCGCCCAGCCCTTGCCAAGTCTAAAGC
This sequence comes from Heterocephalus glaber, assembly GCF_000247695.1. The sequence continues at coordinate 6,404,254 of NW_004624785.1, read as the reverse complement.
CATCTGGGATTGAGACAAGTAATTAAAATACATCATGGTAAGTGCTGCAATAGGGTGGAAGCTAGGTGTGGTGGGACAGAGAAGATTTCACAGAGGCATGGATACCTTGAAAGGAACACTTGAAGATGAATAGGAGCCCATTAGGCCCAGAGTAGGGAAGGTTGAATCCATGAGAAAGAGGAGCTCGTGCAGAGTCCTGGGAGTGAGAGGAAACCTGGACAGAAGATGCAGCTGGAACTTGGATCTAAATTAGAGAGTGTGGAGAGAAGTATGGAAAGAGGTTAGGAAGAACTTTGCAAGCTGTGTTGATGCATTTAGACTTTATCCTTAGGGCTTTGAGGTGCCTTAGAATATTAAGTCAGGATAGGGACAGGGTGGCGTGTGATTAGGGAGCAATCACTCTGGCAGCACCGTGGAGAGCGGTTGGCAGGGGAAAGCAGGAGGCAGGGGTCATGCAGTGGGCTGTGGTGATGAGTTGGGTGGGAGACAGCATGGATTCTGGGAGAGATAGTGGGGCCAGAACAAAATTGGTTTAATTAGGCAGTAGCAGATTTGATGTGTGTGCGTATGTGTGTGTGTGTGTGTGTGTGTGTGGCGGGTTGTGGAGGAAGGGTCCATTGAAGAAGAGAGGAGACTGCGAATGACACCATGTGTCCAGATTCATGGTGGGGTAGTGAGAAGGGACAGGTTGCTGAGGGGAGGAGATGGTCAGTCTGCTGAGTGACATGGGTCCCAAAAGGTCTGCGACTCAAGTCTGGATGGAAAGTCAGGTCTGAAGTTCAGGAATGAGATTTGAACTGAGATGACTGCCCACAAGTACTAAGAGAAGAGGTGACAAAAGGAAAGAGCCACGGTGTTCGGTTTCTTTCAGTATCCCTGCTTGTTTTAATTTGGCCTGTGTTTATACGCCTTTGGAATCTCTGAATATGGGTCATTGTTTATTTTCATGATTAACAAATGTGGACTTTTTGAGTGATGATTACAGCTGCTACTGGAAGAGGGAAAATAAGAGAAAGGAAGAAGAAAAAGTCAAGACAAAGGAATCCCAGAGGCACTAAAGGAAAAGTTTTGTGTGTATCCTCAGGGGCCAGGGTTGGCTGGGCGGCTCCTGCCCACAGGTGTCTTCTGTCCCCACTCTTTGGTCCTTCTGATTGTCACCCATGCTTCCTGTGTCCTCCATTTCCTATTGTTCACACCACACACTCCCTCAGAGACTCTGCATTCTTTTTATTTAGCAGTGCTTGGGATTGAACCCAGCACCAGGCAAACACTACCACAGAGCCTCACCTTCCACCTCATTTTATTTTGTGGTGGGTGAGTTAAGACTATTTTTCGAAGTGGACATCACATCTTTGCTTTGGCTTTTAGTGCTTCTTTCAGGCCTGTGAATAGGGTGCTCTTGGCTAGACAAAATCTTCTGTGTCTTCACTGAAACACTATGTATCTCACTAATGCAATTGTTGACTGTTTAAAAAAATGACTCTACTTCTGTAGTATTTTTTATTTATTGTTTTCACAAGATCAAATAAGAAAATTAAAAAAGGGCTTTCTTCTTAAAGCAACAGAAATAATTTACCAATATGACTGAGTTGTATTCATTAAATGAAAGAACTGCTTTGTTGTTGTCCTTCTGATATAAATTGGAGACATAAATAGGTGTTAATGGTGTTAGGTGAAGAACAATTTGTTTTGGGGGTCCTGGAGACTGAACCCAGGGCCTTCACACTGGGCTACATCCCTGCCACTTTTTAAATTGTTGATTTTGAGATCCGGTTCTGGTGAGATACCAAGTTGCCCAGGCTGGGCTCAAAATTGCCATCTTCCTGCCTTAGCTTCCCCGAGTGCTGGAATTACAGACGTGCCCCACCACGCCTAGCTAAGAGCAATTTTAACTGTAGATATCAAATATGTACTTATTCAGTTTTGATTCTTGCCAATTTCTCAATTCAACATTTTAAGGTATTTCGGGCAGGAGAAAACACAGCACTGTCACACTAGGTTTTGAGTGTGAGCACACTCCTGTTGTGCCTCTGTTTTCATTCCGGTAGAGGGACAGACTCCGTTGCACAGATCAAGAACATTTTTTGTGTTCGGCATGTTAGTTCAAGCATTTCACGTGGCTCTATAAAGATACCCATCTGTGTGGATAGCCCGTCCAAGTAGAAGATCCAGCCAATTGGCCTCCCACCCAGTTTGGTTCTCCTATCTTCTTCTGGCTTGCAATACACTTGGCTTTGGGGGAGAAGTGAGTCAAAGTAATATTTGGTTTGAGTGTTTATCAACTGTTTTCCTCTGAAACTTAAAGTATACTCACTTTCCTTTAGCTAAAAATGTCAGTGTATTCTGTATAAACACCATAGGAGACCAAACACTGAAAGTTTCTTTAAGGTACCAGATATCCCTCTTTTGATTAGAATTAGCATCTGTCCATATAAATTTTGTTTCTAGTTCTATTACTTCCTCAGATTGTCCTGATTGATGAGGTCAATTTTAAAATAATAACCATGCATGGATATTTAAGGCAGTGTGTGGTCTCTTGCCAAAATTTTGAGTTCATAACTTCTGTCTGTCTGTCTGGTTTCTATTATGTAACTAAAGAATACAGATGTTAATTTGATCTGAAGCCTGTTTATACAATGATTTTTATAATGTATATCTAAAGATAGAGGACCAGGTTTTACGAGGCCAGCATTTATTGTCAAGTCCCCATCCCACCCTATTCAAGTGGGAACTGACCCTTAAATTGAATGAAGAAGCTCTGTGTTAAAACATTTCACGACATGCCACGTCCCGCCCCTATAAAATGGGATGATAGAGACCTAGGTAGAGAATCTATATTCTGAACTAGAGGGTGAAATATATATTCAGTTTTTGAGAATGGGAAACATGTTTAGAATAGTACACATCATTTTCTTAGTCTAAATTCAGGACATTTCCCTAAGGCATGTAACAATTTAGACTTACCTAAAAACATGTCAATAACTATTAATCTGTGAAGTTCAATGTTTCGCGTGCTACAAACCAGACTTCTCTGGATGGATAAAGAAATAGAGGTGATTTCTAAGTCTTAAGAGTGGAGACTCCCTGTGGGGAATTGAATGTACACACCTGGACCTCAGAAAGGAAGATTGGGCTGGGAGTGACAACTTATGAGTGACGTGCAGTTGGTGGTACTGGAAGCCATGGGCGAGGACCAGGTTCTCCTGGGGGAGAATGTGGAGTAGGAGGAGGAGAAGTGGACCTAGCCCTGAGCTGCAGCAGCTCTGGCTTAGTGGATGGAGGGAAGTGAACCCACAGGCTGAGAGAGAGGGTACATGGGGGTGGGTGGGTTGTGGGATGGCAGCCAAGGGCAAGCACATTTCAAGAGGTGGGGAGGGTTCAGTGGTGCTTCTGACAGGTCAGCTGTGCTATGTCCTGGACTTACCTGAATTTGGCTCTGGGGCTGTCAGTGATCTAGCAAAGCTTTTTTTCTGGGGCAACTGAGGCGGAAAACAGATCGGCAGGGGTTGAGCCTTGCAGGAGGGATGAAGCAAAGGACCCCTCAGCATACATGTTTCTGAGTTCAGCTGGAAGGAGGGCAGGATGTGAGGTGGCAGTTAGTGAGGTGGAACACGCTTGCACACAAATAAAGCAGTAGGGGAAGAAGTATGTGAACGGGAAGCAGTCAACAAACGAAAGAGAAAAGAAAGTGGATTTGTAGTTACATAATAACAACAACTGATGTCTTTTGAAGGCTAACCCCATCCAGGGAACTCTGGCAAACCCTTGACATAGATTCTCACATTAAAGTCATAGAGTAATTTTAGGTAGTGTGTGCACTACTACCTTCTCTAGGTTAGAGAGGAGGACTAGCAGACCTAGGGATGGGCAACATTGCCAGTTAGTAATGATAGACTAACCTACTTACCTTGCTACCACCCAGCTCACCATCCTGGACTTTTCAGGTATTCTGGGCTTTATTATTTGAGTAATTCAAGATTCGTTAATTTATATTTTATGAAAGGCCACTTTGAAACTTTCTATCTGAAAGTTTGATTTCAAATAGCTCTACCCTGACCATTTTAGTGAGTGGCGTGGCTAAGAAAAAGTTAATAAATAAAATCACAGTTTGCTTCCCAACATAGACTGTGTGAACTGAAGGGGATTTGCCCAAAGGATTCCTACAGCAATGGGTGGAGGTAGAAATTAAGTCTAGCAAAGTTTTTTGTTTACAATTAACAGACAAAGAGGGGGAAGATGGAGGTTGCACTTTAGTGAGCTCTACTGACAGCAAAGCATCCTCCAGCTGTTTCCCTGTCAATTCAGTGAAGTTTCCTGAAATAATATCAATTCTGTCCTCTTGCTTTTACCAGGGCATAATGACTACATATGTCCAGCTACCAACCAGTGCACGATTGACAAAAACAGGAGGAAGAGCTGCCAGGCCTGCCGGCTCCGCAAGTGCTATGATGTGGGCATGATAAAAGGTGGTAGGTACACCTGACCCGGCCTGTCGTGGTGGCTTTGGCTACTGCGCAGTGCTGGTTGTTTCTATTTGGAGTTTAGTACTTTCTAATTAATCTCTTCCTATTCTTATTTTTCATCACAGCAAAATGTGCTTTTATCATGCATTTCATTTCAAAACATTGGAAGAGACTGGTGCTGTAATTTCCAGCATGCCATTTGTGTTTTATTATTTTCAATGTAAATAATTATATTTAAATCAAAGGTGTGTGGGAGGTAGTGGTGGAAGAAAAGGAAGATGGCTCAGTGAATTATTCTTGGAATGTGTTTTCAGTTACTGTTTATATTGCTAATATTAGAAAATGTTATCTGGAGATAAACTTCTCCTCAGCTGAGACTCATACATGTAAGAACTAAATAGCTAATTTAATAACCTTCCAATTTTTATTTTTATTTTTGGTACCGAGGATTGAACTCAGGATCTTGTGCTTGTGAGGCAGGCGCTGGAACCACTGAGCTAAATCCCCGGCCCAACCTTCCAATTTTTAAAAACAATTTGGGAATTTGAATTTCAGCCCCAAAGCATCATTCCTTGGAAGTTGAGTCAAGAGGTATGTTTCATGAGCTCAGTGCTGAAAACAGTTAAATGATACTGAGCTCTAACAAATCAAGAACTCAAGTTTTGTGCCCCTCCCCGCTGATTATCTTTGTGGCTTCAGGTGTATGTGTGGCTTCCTGCCTTCTCACATATTCAGTCTTCTAGTTTTTGTATATGGGAATCTGGAGGACAGTTCTGGGGGTGTTAAATGCTCCTTAATGTGGTTGCCAGATTATTCTCTTTGTATTCCCGGGAATCTCCCCTTGGGGAACATTGCCTGTAGACTTGTACAGCCTTCTCCACAGTGGGAAGACAAACAGGCACTGTGTAATTGGGTAAAGTCCCAAAGCATTCAGTGTCTCATGGTGACATGGGAGAGAGGGAGGGGCTGATGGTCCTGGTGCCTGCTGACTGTCCTGGGGAGAAGTTTTTCAGAAGCAGGTGAGGCTTGAGATGAGCTAAGAAGAACAAAGCTGCAATGAAAAAGAATGGTGATTTTGCCGATCAAGGGTGGCTAACTTTTAACTCCTTAACACCTGGATGAAGAAGGAAGGAGAAGGAAAACTAAGAATAGAGATAAAGATGAAGATTGCTCGATCATTACATAGATTACATAGCTTACAACTAAAGCTCCTTGTTGAGGTTGAGAGTTTGAATACAGCATTTGGAATAAATTATCTTAGTGGACAGGAATATAACAGCTACATCAGCAAAGTTTAATTTGAAACAGTAGAGTCCAAGTTTAATATTAATTTTAGGTGATTTGTTAAACCAGGATCTTCATTCTTTCTGAGAGCTGAAACAATCAACCTGTGACTATGTCCAGAACATTTAAAAAAATTTAATACTTCCCATATATTGAGACTGTTTCATAAAAACAATTCTTCTCTCCTAATTATCATCCAGATTCAACCTGGCAGCATATATATAAATTATGCATTTTTATGTTTAATCTAAAAGAAATTCTAATTTGCAAATCCATGGCAAAATTCTCAACGTTTTTGAATAGGAGTCTGAACAACTTGACTGCACTCGGTCAGCTGGGGTATGTGTGCACATGCACATGTGTATTTATGGCTGTGAGATATGTATCTGTATTAGTTTTCTGGAGCTGCCACAACAAAATGCCACACACTAGGTGGCTTAAATAACAAAAATTAATTTCCTTACATGATTAGAAGCTGGAAGGCTAGGGTCAAGGTGCTAGAGAATTGGTGACCAATGTGGCCTCTCTTCAGGCTCTCTGTGTCCTCACGTGGCCTTTCCCCTGCCCACACACTGCCGGGCTTTTCCTTTTCTTATAATGACAGCAGTTGTATTGGATTTGGTGCTTACTCTTCTGACTTTATTTAATCTTAATTATCTCCATAAAGGCCCTAATGCAAATATAGTCCTATTAGAAGGTGGGCTTTTTTTTTTTTTTTTTGGTACTGGAGATCAAACATGGGACCTTGTACTTGTGAGGCAGGCAGTGGCATCACTGAGCTAAATCCCCTGCCTGAGGGTGGGCTTTTAACACATACATTTTAGGGAAACACAATTCAGTTCAAAACAGACTGACAGTAAGAAAATACCACAGGCTGGTAGCTTACATAACAGAAATCAATTTGCTCTCCATGCTAGAGGCTAGAATTCTGACATCTTCGTGTTGGTAAGTTTGGTTTCTCCTCAGGACTTTCTTCTTGGTTCAAGATTGCCTCCTCCTTTCTGTCCTCACGTGACCTTTTCCCTGCCAAGTTTCTACTAGTGTTTCTTCCTCTTTGTATAAGGACACTAGATATGTTGGATCTGGGACTACCCATATGACCTTGTTTAATCTTAATTACCTCTTGAAAGGTTCTGTTTCCCAGTTCGGTCACATTTTGAGGTCCTGGGGATTAGGGTTTTAGTGTGAATTCAGTATGTAAGGGTATCCTATTGGGATTACTCAGTGATTGTCCAGTGTCTGTCTACTGGAAAACAAAAGCTTGTGTTTCTGGCAGCTTATGTATGTGGATAGTTGTGAGTCAAGTTTTATTATAAATTTATTATAAGTCTGTGAGAACACATCATTTTAATCACATATATAAGGTGCTTGCCATAAAGCAACATGATTTCTTGTGTTTTCTATAACATAGGATACCACACTTAACATTTTATATAACAACTGTTTGGCAATCCCACTGAATGGCCTTAGTTTATAACTGGAATTATAATTATAACTAACTATAAAATTTGTCGTTATTAAAAAACCCCAGCTGTGACTGAATAAATCATTACATTTTCTGACTGGCTTCACAACAATCCATTTTCTTAACTAGGCTAGTTACCAATTCAAGTATTGAATCTCTGTCTCTGAAATTAAAAGTTTGATCTCAGAAAACCACACACCTATTTCTTACTTTTATAGAAAACCTGAATACATTTGCTAAAGTTGTATCTTAAGATGAATGAGCACATGATTTATCTACACAAAGAAATAATTTTAACTTGTGAGAATGCCACTGTCCCTGAAAATCTTCATCATCACTGGATTTGGTCCTGAGTCATGGTGGTTCAATAAGATGCAGGATTTAAGCTGTGCCTTTCGGGGATGTGTTTTCTCATGATCACATGTGCTCATCTCTGTCTAAATTGCTTTTCCTTTCTCACCTGCCTCCCTCTGTACCTACCTTAGATTGCAGATTAAATGTCTTTGCTTCCAGCAGACCCTTCCTGTTCCCCCATACTAGGTTGGGTCCCTGTGTTTTAGCTTCCATAGCAAGCAACTCTTTTCTGAGATCCCGTCACAGTTATTAGCAGCTGCCCATCTTCCTCTATCTTTCATAAACTCCATGATGGCAGTCTGCAATTCTCTCTGTCATGTTAACCTCCCTAGCACTAAACAGATCACAAAATAGTTTTTAATCTTTTTTGGTACAAATTGATGAATTGATTCAATTCGTTTAAAGTTATCTGTTTATAGCTTATGTACAATTATAGGTAAAAAGAAGGTGAAGAAGGCCCTTGTCCCTTCCATCAGTGTCCTCACAGTCCAAAGAGGACATTTGTATATTAAATGATAAATAAAAAACCAGAAGATAAATGGAAACTTGACTGCGTTGGGAGATGGCTCAAATTATGAAAAATCAGATTGAAAGTCCAGAGGTTTAGTCAACTAGGTCTGAGTTTAGTCCAACCCAGAAAATGATTCAGACCATCTGACTTCTAAGGTATATGTTGTTCCCATGAGTTTGACATACTAGCTTAGTTAATGGAAAAGGGGAATACTTCACAAGTTAAATCTTAGTTCAAACACTGTTACCATCTCAGACTTGCTGAGTAACCCCATTAAAGCCACTATGAGGTTCACTGTTCTCAGAAGAAAGATAAGATGCTTTCTGCTCAACCCATTTGTCATGAAGATCACAAATCATAATACATGTAAATACTTTACAAATTTAAAGTACTATATAGGCTTAGCTATTGTATCTTTTCTGTCTTAAATAATTCCTATCTTCATTAAGAACTTCATTTTTCTTTCTTTTTCAGTTGGAAGAAAGAGAATGGCAATTTCATCACTTCTACTAGGTATACATATCTAACTCCTTTGTGAAAATCAAAACCTGGCTCAGACACTTAGGCTTTTAAAAAAATCTTCTCGGTGTCATATGGTAGACATAGCTGCATGATGGCTTGATATTTATTGTTTATCATTTTATGATGCCAGAGATTTACATAGATCTGTTGAAGTTCTTTCCTCATAATAGGCTCAGAGGCACTTGATGACAAGGTTCTCATTTTTTTAGATAAAGAAATTGGCATGTAGAAATTTACTGATGTGTAAGACTCTTGCATTAACCATCCTGGCCGTATTTTGTCATAACATATTGAAAATAAATTTGAGACTGGGTATGGTGGCACATGCCTGTAAACCCACCAATTTGTCAGGCTGAGGCATGAGGATCTCAAGTTTTAAGTCAGCTTGGGCAACTTAGCAAAACTGTGTCTCAAAACCAAAATGAGACAAAGTAATAATTGTGAATTTGTCTTTATTTACTTTGATGATCATATAGCAATCTAATGCTTAGGGTTATTCCAAAATAATAAAGAAATTAAAATTAATGTTATATATTTATCCCTAGCTTATTTTAAAACTTTAAATATTTTTAAAGCATATATAAAAACATAAAAATTAATACACATTTATGGGGTAATTAATAAGTGATACTCTGAGATATAGATACATTGTGTAATATTCAAGTCAGGTTAATCATATTTGCCTCCTCAAACATTGATCATTGCTTTTTTTTATTCATTAGGCTTATTGGTACATTTTAGGAATACAATGTGATTACATTTATCATTGGGAATTTGTACCTTTACAGGATATATCTTGGTTCTTATTTTTCCCCCATTACCTGTGCGCCCTTCACCCCCTCCACCTCTCCCTATTTACAAAGACTTTGTTTCCATTTTTTTCTTTTCTCATATTTTTTCCTTTCCCTTCTTTCCTTTCCCTTACCCCTCACACTTCCCCTTCCCCTTTGGAGCTTTTCTTCCTATTTCACATTATCTGTTATACATTTTGGTCCTCATTTACACTTTCAGTTTCTCACACCAGAGAAACTATTTGGTATTCACACATGTGTGTCCTATTTATTTCACTTAAGAGTATGGCCTCAATGTATATCCACTTAGCTATAAATGTCTCTAGTTTCTCATTCTTTATGGCTGAGTAGTACTTCATTTTATTAAAAAAACACATCTTC
>NW_004624785.1:6362216-6375747 GCF_000247695.1 Heterocephalus glaber | reverse complement strand
TTTTTTTTTTTTTTTTGGTGTTGTGGATGATGTTTTTGGTTTTAATTCCTGGGTTTCTGCTCATAAATTGCTTATTGTGAGCATCTTTTTTGCTAGTATTTAGAACCCTTAGGAATAGCTACTTCTTGGATTGTCTTCCAGGTTTAGTTGCCCCCTGGGTTTTGAGTCTGTAATGGCCCTTAGGCAGTCTGTCTTGGTATACCAGGAAAGACAACTGACTAGAATGATCATGTCACTGTGGCCAAAGTAATACAATCAGCATCAACAATAGCATCAAACACAACCTAGAAAATGACAAACTGTGGTAACTATTAATCGACCACCTTTGACTGCATGAACCAGACTTGTGGTTATATATCAAAATGTAGAACCAACCAGAAATATATTTGCAGTAAATAAACCCTTCAATATAGTGAATTTGCTTTCTCGGATGATTTAGAAGGAATTGGGTGGGTAGAGAAATGGAAGGAGAGGGAAAGGTTAGAAGTAAGGTAGAGGACAGAGGAAGATCATGCAAACTTTGGGAAACTGGTGAAGACAGAAGGAAATTAGAGAAGGAAGGAACAAAAACAAGAACAGAACAAACTGACAGCAACAGAAAAGCCAGAAACTGAATTCTTGCTCCTATAAAAATAAGAATAACAGAAAAAACAGAACAAAAACAGGAACAAGAAAGGCAAGAAATGAAGAGGAAGGAAAAAGGAAAAGAAGAAACAAATGTCCCCTTGAAGCTGTGTCTCTGTTGTCCCGGCAGACACTGTGGTAGCATACAGATCTGTGTCAACTGATCTCAGAGAGCCAGGTGTAGTCCACTGAAGTTTAGGCTGGTTTCTGGCTGGGAGGCTGGAATTGAGCTCCCTGACCTTCGAGTTTGAACTCTGCACAGTTCTACTGAAGGTTTGAACTGCCCTTTCACCGAAACAAGTCTGATTCCTATAGGAGGTGTTGACCCCAGCAACTTACCAGCTGCTGTTGTCTGTGGCGTCTTTATTGAAGTGACTGTTTGCTCTTCCAGTGGGCTTCAATTCTCAACAAGCCTCAGAGAGGCCTTCTCTCTACTGTTCACTTCCACACCAATTCCTGGGCTCCAAATGATGGGCTTCTGGATCCTCATGGGCCTCTAGCTGGGGCCTGTGCACCCTTACCAATGGTGTCCTGTTGGGCCTTTGGGTGGGGTCTGTGTGCCTGTGCCACTGTTGTTCAGGTAGGCCTCTGGCTGGGGTCCATTTATCATTTCTTCATGGTGAAAATTTCTAAACTCTTTCCTTGTAGCTTTTAAAAACACACAGTCCATTATTATTACCAATAGTCACCTTACTGTGCAATAGCACATCAGAGCTTGCTTCTAATAATAACTTAGTGTCCATTTATGAAACCTCTCCCTATCCTTTCTTTCCTCCATGATCCCCAACCTTGGCCAATCACCATTCTACTTTCTCCTTATAAGATCAGAGTTCCATCCATGTTGACACAAATGACTGCGTTTCATTCTTTCTTAAGGCTGAGTTCCATTGTGTGTAGGTACCACATTTTCTTAATTCATTTATAATTGGTGGATGCTGAGGCCATTTCTATGTTTTGGGTCTTGTGAATAATGCTGCAGTAAATCTGGTAGTGCAGGTATCTCTTGGACTTTCTAATTGCATTTCCTTTAACTATATATCCAGTAGTGGGACTGCTGGATCATACTGTAATACTATTTGTAATTGTTTGAGGAAGCTGCTACTGTTTTACATAATGATTGCACTAATTTGTATTCTCACTAAGAATGTGCAAGGGTTCCCCTTTCTCCACATCCTCTCTAGCACTTTTTGTCTTTAGCTTTTTTGATAATAACCATTCTTACTGGAGTGAGGTGATAACCCACTGTGACTTTGATTTACATTTCTCTGATAATTAGTAATATTGAGCATTTTAAAAATATTCCTGATGGCTATTTGTGTGTTTTCCTTTGAGAAATGTCTATCTAGGTCTGTTGCTCTTTTTTTGTTTGTTTTGTTTTGGAACCAGGGATTGAACTCAGGACCTTGCACTTGCAAGGCAGGCATGGTGCCACTGAGCTAAATCCCTGGCCCTGTTGCTCATTTTTAAATTGGGTTATTCTTCTTTTGCTGTAGAGTTGTTTGGGTTCCATAAACATTCTAGATATTAACCACTTATCAGATGTATGGCTTGCAAGTATTTTCTCCCATTCTTTAAGTTGTCTTTTCACTCTGTTGATTGTTTCCTTTGCCAAGCTGAAACTTTTTAGTTGGCATAATCCCATTTGTCTATTTGAGCTTTTGTTGCTTTTACTTTTGGGGTCTTAAGCAAAAAACAAAACAAAAACAAAAAAATTCTCACATCTTGGAGTATTTCCCCTGTTTTCTTGTAGTAGCTTCATAATTTCAGGTCTTACATTTAGGTCTTTAATGCATTTTGAGTTGATTTTTGTAACTGATGAGAGACAAGGATCTAATTTCATTCTTCTTCACATAAATGTCCAATGTTCCCAATACAATTTATTGAAAAGATTATTCTTTTTCTAATGTATATTCTTAGAACCTTGGTTGAAAATCAGTTGGCTGTAGATGTGTGGGTTTATTTCTCGGCTTAAAATATGCTAATTAAAAAGTATATGATCATCTCAATAGAAGCATAAAAGGCATTTGATAAAATTCAAACACCCTTTCATGGTAAAAAAAAAACCTCTCAACAAATGAAGTATAGAAGGGATGTACCTTAACATAATAAAAAGCCTGTATATAATAAGATCACAACTAACATAATACTCAATGGGGGAAAGTTGACCTTTTTCTCTTTGAGATCCATAACAAGACAAGAATGCCCACTTTCTCCACTTTGATTCCTGCTAAAATGTAGATTAAGCCTGAGCTTTCTTTCTTGATTTTCTGCCTGGGTAGTCTGTATGTTGCTGAAAGTGGGGAATCTTAATTGGTTTCTTGCCACTGGTACCTAATAGCTGGCACCCACATCCTGCAGGAGGAGAGGTTTATTTTGGCTCAGTACATGGTCTATTGGTGCCAAGGTAGGATGGCATGGTAGAGGGGCATGGTGGTGGGAAAGCTGCTCATGTCATGGTGGCCAAGAATCAGAGAGAATAAAAAGAGGAGGTAAACATACCCTTCAGGATCATGCCCCAATGACCTGTCTCTTCTGACCAGGCTCCACCTCCTGACAACAGGTCAGCTGTAAGCCTCCATAATCCAGTCACCTTCCAAATGCCCTGCCTATGAATGCTCAAGACTCTTGGGGAGCTTCTAGATATAAAACATAGCGTGGAGTATTGAAGTTCCCTATACTTATTGTATTATGTGCTATCTCTTTTTTCAGGTCTATTAATATTCACTTTATGTATTTAGTGCTTTGATGTTGTGTGCATATACACATATAATTGTTATATCTTCTTGAGAGATTGACCCTTTTGTCATTATACAATTTTTGTCATTTTTACAATTTATGTCTGGCTGGTGTGAGTATAGCTATGCTGGCTTGTGTTTTCTGTTTATAGGGAACATCTTTTTCCATCCCTTCACTTTCAATCCCTGTCCTCATAGGATCAGCGAGTCTCTTGGGTCTTGTTATTTTTCTTTTTCTTTTTTTCCATTGCACCACCCTAAATCTTTTTTTGGAGAATTTGATCCATTTATACACAAGGTAATTATTGATAAAGGTTATGGCTTAGATCTAAGTTGTTCTCCATAATTCTCATGTGTGCAGATGGTTGGATTATGGAGGTGCTAAACTCAACAACAGTGGATTTGTCCACTAATGAGTGCAGTAGCTGACTGTTGTCAGGAGCTGGTGCCTGGATGGAGGTGGGTCACTGGGGGCATGATCTGGAAGGTGTATTCTTGTCCCTAGCTCCTCCCTTCTCTCTCTGCTTCCTGGCTGCCATGAGTTGAGCACCCTGCCTTCTGCCACACTTGTCTGTTGTTCTGTTTCTACCTTGGACACTGCTGAACATAGACTGAAACCTTAAGCCAAAATAAACCTTCCCTCTCTTAAGCTGTAGATGTTAGCTATTTTATCCAGCCTCGTAAAAATGACTAAGACAATAAGTAAGGTCATACTATTGCCATTTTGCTAATTGTTTTCTGGTTGTTATATAGATCTATTCTCTTTTCTTGCTATCTTCCCTTGTGATTAGGTGATTTTTCTCCGATGTTATGCTTTGAATCCTTGCTTTTTGTTGTTATTTACTATAGGTTTTTGCCTTGCAGTGACCATTAGGCTTAAAACCTCTTAGAGTTAAAGCAGGCTTTTTCTTTTCTGGTGGTGGTGGTGGTGGTACTAAGGATTAAACCCAGGGCTTTCGCACTGAGATATATCCCCAGCCCTTTTTTTTAAATTTCAAGATATTATCTCACTAAGTTGCTCAGGTTGGGCTCTAACTTGTGGTCCTCCTGCCTCAGCCTCCCAGAGTTCTGGGATTACAGATATGTGCCACATCATCTGGATATTCCCAAGGTATATAAAACTGCTAACAACTTGGCTTTGACTATACTGTTTTATGCTCAAATAATTTGATTGCCTATTTTGAAGTCATTTTGATTTTTAAAGAAGGAAAAAGAGAGGTCTTTATTTACCTTTTCAAGAATGGCCATATCGTACCTTGAATATTAGATGAAATGTTGGCATTGCCTCAGGGCCAGATGAAAATTTCAGAGTCTGTCTTGTTCTTATCATTTGTTTTTCAAAACTAAATTATTTTTGATGTGATATAAGGAGACTTTCCATGGAGATAGTCTAATAAATGTTGAAGTTTGGGGCAGTAGTATAAATGAATTGCTGTTTTAAAATCCTGTAAGCCTGACTCCAAGAGTTTTCATATACTGACTTTTTGTCTCAGTGGTTGTATATAGGATAATGAATAGAATTTAAGGGTTACCTGATGCACCTCTTTGTTTTTCTGCTCATTGTTCTTGTTCAGATCACATAGCTAGTCAACTGCTCAGGCAATTCAGCAAGTTGACTGACTTTTGAATCAATGCTCATTTTATTGTACTGTAGTGCCAAGCTGACCCGTTGATGACATGGATCATGATGAAAGATAGACACATACATAAGTAAGACATTAACATCCCACAGGCCAAAGTTGTGACTTAAGAACAATTACTGTAAACACAGAATATTGTTCTTCTTCAACAAAAATGTTAATTAACAAATTGGACCTCACTGTACAGCAGAAGTACCAAAATAAATTTATATAGACTGTAAAGACAGTACTTAATATAATTTAAAAAGGGCATTTTCTCCTTTAGGCCATAGACTTTCATGTAGTTTCAGTCTTCGTTATAAAATTTGTTTTTGTTTTTAAAGGTTTTTGCTACTTTGCTGTACAGGAATGTCGTTCTATCAAATGGGACTCTGACAAAGGGTCAGATGTATATGCCTGGCTCTTTACTGACTACCTAGGAACTTTGGGTATATCACTTAATTTTTTTGCACATTATAGTTTGAATGTGGTTTGTTCCCTAAGCATCAATGTGTTGGAGGTTTACATGTGGTGGTGTTGAAGTGGTGAAATCTTTAAAAGGTGATGTCCAATGGGAGGTGGTCAGGTCATTTGGGCCATTGCCCTTAGAAGAGATTAATGTAGTTCTTGTGGGACCTCAGTTAGTTCCTTGAGAGTGGGTTGCTATACAGAGCAAGCTTGGCCCCTCTATATGCTCTGATTTTCTGTCTTACCATGTGATCCCTCTTGCACACATTCTCCTGCTATCATACTATCTTTCACGAGGGCCTCACTAGAGGCTGAATCAATGGACAGCTCAATCTTGAAATTTCAGCTTCCAAACTGTGAGCTAAATAAACCTATGTTCTTTATAAATTTCTTCAGGTGTTTTGTTATAGACATGAAAATGGGTTACTACTTGCTCTCAATTTTTACTTCTGAAAAACACAGGCTTAGAAGTAACTAGTGTCTAAAATAGCTTTCTAATTTTAAATGTTCTATTTTTTTGATCTGTATTCAGATTAATAATAGAAAGATTAGAATATAAAGCTAAAGGTAGAATATACAAGTCTCTCAATCTTAGGAACAACTTCAGCTATTATATTTATATCTCAAGCTAAATTTAACATAGCAACTAGCAATTGAAAACAATCTATTAGAGTGGATAAAGTTATTTTCATTCAAGAACCTGAAAGTGAATCCCTTCTGAATGGAGAATATCACAAAAATGAATTTAATGTTATCATCATAATGATCATAATAACATAAGCAAGTGGCTATAAAATTGCTACAAATTAGCCACATAACAGGAAGAATTCAAGAACAAAGTTTGTTTAGGAAGGACTTTGAATATAAGACTAAGTTCTTTTCTGTTGCTAGAATCATTATAGTTATGACTAAGACTCAAATCCTAAAAGCTGGTAGAACTTTAGAACTCAAGTCCTCCAAGCTGGTACCGCTTTCAAAAAGCTGCTATGTGGAAGGAGAAGAGGCAGAGAGAAGTGATTTTAAGAAGTTCCTGATGCAAGATCAAATAGGCTAGTTTAGTGATGTTTGCCTAAAATACTAAATATAAACCAACACACTTGAGGCCAGACTTCTTGGAAATCACAGAAATATATACCATTTCTGAGAAAGATTCTGAGGTAAAAAACAGAGGTATACTTTATAAAGAAATGTTCTGGGCCGGGGATTTGGCTCAGTGGTTCTGCTGCCTGCCTGGCAAGCGCAAGGTCTCGAGTTTGATCCCCGGTACCAAAAAAGAAAAAAAAAACAAACAAAAAAAGAAATGCTCTTGTTACACCTGGAGGCAATACATGGTTCATGTTGATTGAGTGGGTAAAAATTACTGAGAAGTGTAAATAATTAAGTTAGTTATTTGCTTTGGAAGACTAATCATTATTGCATTAATTTTGTATTTAAATTTTTGACAGTTTTATTTACATCTACCTACCTAATGTCTGTCTGTCTGTCTATCTGTTTATTTATCTATCATTTTATAGTGCTGGGGATTAAATCCAGGGCCTCACACATCCTAGGCAAGGATTCTGTCACTGAGCTAGTCTCCCAGCCTATAGTCATATTTAGAAAACTTTACCTAACAAATGCCAAGCCTAGTCAAACTTCTCAGCTTAAATCTTCTATAGATAACCCTTACTGAGTATCTACAACGTGAAGGTCTTGGAGACATGAGGAGATTTAAGACATGGTCACTGACTGACCACAAGGTTCAGGGAACCTAATTGAAAGAGGTCATTTACATAAAAAGGTGACCCCTTCATTTTTTCAAGAGCCCTCGGATTGGTGTTGGCCCCAAAAGTCTTGTCTCAGCTTACTCACTTGCTCTGATCTTCCTCCTAGGAATCAAGCAAGCTCACATTCACTGGTCCTTTGTTCTTCCTGGTTTTAACTTCTGATTAATGTTCTTGGGATATTTTCTATTGTCACGTTAAAGTACTACCCATGCTAGATAGGTTTTCCTCTTTGTGGGGTTCAGTCTTATAGAAAAAATAACTGTATGAAAATGGTAACTATCACCCAAGGCTATTCCAAGACTTGAAGGCACAAATTGTATTTTGATAATTACCAATTGACATATAGAATCAGATATTATTATTCATGTACAGTGTAGCATTCTGGTTTAAGTCTTTAGCGTCTAGCAAAAGGCAAAAGATTTATACCATTTGAAGAGAAAGCAGAGTATGGTTTCTAGCTTTTAGAATTAGAATACCTACTTTCAAATTTTAGTTCTATTTGTAGATGTGTTACCTTGGACAAGATCCTTAACTTCTTCAGATCTCAGTTTCCTTTACTATCAAATAATGAAGAGAATAATAATACTTAATAAGCTTGTATAAGAATGAATGTAAAGCTTTTAGTTATGTTTGGCTTGCAGTGAGCCCTCCTTGTAAATTGGTTAATTCTGCCTTTTGTACTTAATTTAGTCTCTATATAAAGTACAATTCCGCTGTACTATCATCCTGATTAAACAAAAGCTATTAAGTAAATAATTAGCATGCATTTGGTTCCACTTGGGTAATCAATAATATATAAAATGTAGCACCTCGCCCTAAGGAGCCTACAATTTAGCCTCCTGTTAATCCTGGTTTCTAATGTTTTTCACTTTGTGAATCACGTCTATTTTTTTCAGGTACTCTCTCGTATTTTTCTAACAAAGCCTTGACTCCAGCGAACAGGTCTGTTCATTGACTACAGATTGTATTTTGTTCTGTTATGCATCCCTCCAATATGAAGTTAGTTATTAATAACTTTGTTCATTAGTAATACATTTCCCTGTTTACTAATGCCCCACCCTGTAGTTGAGGACTCCCTGCAAGTCATCACCTTTCTGAATTCCTAATACACCCTTTCCAGGTGTCTAATGAGAGGGTCTGTCAGAGAAACTGAGGTTCTGAGCCCTTTGTACCCTGCCAGCTTGAAGGCAAGTTGGACACCTAGGTGTAGAGTCATTTCTGATTGTCAGAGCAGCTTCTGTGATCAAGTGATAGATAATACTTGGGTCTAACTCCCGTTTCTCTTGCTTCCTTGGCTTTAACATACACTCCAACCCCTGCTCTCTGCTTCACTTTATTTCTGGTCTTCAGCATGACAACAATCTGTACAAGGTTTTGATTTTGGACTTTCGGGTCGTTTATTTGATTAATCACTTTTTTTTTCTTTGCTGCATTTATTTGTTTACAGACTTCGCTATGATGCACCCATAGATATGCTAGTCATTAACACTGATTCAGTACTGTTAACAGCTGTCAGCTCAGCCTGGTCTCAAGTGAGAGTTAGCTCCTGACCCTTGGTTGGTACTGTCCTACCAACATCCAGCTGACTGCTTGGCCTGTATTTAATGTAGCATTGCTCACTGAACACTTAATTGAATGAGACATAGGACTCACCTTTCATGTGTCAAGTAAAGTTAAGCCAAGTGGACAACTTAGTATTTTAAAAATATACTTATCTTTTATATATCCAGTTATATTTTTAATTTCTAAAGGTAGAACAGTCATATTCTTATTTTATTTATAATAGTAATATATTTTACAAATATTTGTCATTGATGGTGAGTTTAAATGATAAAGGAAAAAGAGATGATTTATGCTAGTGTTTGACTAAATCTTCTCTTCACATAAATCTATTTTGGTCATATAAGCATGACTGGGGTAGTATAATACCATAATTATATCACTGTCTCTTTCTCTTGTTTATACAGTACATAGACCTATGGAAAGTTCGTTATGTAATTTTAAGTACAAAAACTAATGATACTAAATACTGCAACTGTTGTAGCAAATAAATAAAACTGTATGTTAACTCAAAGAAAATAGATCTTAAGGAATAAAAATTAAGTCTAAATAAGATTTCTTTATTGCTGAATTATTTTAATGATATTTAATATCACAGGTAAGATGAATATATTTTTTGGCAGCTGATACTCTATAGACATTTGTTTGGAGATGTTCTGGATCAAACATTTTTCTGTTGAATTCCTGTCTGGTTTAGCATATACTTTTATCTTTATTATTTTGTATTATGGATGATCAAAAATTTGTATTTTATATTCTACATCAGGATTCCCTATAAATGATTCCTTGTGGGATGAGATTTCCAGCATGAATTTTCCATGTGTTCTTTCTTACGACAGATAGTAGTTCTATTTGGTTTTCAACACATTCACATATTCTTTCCTCAGTTCCCCTTTCTCTCTAAATATGGTTCTAATACATTAAGTGAAAGATTAAAAATGTGTTATACATTTTCTTTAATAATAATAGGCTTTAGAAAAACTTGTTTTTTCCGAGGCTGAAGTTCACCATTCACTCTGTTCAGACCTTCCCCAAATTAGATGTTGTACATGTGGAATTGATTCTTTTCACATGGATGTACTGTTTATCCCCAAAGAAATGCCAGTTTCTGGCTTTGAATATTGCTTGAATTTTGTAACTGAAGTTGTGAGGAAGGAGAAAGAGTGAACAAGACTAGGTGACCTCTTTGACTTAAATCCAATGCAGAGAATCAGAAGATTGTCTGAAATGAGAGTAAATAACTGAAAACAAAAACAAAATAACAAAACAGCAGTACAAACTCCAGCAATGTAAGTTTAAAAAGATGCTGAGAAGATTAAAAAATCAATAAAGCACTTAAGGCTATTTACAGAGTCTTTAAATGGGAGAAGGCAGAGCTTGCTGAAGGAAGCCCAGCAACTTGCCTAGGTGTGAAACAAGCCTGGATGAATGGTAATAAAAACACCAGGAGATGTGGAATCCACACTAAGTGCACCTACAAAATAAATATTTGACATTTATTTTATTAACTAAAAATCAGTTGATTCTAAATTACATTAAAAGCTGATGATAATTCGGGCCGAGCTGGTGGACCTAAAAATAGGAAAAATAGATATAAACTTCAGGTAATAAAGTCATTTAAGAAGAATAATGAGGCATATTCATTAAAGGAAATGACCTATGACCAGGGGCCTAGATTTGGGGCATAATTCTCAAAGACAGATAGTAGAATCTACTTTTCACTTAAAAAAATGAGAAATTTTTGTGTTAAAAGTACAATATTAAAGTGTTTCAAGAGTACACATATATTTCTCCATGTTTGGAGCACACAGATTTAAGGAAAACCATAAAAACCTAAGAAACTTTTCATAAGCACCATGAACACATTTTATAGGCAATACACATTTCCAATTTGAGAGCAGAAAATGCCATCTCAAGATGTGAAAATTGTATCAGTTTTCAAGTTTTAGTAAAAACTGAAATCAGTTTTCCCTGGTAGGAGTCACAAAACCATACCTGAAAATATTGTTAAAACCAGATGAAAGAAAACTGAAGGATAATAGATGACTGCATTAACAAAAAGTTAATGTTCAGAAACTAAATGAACAAGATACACTTTATTTTTTAAATTATGAGATTAAGAAGTATGACGTATTCCAAGGTGGTAGGACAGGTAGTGGATAAATCCAAACTGTTAATTCTGTGTCCCCCTCACAGACTGATAGTTTACTTAGTCAATTTGGGAAGTTGGAAGTACAGATTTTGTTAAAATGTATGACTTTTTAAGAAAGGTTGATTTTGAGCTAGTTAGGAAAGACATAGTTTAAAATCCTGCAATGGAAAAAACCCCCCATAGTTATCATTAAAAATAAGTTGATAATAAATTTTATTTAAGACTTATGAAATATTATTTAAAATAGTGAAAATAAACTACACACATGTTAAAAAATAATTAGTCTGATTAAAAAAGTGACTCTTCAAACAGACATATAAAACAGTTCTCAATTCTTATGTCCAAAAACTCACACAACAAAATGCCATCAAGAAAAATGTGTAGAAACGTTGGGCTATCTTTTCTTATTAATTTTCAGAGCTCTGTATGTATTCTGCATCCTAATTTTTAATTTATGTTATATATTGCCAATATATTAATGTAGTATGTAGCTTGACTTTGCTTTATTTATGGCATCATCTATTTCAAGATTTTAAATTTTGAATTCTGGAATTTATCCAACTTATAATTTATAGTTTATACTTTGAGATGATTTAATAAATCTTTCTATGACTGGGCTTCCTAATGCTGTTACCTATATTATGATTGAAAAGTGTTAAGGCTTTGCCTTTTCCACATTTTGTTATTTATCCCACCTGAAAGAGAATTTTGTATATTATTGAGGAAGGACTATACATATAGTGGTTCTGTTCACAAACGTTATTCTTTCTACGATTCTGGTAGCAACCTGAGTTGGATGAGAATCCAAAAAAAATTCAATGTTGACCTTAAGGAGTCAATTTGGTTTTCAACCAGAACTGTAGAGAGAATTGAGTTCATGAGCCAAAGTACCACTGTAATTTTAATTTTTTTCATCTGGATAACCAATTGTTTTAAAGTTACCTTTATTATATCCGAAGATCTCTGTGTGAAGAAAATCTTGTTCTGAACTGTTGTTTCTATTTCTTTATTTGTCTATATCTTCATTAATGGTTTTAATGATTCGACTTCATAATCTTTCGTGAAAGGGACTTTGTTCTTCAAAATTGTTTTGGTTATTTATAGTTACTTTTGCTTTCAAATGAAACTGTAAGTCAACCACTAATGAAATTGCATTAAATTCATTAATTAATTTGACATAGATTGACATCCTTATCATATTTAGTCTTTCTATCCATTAACATTTTACAACTTTCCATTTATTTTAGGTCCTTTTAAATGACTTTAAAGAAAATTTTTAATTTTCTTCAAGAGGCTTTGTATGTTTAAAAATTTATTCAGAGCCATGTAATTCACTGATATTTTGAAGTTGTATCTCTTAAAATATTATATTATCTAGTTGTTTTAGATGTGTCATGTATTTTTAAAAACTTATAAATTTGAGATTGCATTGCCTATTCATTTAACATTTTCTTTTGCTGTTAGGTGTCTGTCAAAGCAAAATTATTAAGGGAGCTGCACTGACATTGTATACTTAATTATTTTTTGTATTATTGGCCATCTACATTGTTTCTAACTTTTACAACTTTAAACGTGACTGTGAACAGGTTTTTTTTTTTTTTTGCTAAATCTTTGCATATAACAGCAATTACATTTTAAGGATTAATTTCTGGAACTTGAATTTCTGGATCAAAAGCTATATACTTGGGCCAGGGATTTAGCTCAGTTGTTCCACCACCTGCCTCTCAAGTGCAAGGTCCCGAGTTCAATCCCCGGTACCCCCCCTAAAAAAAGGCTATATACTTTTTCATGTCTTTTGCTATATATTGTAAAAATATTTTGGTCTAGAAATCATGATATATCATATAAAAAGAATAATCTAAAGAAGTACGAATTTCAACATTATAGAAATATGTTTATTGACGTGGAATAGACATGAAGGAAATGGATTACAAATAGTGTATAAGGATTTGAGCTGCATAGGCTAATCTGAGCAGTAAAGAGAAGTGTGAATAGATGAATAAATGATTCTGGAAGAATATATAAGAAACTACTAGCAGCATTTAGTCTTGTACAAAGGAATTATGATTACTTTTCTTTTTTTCTTTTGTACTTTGTATTTTAAATAATGTCTATGAATTACTGAAGAATGAAAAATTTAAAACTGATAGATTAGTGGGATAATATTTCTCTTTCATTTTAAGAAATACTTCTTCATTTCAGTTCTTTTTAAGTGTTTATTTCTCCTTTGAAAAGTGCTACTTTTCTCCTAACAACTGTGTACATTATCATTACTGTATTAGCTAATACATTTTACAACCATTAATTATTTAATTTTCCTTTTGACACTTAACTATTTTTGGTAAGCTCACAAATATCATTGAATAGTTCATTAAGTGTCATCATTTTAATATTAAAATGTCAGTAATAAGAAAGGATTTGGGGGGAGTTAGGATGCTGTTGTTAGATTTGTAGTGCTGTTTCCTCCTGGTACTGAGGATTGAAGCCTGGGAGTGCTGAGCTACATCCCCAGAGGTTTTTTTTTTTTAAATTCTTTTATTGGTACATTGTAGGTATACAACACAATTACATTTCTCATTGGGAATTGTACCTTTACATAATGCATCT
>NW_004624785.1:6322323-6344866 GCF_000247695.1 Heterocephalus glaber | reverse complement strand
TGCCTCCCCCCTTTCCCGGAGCTATCGATTACTATATTATACATACACTCTTAAGGATGTTAATGTTTTTGAGCTTCATATAGCTGTCTATGTCCTCTGTGTCATGCCTTTTTTTTTTTTTTTTTTGTATTGGGGATTGAACTTGGGTCCTTGTGCTTGTGAGGCAGGCACCAGAACCACTGAGCTAAATCCCCAGCCCTTCTCCACTCTTATTACATACTTGACGTAATTATTTATTGCATTGGTGATTTCCTTGTTACTTTTCCCTTGGTAATTCAGCTTTTCCTCACTTTATCTTGCATTCTTGCAAACTGCACATGCTATATCATCTCCATCAAGGGACAATTTTTAAACAATATAGCAAGTCAGGGGAGTAACAGTGCAATACCTTTTTAAAATTAAGTTTGAAACAAATATTATCAAAGTAAACTGTACTTTTCCAATGTATCTCAGCAAAAAGAGAAAGATTAATAGACCCTATGCATTTACTTTATGTAAAAATTAATTTTAACAACAATAAATTATGTTCTTTTTCTGATTGCCAACATATGCTAATTGCAGAGAAGAATCCTTATTACTCTGCAGTTTGTGTTTATCAGGTGTTTTTCAGTCAGACCATCTGAGCTCAAAGGGCAGATTTGGGCTGTTGGAAAGTTGTTACATGCCCTATGGTTGGACACGCATGACCAAGAAGGGCTGACAGTGTGTGAGTTAAGGTTTATTTAGCCATGATTTCTTCCCTCATCACCGAGTTCCTATTGGCACAGCAAGCAGGAACCCAGCAGTAGGCTTTGGGGTAAGGAGAACTCCTCCTTGGCTGGGGGACTATGATCAGCTGTTCTAGTAGGCCCAGAAAACTCATACAATGGGCCAACTTTGGCAGACATCACTGTAGCCATAGTTCAAGAGGGAAGAGCAAAAATGTGCCCTTTTACCCCCAGGAAGAACTACTGCCCATTTGTGCTGACACAGACTCAAGGACAATTGGTTCATCATGGTTAATCAACCCCAGTGACTCCAGTGTTATGATAACTTGCCAGTCAATTTGAATATGAGTGGTGGCACATGACACTGCAGGAGCACCATTCTGGCTGCTCAGAAATACATAAGTTTATTGAGAAGGTGGAACGTAGGTCACTAGGCCAGGAGAGAAGGGCAAAGTTAGTTGGTAAATAGCACCTGGCACAAGTGGTTATGATAGTAAATGATGGAAAAGTTACAAATTACTTACTTTTAAAGAAAATTGAACTAATGAAGCAATCTGTTTCTACCCTGTGTACGACTCCCCGCCTCCCTGGTATGTATTGACAAATTTCTTTCAAATATCTAAAGTAATGAAAACAAAACAGCAATACAGGGAAGGGATGGAGGGATCAGGATGTAAAATTAGAACACAGGCTTTATAGTTGGATCAAGGAATTAATGCAGAGCAAATGATCCTAAGTTACTTCTTTTGTTCAGCAATGACACGATTTCTGTCACATTGATTCTATAAAGTGAGATGCTTTATCAGAAAGCCTATTCTGAGAACTCTTGTCATAACATATCAATAACTGGTAGTGGTCACGATATTTTTAATATATAAAAGATATGTTGTTAATATGTTCCTTAGTATAATTTGAGATCATATCTAGAAAGGTGAATATTCAAAGAGCACATACCTGTTGAAGTTTAACAGATGTTCTGGACACAAGCAATGCTGCAGGAGAGAGGCACAGCCCTTGCCTTCCTGCAGTTTATTATCAAATGCTCTTTGGAATTTTCATGTGGTCATTTTATTTCTTTCATTGGAGAAGTCTTTAAGTAAAAACTTTAGTTTAAATTTTTAATTTAAAAATTCAGTGTTAAGGAAGAAAATGCAAGGTGCATTTCTGAGACTCACTAACACTATTGATTGTTTTACATTGAAAGAAAAAACTTAGTGCTCAACTGGTGGGGTTAAAATTTTTGGAATTATGCAATTGATTATCCTTGTATGGATTTTACTATAGTTTTTTTTTAGTGGTGTTAAAACTTTTCTGAGTGTTCTGAAAATAATAATAACCATAGAATATTCACAGTGGAACAAATATTATTTGAGGTCTACTACAATATTGAGTTAGGTTCTGTGGATACAACATGTTGACCCCCTGTGAACATGTTGACCCCATCTCAGTAATCAGTTTCAGATTACACAGTCATTTAAACATTAAAATGTAAGTTGATATTTTCATTGCAATTTTGATAAGTACTCTGAAGGACAAGAATTGTGCACTAGGAAAGCAGTATTTGGCTGATTGATTGGAGTGGAGAGTCTGAGAAAATGTCCTTGAGGGAGAGACATTTGGCTGGACTCAGATGAGTAGGAATTAAGTAGGCAAGAGAAAGCAGAGGACGTATGAAGGAGGAAGAGTATTCTAGGCATGTGCATACAGACACATGCACATGCACACATGCACACACGTACACATGTGCATGCCTTCTAGGAAAATATGAATGTTATAAAGGGTTGGACTTAGTGCCCAATCATCAAAGATTCTTCAGAGTGCAGAAAATGGAGACAAAAGCTCTTAAGCAGCAAAGATAGAATCTTTGCAGTTTTGATCTATAGGCTGCTTTGTTTTTTACTCTTTACCAATTTTGTGATTTTCTACTTATATGGTGCAATCAGTTTTATAAGATTGTATTTTGACTCCAGCTCTCAGGTAGGACAAGTTAGCTGTCTTCTTTCAGGCAGCAGTTGAAATAGCAGAGACTAATCATTCTAAATAGTGAAGGGGCAGCAGAAAGCCACTTTTCATATTGTATGAAAGTACTTCTTGCTTACTGTTTTGTCCTTGACCATTTTTTAAAAGAAAACTTATTTCAGATCAGATTTAGATTTACAGAATTAGTGCAAAGACAGTAATGCATTTTTCTCTATCAACATCTTACATTATGTGGACATTTGCCACAATTAATGAACCAATTTTTATTCTTTATTATTAAAGCTTGTATTAATTCAGATTTTTAAAAGGGTATTTTTTCCCCTAATGTCATGTTTCTGTTCCATGATCTCACTAAGATGCATTAAATTTAGTAACCTCCTTGGGTTCCCTTGGTTATGACAAGTTTTGGTGACCTGAACAGTTTTGAGGGGTACTGATCAGGTATTTTGTAGAATGTTTCTCAATATGGATGTGTCTGATCTTTTTTGAATGGTGAGACTGGGATTAGTATGTTTTGGGAAGGAAGACCATAGAGATTAAATGTAATTCTCATCACATCACATAAAGAGTGCATTCTATCAGTGTGACTTATTATTAAAGTTGACCTTGATTACCTGGCTTGAGGAAACATCTGTCTGATTTCTTCACTGTACAGTTACTCTTTCCTTCTCTCTTTCTATACATACTCTTTGGAAGGAAGTCATAATGGGTAGCTTATGCCTCAAAATACTCCATCTCCTCACAGGTGATAAAGTACATAAATTATTTAGAAATGTCTATTCTCCTCCATTAATTACTTAATTAATTAAATCATGCATGTAAGTGTATATGTAACCTAAAGATATTAATTTTATACTTGGAGTACAATCCAGCATTATTTTCTTTTGATCATATTGATCCAACTTTGGTCCTTGGGAGCTCTATTTGTGGACTCCTGTATCTTTTGGACATACATCTATCATTGGTGAACTATTTTTTTTGTCTTTTAACAATTTCTTACTATTTATCACTGCAAGATGTTTCACACTTATCTTGTATATTTTCTAACTCAATCCTATGATTAACCATTTTTCCAAGGAGTCATAGTTCCTTCTATTGAGACTCAAGATCTGGGCAGTTGGTGTATTGATTATTACCGAGTGTTTTTACTTCTGGATCCTCTAAGCTGACTGGAAAGAGATGTATGTATGTGAGCTAAAAATATACACACATCAATAAATATTTTTATGTGTAACAACTTGCATCCACATTAAGCTAAATATGATTATGTACATTGATGTCTCTACCTCTAACCTCTATAACATGGATCATTCTAGCCTCCTCCTTGTATTGGTCACTTTGTAAATCAGTGGTGAAAAGCCTCACTCCTCCTTCCTGCTATTCATTTACCATTTAATTGTTAACCACAATCCTGTGGGAAACAACTTCATCAGTTAGAGCATAGTGTTTACATACAATTCCTTTGCTGTCACGGACTCCACTTACTCATATCCAAAGTTAGCACCTTCTTTCTTCCCTCCTCCCTTCATGTTTCATACTTAGAAATTTTCATACCTGTATATTTGTTATACATTTTGCTTTTTTGGATAATAGTCTATATTCCATCCTTCCATCCATCTTAAATTATTTTTAAAATTTGCACACATTAAGGTGTTTTTTTTTGTCCTGCAAAGTTTTATAGGTGTGGACAGTATTTAAGGTATTATATTCACCAATATACTAACATAGTTACTATAAAATAAAGTTTCTGTTACTGTAGCAGAATAATTTCTTTACCATAAATAATCTCCTTTGCTTCATCTGCTATTCAACCCTTCCCTTCTACTTTGAATACCTGTAAACCTCTGCTCTGTTTAACATACATATAGTTTTATCTTTTCTAGAATGTCATATAACTGTAATCCTACAGTATATAGCTTTTTAAGACTGGCTACTTTTACTTAGCAATATGCCCTTAAATTTTAGCCATGTCTTTTTACAGTTGAATAGTTTGTTTCTTTTTAATCACTAAATAATCTTCTCTTGTATGGACCATTCTTTATCCACTCACCTATGAGGGACCTTCTGGTTGCTTCTTGCTTATGGCAATTAGCAGTAAAGCTGCTATCAGTAGTTTTGTGCAAGTTTTTGTGTGAACATGTTTTCAAATCTCTTGAGTAAACACATCGTCCTATAATTTCTGCATCATGTAATAAGACTGTATTCAACTTTGTAAGAAATTTTTAGTTTGTCTTCCAAAGTAGCATGTGACATTATTTTCCCACCTGCAGTGAGTGAGAATTTCTGCTGCTCTACATTGTTGCCAGCATTTGGTTTTGCAGTGCTTTAGATCTTAGCCATTTAATAGGTATCTAGTGGCGTTTTCTTGGTTCCTTTATTTTAATTTAGTTTATTTATTTATTTTTGAGATAAGGTCTCACTATGGAGTCCAAGCTGACTTTGAACTACTATGTAGCCCAGGCTAACCTTGAACTTGCAGTGATTCTCCTGTCTGAGTCTCCTGAGTGTTGGGAATAGAGGTGTGCACTACTACATCTGGCTGTAATTCCTAATGACAAAAGATACTGATGGTCTTTTCAAGATGATTTTTCTTTTGAGGAAGTAGTATATTTCTTTGATGAAGTCTTTGTCAGATCTATGTTGCATTTTAACATCAGTTATTTTGTTTTTCTTTTTGTTGTGTTTCAAGTGTTCTTTGTACTATATATTTTTGATTCAAGTCTTTAGTTATGTATGTTATGCATTTTGGAAAACTTCAGTTTTTTGGATTGTCTTTTAATTGTGTAAACAGTGTTTTATTCAGAAAAGTTTCAAAAGTTTAGTGACATCTAATTTATTTTATATTCTTCCATGGGCTGTGTTATTGTTTGTATGTAAAAACTTATCACACTCAATACCATGTAGAATTTTCCCTATGTTTTCTTCAAAAAGTAGTTTTGCATTATATATTTAAATCAGTGATCTAGTTTGAGTTGTTTTTGTGTAAGGCAAAAAGTTTGTGGATAGGTTTTCTTTTTGTTGTTTGCACATTTAGATCCAGTTGTTTCAGCAATGCTTGCTTAAATAATTGTCTTTTCTCTTGTTCATCTTTGTTAAAAATAAGTCGAGTATACTTGTATGATCTATTTCTGGGCTTTCTGTCTTGATCCAGACAGGTGTAACTGTCTATTCTTTCACCAAGACCACACTGTCTTTTATTACTGCAGCCTTTACTGTAATCTTGAAATCAGTTAGTGTGTCTTCTAACTTCTAGATCAGATTTTCCCCAGTATTGAAGTTGATACCTAGTCTTTTGTCTTTCCGTTAAAACTTCACACTTGTGTTATTGATTGATATCTGCAAAATATATCGCTGGGAATTTTATTTGGATTACACTGCACTTATAAATTGAGAAGAATTTACATCTTCTCAATATTAAACAATATGAAAATTTAACAATATTGAACTTCTAATCTGTGACCACGAAATTACGTCTTCAGTTTTCAGAACTTCTTTGATTTTTCATCCATGTTTCACAGTTTTTAATACTTAGATCTGGTCATGCTTTGTAATGGATAGCCTAGAACTTTATATACCATTATAAATAGTTGCTTTGTAAACTTTAAATTGCAACTGTTTGTTGTGATATAAAGTAAAGCAATTGAGTTTTGTATATGAGTCTTATATTCAGTAAATTTGGTAAAATTACTTATTACTTCCAGGAGAGATTTTTGCTGTTATTGTTGATTTATTGAATTTTTTGTGAAACACCATAGCATGTGTGAATACAGACAGTTTCATTTTTTTCTAAAACCACATATTTTTATCTCCTCTTCTTTTTCTTTCTCTTCTTCTGCTAAGATTTCCAGTGTAATGTTGAAAATGAAAGGGAAGAAAAGAAATCTTTGCCTTATCTAGATTAGGGAGAGAAAATATCCAGTTTTTCAAGATTAAGGATAATATTAGCTGTAGGTTTTATTTTTATATCATTTATGAAATTGAGAGTATTCTATTTATAGTTTGAGGAATTTTTTTCTAAATCATAAATAGGTGTTGAACTGTGTCAAAAGTCTTTCTGCATCAATCAATATGATCTTATAACTTTTATTGTTTTCTCTATTAATGTGGTAGATCACATTAATTCATTTTTGAAGTGTTGAATTTGCTTTAAATATCTGGAATAAATCCCATTTGATTATGATATATAAAAACATTGTTTTGTTTGACTTGTTGACAACAGCTGAGATTTTGTGTCAATGATCAGAAAAAAATTGGTTTACTTTTCCTTCTTATAACTAATTTTGGTATCAGTGTGCTAATGAACTCGTAGGATAAATTAGAAAGTGTTTCTCCTGCTCTGTTCTCTGAAAGAAATTTCAGAAAATTGGTGTAATTTCTTTCTTAAATATTTGTTAGAAATAATTGTAGAACAATCTGAATCTAGGGATTTGTTTTTTGGGAGGTTATTAATTATTGATTCAGTTTTATTAATATAGAAATACTTGGGCTGTTTCTTCTTGGGTGAGCTTTGGTAGTTTGTGTCTTTCAAGGAATTTGCCCATTTCATCAACATTAGAAAATTTGGGACATGGAATTGTTATCCTATCTCTTTAACGATCATGGAACCAGTAGTTGATGACTCCTCTCACTTTTTCTTAATTGGCCTAGTTAGAAGTTTGTTGCTTTTATTGACAGTTTTGAAGAACAGCTTTCTGTTTTGCTGATTTTCTCATTGTGTTCCTGTTTTCAGTTTTCTTGATTCTAATTATTATTAATTTTTGCTTACCTTACATGTATCTAGCATTTTTTCTCTAATTTCCTAAGGTGGAAGCTAAGGTTATTAATATTAAACTTTTCTTCTTATCTCATGTAATCACTTTAATGTTATAAATTTTCTTCAAAGCACTAATTTTTCTGCATTCTAAGAATTTTATTTTCACTTATATCAAAATATTTTAAAATTTATCTCCAGACCTTTCATTTTTTTTCTTTTCTTTTGATTCACATGTCCTTTAGAAGTGGCTGGACAACAGAATATAAACTATCAATTACAAAGAACCAGAATGGGGGCTGGGCAACTGGGCATGACCTGTCAATCAGGGGAAACTGTCAAATTGGTCTGGGATACAGGTGCAGGCCAACTTCCCAGGCAGCGCATCTGAAAAGATAGAAAAGAGGGTGATCTTTGACTTCAGACCACTGCTGTCTTCCTGTTTTGCTGTCTTCCTGTTCTTGCAGTGGCCCGTCCTGCATGCAGGACATATCTTCACTTTTCTCTTGTTGCACTTTTGCACTTACTCACTGTTCCTTCTTTTCTTCTATTGCCTTAAATAAACATTTCTTTTTTCATTCATCGACTACCCTGGCCAATTCATTGGGCGAGACAGCAAGAGCCTGGAATCACCAGACACTGTGCAGTTCGACAACATCCAGGTCCTGGTGATAGTTCTCTAAGGTGTGGCATGAGCTACATGGATTTCTTTTCCAAAGCTAGCCTGCCATGCAGGAGGAGTCACTTTCAGACCAAATCCCTGCACTGAATTTATAGCCTGCAATACCCATGGCTTTCTCTTGTCCCTAGGACTGTCAGTCCATTGTTTATCACTGAGTCTACCAACACTCTCTAGGCTTACTTTTCTGATTATGGAGCCAGGATCACCCCCTTCCGTGGGTATTGTTTAATCTCCAAATGTTTGGAAATTTTCCATGTAACTTTCTCTTAGTGATTTATAGTTTGTTTCTGATGTGAGAGTATCACATCAGATGTATGATTTTTATATGAACTTCAAGGGTATTTTGTAGCCTAGTGTTGGTGAATGTCCCACTGAAGCTTGAGAACACTGGTGTTTAATGCAGTGCTCTATAAGTGTCAGTTAGATCAAGACCATATCTGGAGTTGTTCAGGTCAACTGTATTTGTATTGGTCTTCTGCCTGTTTGAACTCCTAGTTACTGATGGAAATGGTAAAGTCTCTAAAATAGTGCATTTGTCTACTTCCTTTTTTAAGATTTAAAAATTTTGCCTTATATATTTTGATGTGTTTTTGTTAAGTATACATACAGTTTATCTTATCTTCTGGGACAATAGATTTTGCTATCATTATGTAATCCCAAACATAAATTTCGGTAACTTTTCTTGCTCTTTAGTCTGAAATTAATATAGTGATTTTGGCTTTATTTTTTAACAATTAGTATCATATGCTCATCCATTTTTTGCTTTTAACGTATCAAGAGTTTTAGAATTTTATGTCAATTTCTTATTGAAAACATACGATTTAGTCTTGACAATGTCTGTCTTTCATTTGGTATATTTAAACCATTTATATTTAAAGTAGTTATTGAGGTATTTGGGTTAACATCAACCCAGTTTGTAACTATTTCATGTTTATTGACAGAGGCTTCTTTTCTGGCCAATCTGATTTAATTTGAACTTTTGATCTAATTCCATTTTATGTCCTCTCTTAGCAGATCAATTATACTTAATCTTTTTGTAGTTGTTCCTCTAACATTTACAGTACATATTTTTAACTAATCGAAGTGTTCCTTCAAATAACACTGTACCACTTTACACATAGAATAGGTATGTAATAGTACAATGTTCCCAAACCCTCCTTTCTGTTCCTTGTGACATTTCTGTCATTCTTCATTTGTCTATATGTTACAATCACCTAATTCATAGTTATTATTATTACTTTAAACACAGTTATTAGGTAGATTTTTTTTTTTTTTTGGTGCTGGGGATCGAACTCAGATCCTTCCACTTGAGCAGCAGGTGGCGAAACCACTGAGTCAAATCCCTGGCCAAGGTAGATTTATTAATAATTCTAAAATATTACTTGCCTTTGTTTATTCTGCCTCTGACAATCTTTCATACTTTATGTAAATACATATTTCTGACTGATAGATTCTTTGCCTCCTTCTTGAAGATCTTCTAACATTTCCTGAAGGTGATGAATTCCTTCAGTTTTTGTCTGCTTGTTTTTTTATTTCTTCTTCACTTTTGAAGCATAGTTTTCCTGAACCTCTATTCTAGATTGGTCACTTTTCCCCTCAACATTTTATATATTTCAACATATTTCTCCTTTCTTTACACATGGTTTCTGAAGGGAAATCTGATGTATTCTTATACTGTTCTCCATAGTTAGTTAAATATTCTCTCTCTTCTGGGTTTTAAAAAGATTTTCTTTCTCTTTGTCTATCTATAGTTTTACTATATACTTAGGTGAGAGTTATTTTGGGAGGTGCCCCATTCCCTTTGCTGTTCTCTGAGCTTCCCGTATCTGCAGTGTGGTGTCTGTTATTAATTTTGGAGAGGTCTCAGCTAATTACCTCAGATATTCCTTTTTCTTTTGATTTTCCTACTGATAACTCCAATTATGCCTATGTTACATGTTTTGACTGCATTTCTTTTGGTCCTTTGAACTTAATTTGGGGTGTTTCTACCAACTTAAATTCCACCTCACTGATTCTTTCCTTGGCCAGTTGAGTCTACTGATAAACCATCAAAGACATTCTTCATTTTCTTTTCAGTGTTTTTACATTTCTAGCATTTATTTTGATTTTTATTTTAGGACTTACATCTTTTATTATACATCCGTTCTTCTATATTGTCTGCTTTTTTCACTAGTCACAATGAATTAAAAAATTTCTCTTTCCTGACATTCTTCATCCAATTCATCAACAAATCTTGTTTCATTTGAAAATGTATTCTGGACTCTGGTACTTTTCACTTCCTTTTCCATCACCCTAATGTAAGTTCTTGTTCTCTGTCACCTACTGAACTGCAATGGCTTGCTAACTTGTTCTGCAACTGTCACTATTGGCTTTAAATTCTCCCTAGACGTATCAGAGTAATATTTTGAAACTAAATACCCTATCATGTCATTCCAGTGCTCAAAAATAATGGCTTCTCATCACCTTCTGAGTACAATCACAGACCTCCACTTAGTCTACACATTGGTGGGGCTGGCCTTTGGAGCCTACTCCTTCCTTGCTCAGGCCTCTGACCTTCCTGGTCTCTGGCCCTTCCTTAAACATTTTGGCTACATTTTCTTCTTCATGTGGGGATTCTGCTGGTCCTTCTTTCTACAGAAAGGACTGCTGTTTTGCTTGCTTTGCTCTGGTATCTATTCTCAGAGAAATGCTTCCTGTTCTATATACCCTCCCCTTCCCTGTTCTACTTTGTTTTTCCTCCTGACACTTCCAGTTATCTGACATTATTTGTTTAATGTCTATCTGTCTCACAAAAATAAGAATATTTTGATGATAGGAACTTTGTCTTTTTACACCATAGGAGTACCTGGGAATCAATATTTTTTGTTGTATGAATGAATGAGTACAATTAAAACTGATTTAAAGTGTACAATATATGTGAATATGTATACCTAAGTGATATATGACAGTCTTTGAAACCAACCCATTCTCAATTGGTTGTACCATCTTCAAAAAATCAAGGGGAAGGTGATTCTGAGAGCTATTTTGGTCAGAGATAGATGTTAATTTTAGATCACCTGCTTCATTTGGGGAAACACAGTCTATATACATCTGATAGACATTATGGTCTATTAATAGGCAAATAATTTGCATAAATTAAAGCATGAATGGGAAAATGAGGAAATATGTTATTTAAATCTGCAGACTAGGATTTATATAATCTAGAATCTTGGATAAGAAATGTTGTAGATGAAAATTCCAAGAATTATAGAATCATGATTGTATCTCTGGTGAATCAATAAAAGCTCTGGCCTATCTAATAGTTTGCCTTCCAGGAATACTAGGGTCCCAAATGTAAATAAGGAAACAAAATGGAAACTCTTTATTTTGTTGATTAATAACACTTATAGGTTTGTACAAATTGCACCAATCTGTTTACTGAGATAGCAGTGGCATGGTATTTAAGAGTGTGGGCCCTTTGTTCAAACCCCCGTTTTGTATCTCAATTTCCTTGGTTATAGAAAGAGATATTGTATAACCTACCTTACATTTTGGCATTGAAAATGAAATTAAAGAATTTAGGTCCAGAGCTCAGATGAGCACCTGTATATAGCAAACATTTAATAAGTATTTGCTATTTTTATTACTGCTGACTACATGTAGTACAAACTGGCTCTTGCTTAAGCAGAGAAAACAATTATTGGAGTGATTTGGATTAGGTCACAAAGTTAATGGGAAGACTGAAGAAGCAGGCTTGGAAATCAGGTGACATGGAGAAAAGTGTGAAGCCAGCGCCTGTGCATGTGGAGCACTCTTTGGAGCAGGCTGGCAGCTGACCTGCTTCCACTCTTGGGCACTTGAGTCACAGAAGGGCAACAGACTGAATTGCCCTGTGTCCTGGCTGCAGAGTCTCAGGGGGAAGCATGCTGTGGATGGCACCCAGGCGATCACCTTAGAATCTGTAGCTACAGAAAGCAGGAATTGTCCCTGTGGCTTTTGAAGTGAAATACAAGTTTGGGCGTCATCCAGCTCATATTCTAGGAAACTTGACAAATATAGTAAGACAATTAATATCCCTGGAAACCAAGAACTAACAAATGTTTATGACACCAATGAGTTAATGAAATTATGTCTTTCAGTAAGGTTTGAACAATGGCTGTAAACACCAGCTTACGGTAGTTTGAACTACTTAACAGAATGACACAAATCTCCCATTGGTCTCTGGTTTGTCTAAATTCTGGAACCTCAGGTGCTCTGTAGTAACTCTGGACTTCTAGAAAACTGAAGACTCTTTGGGATATTTTTCAAATTCTAATTTCATTCAATCATACCATTTTGTGCCTTTTTGTCACCATGTAACATGAACCAGGAAGACTTTTCCAACTTGCTTTGGAAACCTGCTCCTACACAGTTGATAAATCATCCCATGAAAAAAGGGAGAGTTACATTCGCACAATGGAACTTTAGGAGCATGTGAAGGGCTGCACGTCTCTGGAGAGATAACTTTTTCTAGGGTCATGAGCTTGTGTGGCCTCCATAAGTTACACTATAAAGGGCCTGAGAGCAGCCTTGTCTCCAGTCTGTCATCCTCCAGACCAGCTAAGATCATCAGATAAATGAGAATGGAAATGTTCTCATGGTTAGCAGATGGGAAAGGCAAAAATTGCAGTGTGAAAGCAATGAATCAGAGTTAGGAAATGGAGAGAGCAAGTTAAAGGCATGGGACCCTTGAACTTGGCACTTGGGAGATAAATTAGGTCAGAGTAAGTGCAAAGCTTATCCTTACTGAAAATAACCTTTAATTCCTCTCCTCTCAACTTTTAAAAATTGGACTTGAAAACCATTTGTTCATTACATTTTACAGAAGAGGAAAAGGAGATCCTAATGGGATTCATTTTGGTAAAACTTTAGAAGAAGAAATAGAGGACTTCAAACCGGTAGTTTGTTGATACAGACAAGATGAAAATAAGGGATTTTGTTGAAACTAATGATCAGAATAACATTTACATCAAGCCAAGAAGGAGTAACAGATACTAGATTACCTTCCTAACAGAAACATAAAACAGATGAATAAAAATCTTGACAAAATATATGAAATAGCTGTTTTTAAACATTAGGTATCAACCAGTGCAGGATATCTGTAGAAAAAAGGACAATAATTGAGGTGAGCCTTGTGATTGCCTCCACTTCCTGTCTATAGGAAGGCCCAGTGCACAGTAAAGGAAGAGGAGCGTGGGTATGATTTAACAGGTTAAGTAGCACAGTGTGTAGCACAGGGAATAAAAGCTACAAGAGCAGAGGAAGTGGAGGCATGAGATGGAAGTGGAGCCAAGATTCATTCTGGATGAGATGGGACTTTGAAGTTTTCAAGGCTGAACGAATAAAAGACATAGAAAGAGAACAAGACGGCGGTATTGGAATGTATTATAGAAATACAAGCCTAGTCTTATTTTACAAAAACATAAGGTTTGTGGAGAGGATTTGTAAAGATAGTTTTGAAAAGTATTTTGAAAAGTATTTTGGAAAAGTATTTGTGAAATCTATGAAATCTAATCTTGAGTTTTGATTTATTCAATAGTTTAATGTCTTTTTAAATTAAAACTAATATATATTACATATAAACATAGTTGATATATATCATAGCATATATATTTATCTAAGCATAGGTATCATGTATATGTCATATATATGTGTCATCTGTATCTATCTATGACAAAAGTAAACAATACCATTTTTGATATCCCCTATGGAACTGCCCAGTCTTCAGAGTTGGTTAAACAACTCCTGCTGACAACCGAGGCACTTACTGATGGATTTAGACAGACAGTAGCTTGATGAATAGTGGAGATTCACCAGTCACCAGTTAACTGAATTGGAGGGGAAAATGAAGGCCAGCAAGGTGACAGGCGAGAAGGTATGAAGAGATGAACTGGAAACGTGTTAGTTTTCTGTTATGGTAATAAAACACCTGAGATAATCAACTTAAAGAGAGGAAAGGTTTATTTTGGCTTATGGTTTCAGAGGTTTCAGCTCATGGGTGGTTGACCCTGTTTCTTTGGGCCTCTGATGAGGCAGTTCATTGTGGTGGAAGTTTATGGCAAAGGGAACTGCTAACCTAATAGCAAGTAGGAAGCAAAGAGAGAGATAAGGAGTGGCCAAAGTTTTAGTATCCCCCTCAAGGATGTTCCCCCAGTGACCTCATTTCCTCCCAGTAGGCCCTACTTTGAGAGGTTCCACCCTGTGAACTGACTTCCTCCCATGAAGACCCACTTCTTGGAGTTCCACCTTTCCCAATAGCATCATAGGCTGGCAACCAAGCCTTTGACACATGGGCCTTTGGGGGACGTTTATCTAACCATAGCAGATGGTGGCAGTGAACAGAAGGCAAGGGGCTAAAGCAAGAGTTATGCGAGGAAATGCTTGTTAGGTCGTGGTGATTCTTTGGATTTGAAAGGAAGAAAAGAAAGAATGTTAACAAGCTTTAAATGAAGTGGATAATTCACAGGTCCATGACTGTAGAGGCAGCAAGGTTAATAATAATCTATAATTACATAACTTAAAGATAGAGCATAATTTAATGCTTTTATAAGGGCATTGCACCAATACAGTAATGTGATCCCTAGGCTTTGCAGTTAGATGTACCTTGGTTCAAATCCTGTGTTGTCCTTGAGATGACCTTGTACATAATTGTTAACCAAGCTTCTTTCTTATCCTTAGAGGATTCATTCTGAGTAATTGAAAGGAGAGCATTAAAATTTATGCACACGAATTTTTTAAAATTTTCTTAAATTCTTTTATTGGTACATTTTAGGTATACAATACGTTTACATTTATTATTGGGTGCTTGTACCTGTACATAATGTATTTTGGTTTTCATTTTTTTCCCCCATTACCTGTGTGCCCTTCACCCCCTCCACCCTTCTCTATTTACATAAACTTCGTTTCCATTTTTTTTTCTTTTCTCATAATTTTTCCTTTCTATTCTTTCCTTTCCCCTTTCCCTCCCACCATCCCTACCGCTTTGGATCTTTTCCTATTTCAAAGTATCAATTATTCATTATTAATCCTTTTAATTCTTATTTACACTTTCAGTTTCTCACACTAGAGAAACTATTTGATATTTACACATGTGTCCTATTTATTTCACTTAAGAGTATGGCCTCAATATGCATACATTTAGCTATAAATGACTGGTTTCTCATTCTTTATGGCTGAGTAGTACTCTATTTTATAAAAAAAACCACATCTTCTTTATCCAGTTTCCAGGTGATGGGCACTTGGGCTGTTTCCAAGCTTTAGCTATTACAAACTGCTGCTATAAACATGGGTGCACATGTACCGCTGTGGTATGATTCTTTTAATTCTTTGGGGAAGATACCCAGTAGGGGAATAGCTGGGCCAAATGGGACCTCTAGCCTTAGTTCTTTGAGGTATCTCCATACTGATTTCCACAGTGGTTGCACCAGTCTGCATTCCCACCAGCAATGGAGAAGTGTTCCTTTCTCCCCACACCCCCGCCAGCATTTGTTATTGGTTGATTTCTTGATAGCTGCCGTTCTTTCTGGGGTGAGGTGGAATCTCAGTGTTCTTTTCATCTGCATCTCTCGAATAACCAGTGATGTTGAACATTTCTTCATATATTTATTTGCTGCTTTTACTTCTTTGTCTGAGAAATGTCTGTTCATTTCAGACGCCCATTTTTGAACTGGGTCTTTGAATTTGGGGGGGTCTGATTTTTTTCAGTTCTTTATATATTCTAGATAGTAGTCCTTTGTCTAAGATACAGCTGCTAAAATTTTTTTCCCACATTCTAGGTTGTCTCTTAGCTCTGTTGGTGGTTTCTCTTGCAGTACGCACATGAATCTTTATGAAGAAATTTTATTAGTTCTCATCTTTGTTTAATTTTTTATTTCTCAGTCCTTCTGTTTTCTCCAACATGTTGAATTTGAAAAGCTTTTAGTGTACATCTTTGCCTGGCTTTTTAATACCTCATGAGTATGTGAAATTATTGAGAAATGAAAGAAAAGTGATTACACAAATGCTCAAACTATTTAGTAGTATAATGAGGTAGTTGCAGGAAACTGGAAAAATTACTTTACTGGTATTATACTACTTTTTTGTGGTACAGGCATAGGTTGTTAGGAGGCTAAAAGATAATTTCAATTAAATAACGTTAAAAAAATAGAATGCATTAGATTAGAAACAAATAATCCAATGCATTTTCTAATTAATGAATATTCAGATAGTACAGTATGTTAACTTTTCTTGAGATTCAATGGATAAACTGAAGAATTTAACTGAAGAATTTAATTACTAAAAAAGAATGACATTTAAACTCTAAAATAATTAGAAGTAGTCTTTCAGAATTACTCAGGCACTTGACTCATTAGGAGAGATCTTTTTATTTTAGGGCCAGAACAAGTACTATTTAAGCAGTTGACATTGTCATTGGCCCCTTTCCCTTTCCAGGACTCAGCCCCTACAGGATCTCTCAGCTGACCCCTGAAATTTAGGAAACCTTTTGAAGGGATTCCTCAGGGCTGCCTTTCCTAGACAGCACCCTAGGCATGGATCCTCTTCCTTTCATTCTAATTCCCATTCCTAGCATGACTGGCTTAATAAATTCCCTAAAATTAACACCTCCCAGGGTGAGAAAAGAATCACTTAAATCTACAGTAAGTGTTATTAAGTAGAGATTCTATACTTGGCCTCTCTAAATCGTTGTATTAATGTGATGAAGGTAGAGTTGCCTAGCCCCAGAGAGATAAAATTTAATCAGTGATACAACTTGAGAGCTAATAATGAAGTACGATAGTGTATCCAGTCCATAAGCTCAAATATTCTGAAAATGATATTTTAATATACTAAATGACTATATGGGGCATTTTGTTTTATTTATTTAATGCTATATGCAAGATGCTGTTTACAACATACACACTTCTTGACTCTCAATAAGCTATTTAATATTTACTGCTTGTTTAACAATCAAGTGAAGGTTTTTTTTTTCTCTGCTTAAGAATTGGTAGTTTAGTCTTTTGGGCCTTTCCCTGGATAATTAAAACAAGGTAGAAAAAAGAGGGTGAGTTTATGTTGGTTCTCTACAAATAATTATGGAAAATGTCTTGGAAGGGATCGGAAGATGAAGTTTTAGTTTTATCATTAGATTTTTATTGTCCATGGCACTCCTATGGCCCCACTGCTGTTTCTAACTAAGAACTAGCTGTTTGTACCATGGAGGCAACTAGTAATCGTTGACTCTGATCTTCAGTTTTCACTTTACATAGAGTGAAATAGAAATAGACGTTGGATCATTTTTTCCTTTTCCCACCAAATTCTGTTTAGATTTTTAGCTGCTATAAAATATTTGTGCAATATTTACCAACAGTAATTTGTACAATTACATACTAATTACAAGTAAAATACTACTTTTTTTTAGTACAACCATACATACCCTGGGATTCTATCACATGCATTTGGCCATCAAACATGCATAATTTTCTATTTTTGTTTTGTTTGTACATTTTGTAGGGACTTTGACATTTGAAAATAGTATACTTTTGAAGCAAATTAGAAAAAAAGTATTTGCCAGTATCCATTGAATCTACCTTTCCTTATTTGATGATTTTAAAAATAGTCATCTCTCTCTTCATCTCTCCAGTAGTATTTTATTGTTCCACATCTCAAAACTGTGGCCATTTTTGTCATGTATTCTATAACTTAATCCTGTAGTTGTAAGATTCAAACAGTTGTGGTGATTCAACTCATTGCTTTAGTACTATAACTAAACCATCTGAGTAGTGTATTTCTACATTTCTCCAAGAAGGGTTGTTTCATAATTTGATTCAAAATGCCTGTAAGGTTTTCATCTAACCTATTCTTTTTTTTTTGGTACTGGGGATAGAACTTGGGTTCTTGCGCTTGCACAGCAGGCAGCGAAACCACTGAGCTAGATCCCCAGCCCCATCTAACCTATTCTTGAAACCTCCAGTGGTCCAACTCATTACTTCCTTTTTATGGTGGCAGTGTCTTTGTTAACAGTCACTCCATTACACGCTGCTTGTCTGTTTCCCCTACACTGTAGATGACTGTCCATAGTTTCTACACATTGCTTCTGTGTTAGCCTTTGGGCTCATAAGGAATCTGCAAGGTGTGCTCATGCTTCCTCTAAGTCTTCCTGTCTCTGGGATCACATCTCCTTAGTCCTCACTTTTTCTCCAAGCTAACCTGACTTTGTGACTCCTCAGTGTTCCAGCCACTCCAATCTGAACAGGCTTATTTTTCTTAAACAGTAACATCTAGCAATGAGCATGATACTTCCGGAGAGCTGGTGAGCTGAGCATAGAGTGGCAGTATGCTCTCCTTTAGTTCAGGTGTTGGACAGGGGACAAGGAAATAGCAGAAAGGCCTGACTATGCATCATGGTTGTTCACGTACCATTGTTCTTATCTGACATGCTTTACTTATGGGGTCCCTACATGTATCAACTTGGCATCTATAATAATGAGTAGATTCAAAATCTCTATTTATCCAAAAAACCTCACAAAACCCCAGAACAAAACCAGCTTCATTTCAAGGGAAGCATCTAGAGTCACAGAGAATGATTATAGACAAGTCCATGAAACTCTCCAAGCAGCAGTGGAATAATTACTTCTCATGTTTCTTATGAGGACAAAAAATGTTATAATGTTCTTCCATGTAAGTAAAGTATATGTAAGTAAAGTACTCAGTAAGCACTCAATGCATATTAGTGCTAACGATAATAATCTTTATTATTATTATTACTTATTTCAAGAGCTCTGATAAATACTTATGTTAATATTGAGTGAATAGGATGGGTTGATGACATCTCTTTATTTTTAAAAATATCACCTAATATACCTAGTTTAAACCTACGAGAATAAATGGTGTGTATTCAAATTTTTGCAGTCACACATTTGTCCAGATTCCTTGGCAAGCTAGAGCAAAAAAGAATAAAGTTCTCACATTAGTTATTCATTTACTGTGGAGTTATAGAACAGATGATATGTAGACTGTTTATTTCTCATGTCTTAGTATTAAAAATAGTTGTATTAACTTTTTACTGAAATGGCAGTTTCCTGTATATAAATCTAATAACTTTTGCCCTCTTACAAATTTTGGAAAAAGTAACTTTTTTGAAAATATAAAAGCTTTTGTTAATTTTGTCTTTAAAAAATACTTGTTTACATTCCCACCAACAATGAAGGATGGTTCCTTTTCACCACAACCATGCCACCATTTGTGATTGTTTGATTTCCTAATTCCTAATGATTGCCATTCTTTCTGGAGTAAGATGGAATCTTAGCATTGTTTTAATTTGCATTTCTGTAGTGGCCAGAGATGTTGAATATTTTTTCATTTACCTTTTGACCATTTGTATTTCTTTCTCTGTAAGGTGTCTGTTCATTTCTCTATTTTTTCATTAAGTTTATTGGTACAGTTTAGATATACACAATGATCACATTCATCATATGGAATTTGTACCTATATGTGATATATCTTGCTTCTTTTTTCCCATTCCCCTCTCTTTCCTTCTACCTCTCTTCTTCTTATTTACAAGAGCTTTATTTCCATTTTATCTTTCTTTTCCCTTCCTTCCTTTTCCTCTCTCTCTCCCCTTGTGCCTTTTCTCATTTGAATATTTTCTTCCTATTTCACAATGTATATTATATATTTTTGTCCTTATTTACACTTTTAGTTTCTCACACCAGAGAAACAATGCAATATTTACATGTGTGTCCAATTTATTTCAATTAATTGTTGTTGGAAATGTAAACTAGTACAACTATTATAGAAATCAGTATGGAGATTTCTCAAAGAACTGAAATTAGAAATTCCATGTGACCTAGCTATCCCTCTTCTAGATTTCTTCTCCAAAGAGCATAAATCATTATACTATAGCAGTACTTGCATAACAATATTTATAGCAGCACAGTTCATAATAGCTAAGTCCTGGAAGCAGCCTGTATACCCATCAACAGATGATTGGGAAAAAAATTGTGTCATTTATTTATAATGGAATATTATGAGGATCAAAATGTATAATAATAGATAATTTAAAATAGGAAGAAAAGGTCCAAAGAGGATGGGGAAGGGGCAATGTGAGGGATAGGGGCAAGGAAAGAAGGGAAAGGAAAAAATATGAGAAAAGGAAAAAACGGAAACAAAATCTTTATAAATAGGGAGGAGTGGAGGGGTTGAAGGGAGGGCAGGAGAATGGGGAAAAAATAAGAACCAAGATATATCATGTAAAGGTTCAAATTCCCAATGATGAATGTCATCATATTGTATACCTCAAATGTACCAATAAACTTAAAAATGAATAAAAAAGAATGGCA
This sequence comes from Heterocephalus glaber, assembly GCF_000247695.1. Next base: position 6,324,412 of record NW_004624785.1, on the reverse strand, counting down.
AATTTGAGACATTTATAGGAAAATGGATGCACTTGGAAAGTATAATGTTTAGTGAGATAATCAGACACTAAAGCTTGAATATCATAAGGTATCCCTCATTTGAGTAAGGCAAAGTACAAACTAGGAGAAAAATGAAGATAGAAGGATACAGGGGAATAGACCTCTTGTACATGGGAAGGTGTCCAGAGAACCAAGGGTGAGGGGCGAGGGGCAGGGGATGGAGAAATAGATAGAGTGATGATACACCATGTACATGATCCTAATAATTTGAATGAATATGGACATTATATGCCATAACATGAGCTAAGATGAATAATAACAAGTATGAAAAAGAGGATAGGGGAACCCAAAGAAGAGGAAGAGGGAAGAGGAAGGGGATTAAAAAAATAAGCTATAATATGTACATGTAATCACTCCCAAGATGATTGTAAACTGCAAGAATTGCAAACATGTACTAATAAAATTTTTAAAAAATTATTTGTTTTAGCTGATAGCATTTCATTAGCACAGCATGACTTGGGTCAATTTCAAGATAACAAGGTGCAGTTTAGTAGTTATGAGAAAGTTTCTGGGCACTGCTGGGATCCTGAGATTGTAACACGTGTTTTTGGCAAGTTACTATTCTTCAGTGTGCACTATTAGGAGGTCTACTTGTGTAATAAGGATGTTTACTAGATTAAAATAGTCAATTGATATAAAAATTATGTACATTTAGTGGATATTTTGATTATTTCAATATGTGTATTCATTATATAATATTCAAATCAGGATATAATTTCTTTGTGGTGAAAATATTCAAAATTGTAGCTTTTTTGGGAAATATATAGTACATTATCATTATCTGTTGTCACTTTACTGTGCCACAGAACCCAATAATATATTTCTCCTATGTACCTGGAACTTAGCACCACTTGACCAATCTTTCTTATTTTCTCTCCCTTCCACTCAACCTTTTGGATCAGTTTTTCTATTCTCAACTTCTGTGAGATCCACTTTTTAAGATTCCACATATGAGTGATATCATGCAGTACTTGACTTTCTCTGCCTGGCTTATTGCATGTAACACAATATCTTCCATTTCTACCCATGTGGTTGCAAACAAGATTTTATTATTTTTGTGGCCGAATGTACTCCACTGAGTGTATGTATCCTATTTTCTTTATCCATTCACCAGTTGATGGACGCTTAGGTTGTTTCCATTTCTTACCTATTATGAATAGTGCTCCAGTGGACAAGCCAGGAGTGCTGACATCTCCTTGATGTACTAATTTCATTTCCTTTAGATATATACCTAGCAGTGGAATTGCTGGATCAAATGAGGAATCTCTGTACTGTTTTCCATAGTGACCGTACTAATTTACAATCCAAAAGTGTGGAAGGGTTCCCTTTTCTACACCTTCACTAACACTTGTTATCTTTGTCTTTTTGATAATAGCCATCTTGTCCAGTGCAAGGTATTATTTTATTGTGATTTTGATTTCTCTGATGATTATTGATGTTGAGCATTTCTTTCAAATACCTGTTGGTTATTTGTATGTCTTCTTTTGAGTAATGTTTTCCTGTATGTAGGTCTATTGGTCACTTTAAAGTTGAACAATGATGATGATTATAATGACAATTTTTCTATTGAGTTGAATTTATGTACAGTGTCTGACTATTAACTTCATATCTGTAGAAAATTTTCAATTATTTTCTTTTTTTGTATGTTTAGTCTCTTTATTCTATTGTTCCTTGGTGTAAACCCATTTGTCTTGTGTTTTAATTGCCTTTGCTTTTGGGGGCTTATCTAGAAAATCCTCGTCCATTCCTGAAGTGTTTCTCCTATGTTTTCTTTAATAGTTTCCTAGTTTCATGTCTTACATTTAATTGTTATTTAATTAATATTTGAGCTCATTTTTTATATGGTGAGATATTGTGGTCTAGTTTCATTCTTCTGTATATGGACATCTAGTTTTCCCAATAGCATTTATTGAAGAGATTCTTTCCCTAGTATATGCTCTTAGCACGTTCATTGAAGATCAATTGGTTGTAGATGTGTGAAACAACTTCTAAGCTCTGTGTTCTTTTCCACTAGTGTATATGTCTGTTT
>NW_004624785.1:6282539-6320833 GCF_000247695.1 Heterocephalus glaber | reverse complement strand
TGCTGGGTCAGTATGTTGGATGTAGATATGCTTAGAACAAAATAACCTCCAGATCGAGGTTCATGGCCCACCAATATTTATGGAGAAAAACTGAGCTTTCCTTTACTTAGATCTTGCTTACAAAGGGAGAAAAGGGCTTTCTTCTCTGAGCTCTGTGTTTAAAGAGGAAAGAGACTAAGGCAGAACTGTTAGCACAGCAAGTGGAACATCCATGCTCAATGCTCAATGCTCAATGCTTTGGTTTTTAAAACTTAGTTGACTGTCAGACCTATTAATTCAGCTGTTTTCCAACCAAAAATGCCACTCAGTCTGGGCAAGAAAAGATGGTCATTTCATTTTAAATAGACTCATGACTTTCCTGTTCTCTGCCATGAGTGTCCAACCTTTGGCTTGGCTGGGCCACCCTGAATGAAGAAAAATTGTCTTGGGCCACATAAAAGTATTAAATATAGTTGGTTTATATAAGTAACAAAACTTTTTTGTTTTTATATCTGTTATGCCTGAGGTCTGCAGGTTGGACATGGCTGCATGTGTTTCTATAGAGCAATGCTACGAATCCCGATTCTACCACTTATTGGCCGTATTGCCTTGGGAAGGAATATTTCTCTCCAAACCCATTTTCCTTTGTACCTATGAACTGGAGATAAAGTTCTTAACCCAGAGGACTACTATGAAATTTGAAGCCTACCTAGCCCAGGGCTTGGCAATAAATGCTAGCTGCCATTTATTATTCCTGCAAGATCCTTACTTGTCCTCTTTTTCAATCTACCACATAGCTAGGCTAAGCCCTGAAGATCAACTGCCTTTTGTATTTTTAAAAACTTGTTTTAATTGCAAAGAACAGAATCTGATCACAGAAGAACTATCCCTGCCTTTCCATTGATTCTCAGGTTGAGGGAGCAAGAGCAATTATGGAGTCAAATTACAATATTCTTTGGTGCAATCACGGTTCCCCTAGCTGAAGGAAGAGATATTAGAAGAAAATAAAAAGATATTTGTCTTTCCCAATTGTGTTCTCTTTTCTGTGTAACCAGTGTGGCTCTGAGCCAAAATCGTAGGAAGAAGGCTCCATGCTATCTTTTTGCAAAGACCTCTGCTGTGCTTTGGCCCCTAAATCTGCCTCCAAGGGTGCATGTCTGCTAGGCACAGCAGAGCTCATGGACTCTCTGATATTTTTCTCTGGGGAATCTTTTCATAGCCATGTCACCTAAAAAGAAGCAAGGCAAGAGGTTTCTGTCAGCTGGGATCTGTGGGACAACTTAACCCAAATGGACTCAAATCTTTTTCCTTAGGGAAGGAGCTGCTCAGTTCAGTGTCCCAGGGATGGAGACCTGAGTTCCGATCCCTGCTTTTACTGTAACTTCATTTCTGAGGTTGACCGTGTCACTTCCCTTCTTACAGGGTCAGACCAGATGATCATTATGGTCCCTTCTAGCTCTGGCATTCTATATGTCCAGACCGAGCATCCTGAAGTATTCATTTATACTCCCAGACCCCTTAGTAGCAAAAGAAAAAAGAAAACAGTCACATATTTGAATGTGGATAAAAAAAAAAGAAATTGCTCTTAGCACGTTCATTGAAGATCAATTGGTTGTAGATGTGTGAAACAACTTCTAAGCTCTGTGTTCTTTTCCACTAGTGTATATGTCTGTTTTTGTACCAATATTATGCTGTTTTTCATTACTATAGCTTTGTACTATATTTTGAAGTAAAAATTTTTTTTTTGTGGTCCAAAGGACAGTTTATTTAAGACAAAGGTTGACAAGGTACAGGAAGAAAGGAGGAGGAAAAACAACAAATCTAACATGAAAGTATATAGGAAGCATCTCAAATTTAAAAAAAGATAGTAAAAGGTAATGGAGGAAGCTATGTCTCATACATATACAAACTGCTGACCTCAACTGATTATTTACATCCGAACCTTACAAAATAGCATTTCAAGTCAGCACTTAAGCCAGTGTTACTAGTTTTTGTTACAAAAAAAATTAAAGCTACAAACTTCACATTTTAAATTGTACATTAGCGACAGCATTTAAGCTTATTTTTAAATCCAAGTTGGTCCGAGTGCAAGCTGGTGAGTTTTTTGCCAAACACAAACGAGAACATGGATTCCAAAGACCATGACTGGAATGCTGATGAAACATAAACATGGTGCCAAGAAAGCATGGGGTGCAGAGGGGAGAGTGGATTGAGGAGGAACAATTCCCCCATAAATATGGAGCTGCAGTCTGTCGAGCCAACGTGGTATGTTAGAAAGGACACTGGATAAGAACCAGAGGACATGGATGTAAAACCCTGACTCTTCTATACTATAGTGACATGGCCTTGAGCAACTGACTTTACCTCTCTGAGCCTTAGTTTCATCATGTATAGAATGAGGAGAGTTTTACTTGTATCTCTCAAAGCTATTAAGTTTCTATAGAAATAGAGCTGTTTGGATTATCTATTTCTCCTTGAGTGTGCTTTGGAACTTTTTTTCTAGGAATTTGTCTATTTCATTTAAATTGTTGAATGCATTAGCATAAAGTTGGTCATATGATTCTGTTATTAGCCTTTTAATATCTACAGGGTCTATCATGATGTCATCTCTCTCATTTCTGACACCAGACTGTGCTACTGAATGTTATATGGTGTAATAAATTTCTGGCATCTGATAGGTGCTAAATGAATGTTTCCTGGTTGGAATCTACAGTTTCAAGGAGTCAAGTCTATAGTTCATAAACTGCTTCAGAATGTTGGTTCATTAGTTCATCCAGGCCCTATATCATTCTATCCATCCATCTTTCTCCTCAGCCAAATTTTCATCCATCCAACTAGTAGTTGGACAAAAGAATATAAAGAAAAAAATAGAAATGTGCTTCAAATTCACCAGTGGGAGAGCAATTAAGATATTTTAAGAGACTATGAGATTTTTTAAAAGATGTAATAGGTGTGGGTCATGGTTTCTTGGAAGTACAGAAAGCCTCAGAGTTCCTTGGAAGCTTGAGACACAAATGCTTAAACTCAATGAAAACGGAAATATCTTGAATTTAGTATTTAAGGAAAAAATGACTAGGACCTGCTCCTCTGCCTTTCTGTCACTAGAAAACAAATATACAGGAAATTTATCTGATCCAAAACAATTTGACTTCTAGCCAAAGGGCTCTGTCTAGCTAGAGTGATGAGCAAATGACTTGCTGGGTCAGTATGTTGGATGTAGATATGCTTAGAACAAAATAACCTCCAGATCGAGGTTCATGGCCCACCAATATTTATGGAGAAAAACTGAGTTTTCCTTTACTTAGATCTTGCTTAGGAAAGGAGAAAAAGGCTTTCTTCTCTGAGCTCTCTGTTTAAAGAGGAAAGAGACTAAGGCAGAACTGTTAGCACAGCAAGTGGAGTATCCATGCTCAATGCTCAATGCTTTGGTTTTTAAAACTTAGCTGGCTGTCAGACCTATTAATTCAGCTGTTTTCCAACCTAAAAATGATACTCAGGCTGGGCAAGAAAAGATGGTCATTTCATTTTAAACAGACTCATGACTTTCCTGTTCTCTGCCATGAGTGTCCAACATTTGGCTTGGCTGGGCCACCCTGAATGAAGAGGAATTGTCTTGGGCCACATAAAAATATTAAATATAGTTGGTGTGTATAAGGAACAAAACTTTTTTGTTTTTATATCTGTTATGCCTGAGGCCTGCAGGTTGGACATGGCTGCATGTGTTTCTATAGAGCAATGCTACGAATCCCGATTCTACCACTTATTGGCCGTATTGCCTTGGGAAGGAATAGTTCTCTCCAAACCCATTTTCCTTTGTACCTATGAACTGGAGATAAAGTATTTAACCCAGAGGACTACTATGAAATTTGAAGCCTACCTAGCCCAGGGCTTGGCAATAAATGCTAGCTGCCATTTTATTATTCCTGCAAGATCCTCACTTGTCCTCTTTTTTATCTGCCACATAGCTAGGCTAAGCCCTGAAGACCAACTGCCTTTTGCATTTTTAAAAACTTGTTTTAACTGCAAAGAACAGAATCTGATCACAGAAGAACTATCCCTGACTTTCCATTGATTCTCAGGTTTAGGGAGCAAGAGCAATTATGGAGTCAAATTACAAAAATCTTTGGTACAACCTAGTCATGGTTCCCCTAGCTGAAGGAAGAGATATTAGAAGAAAATAAAAAGATACTTGTCTTTCCCAATTGTGTTCTCTTTTCTGTGTAACCGGTGTGGCTCTGAGCCAAAGTCGTAGGAAGAAGGCTCCATGCTGTCTTTTTGCAAAGACCTCTGCTGTGCTTTGGCCCCTAAATCTGCCCCCAAGGGTGCATGTCAGCTAGGCACAGCAGAACTCATGGACTCTCTGATATTTTTCTCTGGGGAATCTTTTCATAGCCATGTCACCTAAAAAGAAGCAAGGCAAGAGGTTTCTGTCAGCTGGGATCCGTGGGACAACTTAACCCAAATGGACTCAAATCTTTTTCCTCAGGGAAGGGGCTGCTCAGTTCAGTGTCCCAGGGATGGAGACCTGAGTTCCAATCCCTGCTCTTACTGTAACCTGGTTTCTGAGGTTGGCCATGTCACTTCCCTTCTCACAGGGTAAGACCAGATGATCATTATGGTCCCTTCTAGCTCTGGCATTCTATATGTCCAGACTGAGCATCCTGGAGTATTCATTTATACTTCCAGACCCCTTAGTAGCAAAAGAAGAAAGAAAACAGTCACATATTTGAATGTGGATAAAAAAAAAGCAATGCTCCATACCCCTGCCTATAAGGAATAGAGCAAAATGCCACTTGTATAATTTTTCACATGAACAACGAGAGCTTCAAAATCCCTTTCCTTTTGTGGACTGAACACAGCCCTGTGTTTGCCGAGAGTTCCTGGTAGGCCTGTCCCTTTACCAGATCACCTCTCTTCTAAGGCACTGGGAAACATCTGTGATGTGACTTTAGGCAGTTGGGAGAGTGGAGATGGATGAAAGACATTGAAACACTAAAGGTCAACTTGCAAAAAGGGTACCAGGCTTCTCCTGGGACTCAAAGAGCAAACACAAATTCTCAAGGTGTTCTGAGCATCACTGTTAGCTCCAAAAGCCAGTCAGTGATGACTGCAAGGTCGAAACCATGGTGGAAACCAATCCTGAGTTTTAAATGCAGCCCTACAAAGGGTGAGGTTGGCTCCCAGGACTCAGTGATCTAACAGGTTCCTGATGTCCTCGGCCCCCATGTTCCACAGTACCATAATCTTACAGAAAAGAGGTGAACTGTTCAAAACTGTACCTGTGCAGAGATGCCACCACACTGAGTGGGGAATCGATTTATAATTTATATATATATGCATATTTATATAGTTTAAAAAAGTCTTTCAGAAAGACCAATCAAAAATTATTGGGAAAAGAAAAACAAAAAGATAATGTAAAACTTTTCCAGCTATCAACTAAGAGGCTCTGTTTCTGGTTTTAAAATTCTGAGTTAAAAGCGCCAACATAAATCTTCAAAATAATATCCCTGACCAAAATAAATACACACATCAAGATGGCACAATGACTGTCAAGGTAGCCCTTCCCACTGGCGCACATTCCTGAGTTCACAAAGGTGCTGTGGAGAAATGACACAGTGTAAGTGCTGGCTGACAAACGTGAGACGAGCAATCCAGGATTCACCAAAGCCCAGGGCCCAGCCTTGCTCAGAAATTTTGTTGCCGTCTCTTCTTAGCCTCAGTAGCATCCAGGATTGGCTGCCGCTTGGACTGGTACTGCTGCCAGATCTCTTCAATCTCCTGCTCCACCATGGGGTCAAGAGCCAAGAGCCTCTTCTAAAGATCCTCCACTGTCCAACTCTTAAGAAATTCATAGTCTCCATCCTGAGGTACTTTCCACTCTGAAGAATTTTTCAGTGGGCCAGGTACACTCTTGCCAAAGCTGTTGATCTGATTTTCCTTTTCTTTTTGTTCAAAGTATTCAAGGAAAGATGGTTTTTCAGGCTGTATGGTCTCATCCCTTCTTTTCATAGTCCCTTCCCCCTCCTCATCTTCTGCATTGATCACCACGGTGCCCAGCTGTGATGTCAATGTGTCATCATGCTCAATCATAGTATTGGCTCCGTTGCTCATGGTGCTGGCTACTCGGACAGTGCCCATCTCATCACCTACTGCTTGAACCATTGTGCCAGAATCCATTTCATCTTCTTCTGAGTTTTCTTCATCATCCTGGTCCACTTCTCGCTGCTGGGCTTCCTGGCATTTCAGTTTTACATCCATGGCTTCGTTAATTAAGTCACACAGTATTGACACTCCTTTGGCACTCTTGACAAATGGGTGCTGTAGGAGCTGAGTGGCTGTGGCTCTCTGCTCAGGGCTCTTTAGAAGACACTGCTTCACAAAATCCATGAAGTTATCTGACCACAGCTCTGGCTTTCGTAAAGTGGGAGGAGGGTTTGTTGGAATCATGAAGATTGCCCTTATTGGATGGATGTCAGCAGATGGAGGCTTTCCTTCAGCCATTTCTATGGCAGTTATTCCCAGAGACCAGATGTCTGCCACACAGTTGTATCCAATTTCCTGAATCACTTCTGGAGCCATCCAAAATGGTGTTCCTATCACTGTATTCCTCTTGGCCATGGTATCCGTAAGTTGACCTGCTACTCCAAAATCTGCAAGCTTTGCATGTCCTTCTGTATTTAGCAAAATGTTTCCTGCCTTGATATCTCTGTGTATTTTTCTCATGAAATGAAGGTATTCCAGTCCTTTGAGAGTTGATTGTAATATTGTAGCTATCTCATCTTCTGTTAACATTTTATTTTGTAATCGAATGATATCAGATACAGAACCGGCCCCACAGTACTCTATAACAATCCACAAGTCTGTGTTCTTAAAATAACTGCCGTAATACTTGACTACATGAGGGCTGTCACACTGCTGCATTATTGAAATTTCTTTGATTATTTCCTGCAGATCTGATTCCACGGGAACTTGTTTAATAGCAACAATCTGGCTAGTCTCCTTATGAATAGCTTTGTATACACTGCCATAGGACCCTTCTCCAAGTTTCTCTAAGACATCAAACACTTCTTCTGGTTGTTTGGTTAAACTATCTTCATCCAACTTTTTCCGCTGTCGGCGAGGCGGGTTCCTCAGCTGCACTGTCTCTATGGCGCTGCCAAACCCGCTCACTGCTCCGTCCTCCCCCAGACCTCTCTCTGAAGTAAAATATTTTAATGTCTTCTCTTTCTCTCTCAAGTTTTTTTATGGTTTCATGCAAATTTTAGTGTTTTTTTCTATTTTTATGAAGAATGTTCTTTGTATTGTGATAGGAATTCCATTAAATCTGTAGATCACTTTAGATCATATGAATGCTTCAACAACATTTTTTCCAATTCATAAGCATAGATATCTTTCCATTTTTTTGTGTGTCCACTTCAATTTCTTTCATCAGTGTTTTGTAGTTTTCATTGTAGACCCTCATTTCTTTGGTTAAGCTTATTTTTAAGTATTTTGTTTATTTTTATAGCTATTATATATAATAAATATAATATATATATATTGTTTATTATATATAGCTATTGAAAATAGGATTGTTTTGCTTTCTTGACTTTTCTCTTTTTTTTGGTAATTCAGTATTAATCTGTAAAAGTGCTAGTGATTTTTTCATATTGATTGTTTATCCTCAAACTTGCTGAATTAATTTATTAATTCTAAAAGGTTTTTGGTGGAGTCTTTGTGGTTTTAAAATCTCTATATATGATAAACAGTGATAATTTGACATCCCCTTTTGCAGTTTGGATGGCATTTAATTGTCTTACCTTATTGCTGTGGTTAGGATTGCTGGTAGTAGGTTGACTAAAAGTGGTGAAAGTGGGTAGGCTTTCTTGTCTTGTTTTGGATCTTAGAAAGCTTTCAGCTTTGCCCTATTCAATGTATATAAGCTCTGGGCTTATTATACTGGTATTTGTTCTTTGCAATATTAAGGTATGTACTTTATAGCTAATTTGTTCAAGTTTTTGTCATGTAAGGTTATTATTGAGTTTCATCAATTCATCTGTCTACATCTATTGAACTGATCAGAAAGATTTTTGTCCTTCATTCTGTTGATGTATCATATTTATTAATTTGCATATGCTGAACCATTCTTGCATCCCTAGGGTGAATCCCACTTGGTCATGGTGAATGATATTTTCAATATTTTGTTGGACTTAGTTTGCTAGCATTTTTTTGAGAATTTTTGCATGCGTGTTCATTAAAGATTTTAGTCTGTAGCTTTCTCTTGTGTGACTTTATCGGGTTTTGTTATCAGGGTACTATTGTCATAAAAAGGATTTTGTCAGTGTTCTTTATTCCAGAATGTTTTGAAGAACTTGAAAATAATTGCTATTCTTTAAATGTTTGGTAGAATTCAGTAGAGAAGTAATCTGATTGTGAGTTTTATGACTGATTCAGTTTTACTAGACAACATCATTTTTTTCAGATTTTTTACTTTTTGTGATTCAGTTTTGGCAAGGTATATGTGTCCAGAAAATGTTCATTTCTTCTTCATTATCAAATTTGTTGGCATACTGTTGTCAAAAGTAGACTCTACTGATCATTTTCATGTCTGTGGTGTGGCTTGTTAACTTTTTTTTCATCTCTGACTTTATTCGAGTCTTTTTTCTATTTTCTTTGTCTATCTGAAAGTTTGTTTTTGTTTGTTTTAAAAAAATCAGATCTTTATTTTGTTGAGTTTGGTATTGTTGTTTTAATCTTTTTCATTTATTGTTGTTCTGCTCTTCATTATTTCTTTTCTTCTATTAATTTTTGCTTTTTTTCTTCATGTTTTTTAGTTATTTGAGGTACAAAAATAGGGTTTTTTTGAGATCTGTCTGCTTTTTTTGATACAGGACAAAGATACAGGCTAATATTCCCAATGAACTTAAATGCACAAATTCTCAACAAATATTAGCAAACCAAATTCAACAACACATTAAGAAGGTTGTTCATCATGATCATGTGAGATTCACTGCAGAAATGCAAGAATGGTTCAACATATGCAAATGAATAAACTTTCCTCTTAATACAGCTTTTGTTATATCAGCTGGGTTTTGGTATGTTGTTTCCACTGTCATTTGGAAATGATAGTTTCAAAATTTTAGATTTCCTTCTTAATTTTCTTTTCATTGGTTGTTCAGGAGTACGTTGTTTAATTTCCATGTTTTAGTATAGTTTCCAAAGTTTCTCCTATTATTGATTTTTAGTTTTATTGCATTGTGTGAAAGAAAGATAATTGGTATGATTTCAAATTTAAAATTGTGTTGACTTTTTGTTGGCCTACTGTGTTGTCTATCCTAAAAAATATTCCTTGTTCTGCTAAGAGGAATGTGTATTCTGCAGCTGTTGAACAGAATGTACTATAGATAGATGTCTCTTAGGTCCACTTGATCTTTAATGCAGTTTAACTCTGCTATTTGTTGATATTCTGTCTGGATGAACTGTCTGCTCCTAAAAATGAGGTGTCAAGTACCTGCTACTATTGTCTTGGAGTCTGTCTCTCCCTTTAGGTCTATTAATATTTGCTTCATATATTTGGGTGCTCTGACACTGGATGCACATATATTTAGAATTGTTATTTCCTCTTGGTAAACTGATTCCTTCCTTCATCATTATATAATCACTTTCCTTCTCACTATTTACTGGTTTTGACTTAAAGTCTACTTTTTGTGGTACAGATATAGCTATTCCTGCTCTGTTTTGGCTTCCATTGGCATAGAATAACTTTTCCCATCCTTTTATTTTCAAACTACACGTCATTAGAACTGAAGCAAATTTCCTATAAGCAGTGTTTAGTTATGTCTGTATTTTAATCCATTCAATCACTCATTTTTATTTAACTGGAGAATTTAATCTGTTTGCTTTTAGGGTAAATGTTCTTAAGTTAGATTTTACTTCTGCCATTTTGTTTTGGTATCATGGGTTTCTGCCTGGCACTGGGTCTTACTTTGGAGGACCCAGTAATGACTTGTGCCTGTCTCCCAGTTCTTTCCCCTTTGGACAATAACTGTCCATGTTGTGCTGCCTGAGGTTGTAGAGAGATGGGGTTGGCAGTGCTGTGGCCACCATGGCTGCCTGAATGCTAGAGCACACTAGGAGACCACAGCCAAGTGAGACTTGTGCAGTATAGGGGCAATTCCAATACCCACATTACTGTGACTTGCCTGCTGTTGTCTCTTCATGGCCCATAACCACTGTAGATAATGAAAGTGATATGGGCTGAAATACAAGTCTGTCTTACTGGGGTAGGCTTAGATCCATGGTCTTTGCCTGAGGCCAGTGGCCTGGAGGTAGGGACTGTAGTACTCTGCCAAGTACTAGGTTTCACTGCGGTGGGATTGGTTTTGGGATTCAGGTCAAAGACCTGCATTTAGTTCCTTATCCCTCCCTCAGGTGGGAGGCATTGCTCCATACTGTGGTGCTTATGGTTTCGTTAGCTCTTTAAAATACTCTCATGAATGAATAGTTCTAATTGATATTGCTGCTGGGATTCCATCTCTGTAGGTTTTACTCCACTGTTTTGTTGCATTCCTCCATTTTAAAAAATACTCTTGTAATTTACTATTGAAAAAATATTCATAGCAGAAACAATCTTTGATGTTAAACCATAGTTCAATAATACTACCATTCTGTTCTCAGTTACATACACACACACACACACACACACACACACACACACGGTTCCAGGTTTGTCTGAGCCAGCTTGTTGTGGCTCATGAAAACTTACTGTCATATATCTTCAGGAATCAAAAGCTTCTTAATGTCAGACAAGTGATTTGGAATTTCTTATGGTGGCGGCATTTACAAAATTGGAAAATTCTGCAAATCAGTGCTTTTTCTTTATTTCTTGGAGAGCCAGTTATTAAACTCTTATTAGTTTGCCTGTGTCCCTAAACATCTATTTTAATGAAAAGGAAGTTATTAGCATTGTATTTGATCTTTGCATGAAAGAAACATAAAATAATTGTTTTTTCCTCTGCATTTTCAGGGATACGGAAAGACCGAAGAGGTGGGAGAATGTTGAAATACAAGAGACAGAGAGATGATGAGGAGAGGAGGAATGAGCCCTCTGGAGACATGAGAGCTTCTAACCTTTGGCCAAGCCCTCTTGTAATTAAGCACACTAAGAAGAACAGCCCAGCCTTGTCCTTGACAGCCGAACAGATGGTCAGTGCCTTGTTGGAGGCTGAGCCCCCCTTAATCTATTCTGAGTATGATTCTACCAAACCTCTCAGTGAAGCATCAATGATGGGCTTATTGACCAGCCTGGCAGACAGGGAGCTGGTTCACATGATCAACTGGGCAAAGAGAGTGCCAGGTAAGAATGCTAAGTTCAACTTCTATTTTAAGAGTCAATAACTTTGAAGAACTTGTGATGTCATGGGAGAAGCAGAGTGGCTGGGGTGGGGGACAGTACATTGTTATTTAATTAATTTCAAGATTATATCAAGATTTGTTAATTTTCAGTATAAATATATTATAATTTTCCTGGAATTTCAGAAATAACATTTTAAAATCAAAATCTAGAATGCCAAAATCTTTAACTTGACGTAACTTATTTTAACCCATTTTATATTTGACACAACCCATTTTATTTGCCAAAAAGATTTGGAGTAGACACTCACTGACACATATATTATATATTGTATGTAAATAATCTATAAAAGTTTTTCATATTGAGGACTATTGTTTAAAGTATCTCAATTGTTAATAAACAATTTTTCCTTAAAAGAGCTTTTCTTTAAAAATCTTTATGAAGAAAAGAGCTAATAATAGCTTTACTTACTGAATACCAATTATTTCTCCAACCTAGTTTAAACATAGTATTTGAAGAGAAAAGGAAATACAATAGAAATAAATGAAAGCATCAGTCCTGAGGGAACTTAAGGAAAGATCATGGTTGAAATGATACTTTGGTTTCTCAGAACTAGTCTGGATGAACTGTCTACTCCTAAAAATGAGGTGTCAAGTACCTGCTACTATTGCCTTGGAGTCTGTCTCTCCCTTTAGGTCTATTAATATTTGCTTCATATATTTGAGTGCTCCTGTAAAATTGGACTGCTACTCTTTTTCAGAAGGAAAAAACTCTAGTTCTTATGGAAACAAGATTCCTCCATGTCAAAATATCCATTATGCATAACCAAGAGCTTGTACCAAGGCAGAGGAAGTTAAATCTCTTTTGTGGGCTTATTTCTCAAATGAGGAGCAGATTATGTAAAAAGAGAATTTTTTTCATTTGGTTTCTTTCAGGAGATGAAATTATTACTGATGAAGCATAGATTGTTTTCTTATAACACTGAAAAATAAAGAGTTTTATAGTTGCATTTCCAGGGTCACTGATATGTTATAGGCTGGGCAAACATAGGTCTAGCCTCAGGGAATCTCACAGGTATATGGATATATCAGCATATAAATATGTGGTCAATTGAATAAGGGGCTAGCAATACTGTGATCCAGTCATTTTAGAAGGTGTCCAGTCAGGCGATTGGGTTACATGGAAACATGGAGATTAATGAGAAGATTTTGGTTTTTCAGGGTCAGTCCAACTGGCAAACAAAAACTCCTGGCCATCTTTGGCATTAAGAATTTTACTGAGTACCTACATATTTCTTATGTAAATAGATCCATTATGCATTAACTGAGATCTGGATATTATGGGATAATAGGTTTTTCCTTTATCTTTATATTTGTTCCTACCTTGTTTTTATACTTTGAGAGAAGAAAAAATTAATGTACAAAAACTAATGGTCAAATTTCTGACATCCAACTCTTGGTTATGGTTAAGTTTTATTATTCTATAACATTTACTTTTCTTTATGAAATTTTGGCAATATTAATTTCAGAGCATTGCTGAACTCAAGTATAAAATTCTCATACTTAGCAGTAGATTACCCTCATGGCATTTTTATATTTATAAAAATTTAAAGAGAATTTGAAACAACTGGAATTAAGTTCAAATACATTACCTGTCAATGGAGAATTTATGGCAATAATCTTTTAAATTTAGGAATAAAATGGAGACAGAAATCAAGGGAAGGAAAAATATTATGTCCATGTTTAACCACATAAAACCCAGAATTAGACAAATTTATAGTAATGAGCTATATAGGAAAACTACTCTGTAACTTTGTTAATTCAAAAGACTTGAGTGACTCTGAAATCCTTGGACCAAACTATATTTCATCAGTTGATCATTAAAAGAAGAATTATGAAAGTAAAAATGAAATTATGCGTAGTCATGTACCTCATGACAATGTTTTTGTTAGCAACATTCTGTAAGATTGTGTCGCCTTGTGATGAAGTAGCTATCTTAATTCATGCATGCTGTGGTGTTCACAAAATGACAAAATCACCTAAGGACACATTTCTCAGAACATATTCCTGTTGTTAAGTGACTCATGGATCTGTGAGTGTGAGTGTGTGTGCATACCACCATTGAAATATAGCTGTTGCAAGTCAAAAGCCTACTTGTCAGATCAAGGAGAATGAAATATTCATGGATTTTAAAAGGATGAAAAGTGAGGAACGAGGAAAATCTTCTGGAAGAACTCAAGCTTTTCATTACCTTTTAAAAAACTTTTATATATCCATGTACCATCTGTCATTTTAAAAATGCTGTCACTGAAAAATACATATAGATGTTATATTATGTGCTAATAATTTGAAAATAACAATAGTAGTAATTTTTAAAAGTAGAAATAGAAAAATTTCAGTAAGAGTAGGGAATAAAAAAGATTTCTACAGGTACCTAGAACCTGGAATAGGCTCTATATAAGCTCTATGATACAAAAACCTGTGTGGAACATTTAGCTTGTGCTCAGAATGGCTTTTAATATAACAGAAACTGTGAATGGTTTTCATTTTAAATATAATCAATATTTGGGGCAATTTCATAGTTCTAGAAATTTTTTTCCTAAGAGAATATTGTCAGAATTTTCAAGTGTTGCTGATCATAAGTTGAAGTTACTTTTGTGTTAACATCTAGGTGTATTTTGTGACTTGATATCTCTCTTTCCTACATGTGAAGATGTGAAGAGCTGTAGAATAGAATACATCATAAAGTGTTATAGTCAAGTTCCAATCTATAAAGAACTTACGTTAGATCTGGTTAACGATGACTTCAAGAAATTATTTTTTCCTTTCTAATTTAAAAACAATAGTACCAACAAGGATGATAAAAATTACCTATTGAGCTCTGCAAAAGATGGTTTTTAAAAATAACACATGCCATAATATCTGCACATGTCTAGCTATAAATGTAGCTTTATCGTATGCTTTGAGTTTACTAATCATTGATAGACACTTTATAGTCTATCCATGAACAAAGATTTACTTTTAAAGGAACTATATTATTAATTCTTCATTTACTATTATTCTACACATAAAGAAACTAGTCCACAAATGTAACATTGTTTAGCTATAGGTCAAAAAGGAAAATATAACTGCAGAGTTGTTATATTTTTAAAGTCAGCATCACAGTTACATTGAGTGGCTGATTCTTAGGTTTAGTGTTCGTGAAATACGTCTGATTTTTTTCACCAGAGAGATATCACCAACTGTCACTTGAATTTGGCATAGCTCTTGAAGGGTGTGCTGGAAGCATGGCCCAGGCCAAAGCATAAAGGACAAATGGCTGTGAAGCTTAGGCCCACAGGAAATATGTTATCTTACCCACTTCCTCATTCTTTTAGTGGCAATTTAATGACGGTTTTCCCCTCCCTTTCTTCCCAGTCCTTCTCTCCTCAAGGCTGGAGGAGTCCTGACTCTTCACCATTTTACTTTGCATTCCCTCCTGGCTTCATTTTGGCTTAGGGGTAGAAGATTCACTTTTTCTTGATGTGCCTCCTGCCAGCCCCAAGCTTAGGGTTTCAGCAGTTTTGGTGTTGGTCCTCAAGGATGCCTATTTTTCTGAGCACCCTTAGGGCTTGAGGCTGCTTCTGCTCCTGGATAGCCCAGATATCTACTGCTTAGCTTCCGTGACTCTGATAGTCATCCACATCATTTGAATTACCAATAAATCAAGCTCAGGCAAGACTTGAATAAAGAACAAAGGAAAAAGGACTTTTGAAACTTCTAGTGTTAAGAAATCTAAGCCCTGCCAAAATTCAGTTTTCCCATCAATTAGAACTGTTCTTTAAGGCTATGCTGTTCCTCTTTTTACCTCTGTTCAGAACTCACCTGCTATTCTACCATGCCTCTGGCAGCTGCCTCAGTGAGACTCCATTTCCAACCTTTCTTTTGTAAAGGGCAGAGAAGTGTGCAAAGGAGTGTGCACACTCAAAATCTGGGGACTTTATTAGGCTCTGTTTTCTGTCAGTAGGTCAGTTTTTCTTAGTGTCACTGAAATCATAAGTGAATAAGGACAAGAGGGCAAGGGGAGGGCACAATACCTCCATCTGGAACTTGGAAGCATCTTCAAGGAACATATTCTATTCTGGGAGATTTCAGAGACTTGGCAGGGCTACCTGGTACTCTGCTTCCCAACTATAATCAGACCAGTGGACTCTGCTCTGCAGCTGTCCTGGTTTATCCTCAAAAGCAATGCTTTGAACATAGCACAGCGATGAGGAACATGACATAGAAGTATGGGTGACAATCTAGAGGTATGACAGATATGTGTGCTTAAAGCAAGATTTGGTGTTTAGATTTTGCGACCATTGTACAAATAGAGCCTGAGCACCAGGACAGATTCATTCCAGCATGAATGGGGGCCACCTTCTGGACTGTAGGTCCCAGCTTCCTCTGGAGCACTCATCCCTGCCTAGTCTTGTACTGCTATTGCAGAAGCCCTGGGGGAAGCTCAAGGAAAGCAGCTACTTGCTTGATTTTTCTTGTATGTAAAACTTGGAAGCCCTATTCTTTTCCTGTCTTAAGATTATTTGACAGATGTGTTCTATTCATCCAGGCCTCTTTGCAGCAGGTCCTCAAGGACCTGTTTTAGTGTGTCTAGGTTCTAGAATCTGCATGTTTATTTCAAGCACTGTATGTGTGGGTGCTGGGTGTTCCCAGGCCACCCTATGGGGAGCGTTGGCTTTGGCTTTCCCATTGCCAGGGGACACTGGCAGGGAGACTATCAGCTTTCATTAACTCCTCATGTGCTAGCCATGAGGTGTTATGGGTTGAGCTGTGTTTTCTTGAAAAGTATCTTGAAATCTTCACCCCTAGGGTCTCAGAATGTGACCTTATTTGGAAATAAAGTCTCTATAGAGATAATCAATAATCAAATGTGTTCATTTGTCTGGGCCCTGGCTTGCTACGACTGGGGTCCTCATTAAAGAGGAAATTTGGACACAGAGCTGGAAAAGGGAATGTGATATGAAGTGACCCTGGAGGAGACAGTTATGAGAGTGGAATGATATACGTACAGTCAAGGAGCACCAAGGTTTGCCAGTAAATATCAGAACCTAAAAGAGGCAAGAATACTCTGCCTAAAACCTTCAGAGAGTGTGGCCCTGCCATAACCCTGCCTTGGCACTTCTAGCCTTAAGAATTGTGAGATAATACATTTCTGTTGTTTTAAAAGCCAGATTGTTTTAGATATTTTATATAGCAGCCTACGAAACTAATGCGAAGTGTATTGAAATATTCTGTATCTTTGAGACAATAAAAGGAGTTCCTGCTCTACAGAGGAATGCTTGGCTCATCTAGTGTAGGCTTGGCTAATCATTGACTTGTGTGGATTCTCTCCACTGCTCATGCAAGTGGTTCACTTAACTTCTGGCTTTGAATTTGACTCAGAAGTACTGAAGTTCTATGCCTCTACCCGGTAAATATCTTATAAAAGATTTTAACCAACAGAAGGATGTTTTCAGCTTTCATAGTTTCCCCTTTTTACATTTATATCTTTGAAGCATTTGAATTCATCCTGGAATAGAGTGTAAGGTAGGGTTCCCATGTTGCTTATACACAGGTGGCTGCATAGTTGTTTTGATTCAGTATATTGAACAGTGCCCTTCAGACATATTTTAAAAACTTCTTTCATAGATGACCTTCTAAGTTTAAGAGCTTTGTTAATTTTGTCTTCCAATTCTGAAGAGCTTTTAAAGTAGGACCAAAGATTTGACCATTAGTCTTCATGTGTGGTTATTTTTCTAAATTCTGAAATAAAAAAGAAAATAAATAATCTACTCGAAGTTGTGCATTTTGATTAATTTATGTTAACCAGATATATAATGAGACTTATCTGTCCTATGTGCAGATGTTTAGTAATTTTCCATTTATTTTGGAAATTAAGGACAGAAATTCATAAGATTTAAGACATTCAGATATGACCATTGCTGATGAAGTGGTCAGGTGATTTGCTGAATTTTCAGCTTTAAAGGGTCATCAGAACTGTTCCCCAAGGCAGAGAAGGAAGGATGTCCCAGGCATGACTTCTTCTGTCTTCTCCTGTCTATTGTAGATGTCCCTAGATGCTCTGGTCCTGGCCTTCCATGCTCCTGCTCCTTTTACCCAACTGGAAGAGTTCGTGTTCTCAGAGCTTCTGGCCGGCATTTTTAGGCTTATGAGTTCCCAGTTTATTTCTCTGGGTTCTAAACACTAAATTGTTCTGTTTGCACTCTGCCTTCAGGACAACAGTTGAAGATCACACTTTTACCAGTATACCTGAAACCAAACTAGCTTTTTTCCCTTTCTCCCCTTTACTAGAAAACTTCTTTGTTTTTCCTGGTCCTCTCCAGTCCTCCAGGGCCTCTGCCCTCCTTCTGATCCAACCTCGCATTCCCCTTGTGCCAGGTTCCTCTTCATCATGTGCTGTCACATCTTTCTCTTTAGTGTCTCTGAATTCATGGTTCTTCACCATTCCACTATCACCATCTTGGCTATATCGTATTTTTTTTTCCAAAACCAAATTAGTATACCATCTTGCTAACTGATCTTTTTTTTTGGTTCCAGCCCCTCTTCCCTTCCATTTATCTTACTTACCATGGCCAAAATAGTTTTTGTAAATCATCATTCCAAAATGCTATACTCCCTGCCTTGATTTTTCTAGGGCCGCTATAACCAAGTATCATGAAGAAGGTGGCTTAAAGCAACAGAAATTTATTCTCTAACAGTTTTGGAAGCTAGAAATCTGAAATCAAGGGGGTGGACAGGGCCGACCTCTCTCCAAAGGCTCTACATCTGACTCCTGTGGGCAAGTGTCTGGTGGAAGCTGGAAATCCTTGGTGCTCCTTATCTCACAGCAACATCTCTACAACCTTGGCCACTATGGTGTTCTCTCTCTGTGTATCCAAATTTCCCTCTTATAAGGACATCATGAATATTGGGTGGGTTGGACTTCATCTTGACTGGATTACATCTGCAAAGACCTTGTTCCCAAATAAGTTGACATTCAGAGGTTTCAGGTGAACATGAATTGACTGAAAGTTTGGCATTGGGACCTTATTATCTATGTAGTAATTACTTTAATAGACAAATGATAATGCCCTCCAAAGCTTAAAATATAGAACTATATTGTGCATTTAGACGCTTAACCCTAGGTTAACCTTTTTGGACAGGCCCTTGGGATGAACATTTGTAGAAAGGTTTTCACTTGCTTCCTAGTTTCCAACACAATCTGCTTAACTCAGACAACCTCATTGGCCCCTCCTTTTTCCCCTTCCAATCTCCTCTTCACACAGTGTATTCACTTTATTTTTCTTTTGTTTGAATATGTGCACCCCTCCCATCCTCTATTTTAAGTTGATGTTCATTTTCCCCTAAAGGAACGCTATGGTTTCTACTTCCTTTCTGAAACTGCAAATTATTTTAACAATATGAATTCACTCTGAATTTCTTTGCTATGGGATCGAGGTTACACCTCAGTGATAAGTCAATTTTCTTTAGGAGTTAATGACCAAAGAGCTGCAAAAAGGAAGAAAATTGATATTGGCCATAATGAGGCCTATGCAAGTGGAGTTATAGAAAACAGTGAATAGACTGGAAGTAATGTCATAGTAGAGTATAATTAAAGAGAAAATAATTTGCCTATTCCCAATAGTCAATATCTTTTCAGAGAAAGCTCACTAAGTAGATTTAAAATGTGTTTCATACCACCTTTATATTATTGTTCTCTTTCCCAGGAAACATAGGGCTCTAATCAAAAGGTTTGCATTATAATCTTTACATTAGTCTACAATATAAAAATTACCGTTTATTTTTGGTACAGTTACTACTTTTTCCATTCAACTCATCCCTACCTATCAAGTACTCATGTTAAGGATTTTGTCAGTATGAAAATATATTCACTACCTCAAGCAAGTAGTTGAACATTGAGACAGATTGAAAAGAACATGTATTAGAAGAGATGTATCATAGATATGTGTTCCTTTTCTGTAGATCAAATGATTTATTTCCTAGGTCAGAGAGTGTAACATTCTTTTAAACTGATTCATAGCTGAAAGGTGATAGGCATTGAGGAACAGGTGCTCGCTCCCCATCTTCTTGGTTACACAGAGGGCAATGAATTAGAAAAAGTGAAGGCTTTTCATGGCTCATGGTATTTGAACATGAACACCAAGGTAGACACAACTTGGGGTGTTGATATTTCATCTCTGCTTAGTGTTCAGTTCATCTTCTTCAGAAGCATAAGTGACTTAATGAACTGCTTCTGCTTGGGAGCCCTTAGTTCCAGGGCTTCTTTGGGTTTCAATTCTATTATCTCAGGTTACTAAACTATTCCACATGGTTTTCTAAACTTGATTCCATTGATCTATTGATTGACTGATCAATTGTTGCTGGGAGTTGAACCCAGGCCCTGGTGCATGCTAAACACTTACTCTATTTCTATGAATTGGCTACTGCTTTTAGGAATATTGTTTTCAAGCAGATTGCTTGATATGTTAAAATTTATGCTCTGTTTCAAAATTCTTGAGATACATTAACCTAGTTTTGCTTAAAACACAAGTAACCTTCTCCTTTTGGTCTTGTTTATCACTTAGTTGTATCTAGCAGAGCCCTTAACAGGATAATGGAGAAAACACAAGTGTGATTACTAAAGAAAAGTGACATTTAATAAAATGGTGGCAGTGCCCTTCTCTGGAGGGAATTAAAATTTCTCTTTGTAGTACTGTGTGTGTCTATTATGTGACTATTTTATAAACATGAAATCTAATAAATGGTGGGCAGTTCCCTCTCTACAGGGTGTGAAAATTGTCTCTTCTGGGAATAGTATGTCATATTGTAACAGGTAGTTCTTTCTACTTGGTCAAGATGTTTTCCTAAATTTGCTTAGGGCATTTCAAACTAGTAGGTAAATGCTTTGAATTTAAAAACTCATTCAAGGGCCTGAGCCCTTATCCTTGTGGGAGGATATTTGCTAAAGCATGTATCCAAGTTCTACCTGTCAGTATTTTTCTTCTTTTATCAATGAAGCAGAAATGGAATACAGTCAGACTTTTGTTTCTTTATTGCCGTCAACAATTCAGAAGTATGTGCTGAAAAGTATATTATCTTTTCCTAAGTGGAGCTTGAAATTCTCCAAACTGTGATCCAGAACTGTGCTGCCTTAGCATTGGGTTTGTGGAAGTAGAAGGCTGCACTGAAACTGGTTATGAAAAGTTTCCAATTTAAAAGATTATACATTAAAGTATAATAAAATACAATCGAATCATATCAAAACTCATAAAAAATAAAGCATATCAAAAAGGATATCATAAAAAAAATCAAAACTCACGGTCCTGATCTTGTGAAATCAGAATGATTTATCTAAATATCTTTGTCTTGCCTAATAAATAGCATGACTACTCTGACAGAATCTGTATCATGATGGTGATTATCAAAAAAAGACCATGGTTATTATTAGCACAGTTAATCAATTTAAGATTTTCCTGAAGTATTTTTAATAAATGCAACTTTTAAAATGTAGCACAGAAGCCATATTTTGAAAAAAGAAGGGATATTTTAGAGATGGATAGAGGTCATAGTTATACAACAGTGTGAATTTACCTAATGCCACTGCACTGTATGCTTCAAGCTGGTTAAAATAGTAAGCCTTATGTTAAGTATATTTTACTATATAAAAATGGAGATATAATACGCAACTTACATGAAGAGAAAACAGACATTGCATGGTGTGTTTGTCAGCTTTCCGTCACTATAAGAAATACCTGAGATAATCGACTTGTAAAGAGAAAATGTGTATTTTGTCTCACAGTTTTAAAAATTTCAATCTATGATGTGTTGGCCCTATTGCTTTGGACCTGTGGTGGCACATCACGGAGGGAATTGGAACAGTGCAAAATTGCTTATCTCATGGTCAGGAAGTGAAAAAGAGCGGGAGAGATCAGGCCCCACAGTCCCCTTTGAGAGCCTGTGCCCAGGCACCTAGAGACCTCCCACAAGGAGACCTCCCACAAGGCCTCGCATCCCAGCAGTGCCATGCTGGGGACCATGCCTTTAACACAGAGGTGGGCCTTTAGGGGGAACTTTCCAGATACAAACCCTAACACATGTCAAAAAAATAGATGAAAATGATTCTAAACTCAGAAGTGATTTCTCTATCTAAACATTAAATTTGATTTTTAGATACAAATATATACATTTTTCAGGAAGATAAGTCTGCAAACCAATGAAGTGTAGTGGAACAAATAAATAGAAACAGATTTCACCTTAGGCTGCTATGGAGCTTTTCGGTGTAGTAAGAGCACAGACAGTTTCATTGATTTAACAGTAATTTAATGAGTAATTTCCTCTTTGTGCCAGATGTTGTTCTATGTGTGAGAATGCACCAGAGAACAAATTTGACAAAATCTCTGCCCGCCAAGAACTCTTATGCGACTATCCCAGTTACTGGATAAAGAATGAATGCAGTTATGATTATCTGTCTCTTGTACACTTGGGGAGGAGAAGTGGGGCTGAGTATGTGCTACACATAGTGACTATGAATAGTGACTGTTATGATTTGGAAATGAAATGCTTCCCAAAAGCTCAGATGTTGAAGGTTTCAGAGATGGAACATTGACTCGATAATGAGGGCTTTAATCTCGACAGTGGATTAATTAATTGATGGACGGATAATTGAATAGACTATTGGGAGGTAATGGAAGCTACAGGAGGAGGGGCCTAGAGGAAGTGGTTCATGGGAGGTGTGAAGGCATCTTGTCCCTGCTCCCCTCCTCTCCTTCTCTCTCCCTGGCTGCAGTGAGGTGAGGAACTTTGCTCTGCCGCACCTTCCTCACCCTGATGTTCTGTCTTGTCACACAGTGATGGGGCCAAGCAACCATGGACAGAAACCTCTGAAGCCCTCAGCCAAAATAAGTTGGTCCTCCTGAAGCTGATTGTTTCAGGTGTTTTGTCACAGGGATGGAAAGCTGAGCAACATGGTGGCACTGCTCCTTACATTCTGCCTGTACTAACTCAGCTGAGTGCTTTCATGTTTTCATCATGTCATCTTGTGGTTGAGACTCTCAGGAAGACAGGGTAATAGTAGAGAAGTTTAGCATTAGATAAACAGTTTGAATTTTAGAACACTCTTGTGCGAAAACATGATTATATATTTTTAAAGAGTTGTAGCATTTTATCGTTCTTTGAATGGAAAATGAAAACCCTTCTCTTCTTCCTCTCCTGCCACGTGACATATATATTACCATGAGTTTCTATGTATTGCATTAAGTTAAGAACACAAACCTACTTTAGGGAAAAAGCAGGCCTTGCAGTACATATTCAGTACTGTCAGTTATTCTTGTTGCTTTGAGGGTTTGATATTAATTAATTTTGAAGGACTGTCTTTTCTTTTTCTGCAAAAGGGTCTCACTTTATAGTTCAGTCTGGTCCTTAATTCACTATATAGTCCAGGCTTGCCTCAAACTTGCAGCAATCCTCCTGCCTCAGCCTCCTGAATGCTGAGATTACAGGTTTACCCCACCATGCCCAGCCTGAAGGACTGTCATTGAACTACACAATAAAACCATTAGATAGACCAGCGTTTTGCAAAACTAGGATAGAAAATAGTTTCAAAATGCATTTTCAGCGTATGTTACATGATCTGCCTTCATATTATATGCTTTTCTTTTCAAATAATCTTCTCTCATTAACCAAAAATAATTGAAATCTGATTGTTATTTCTTTGCTTTCATTTTGCTTTGCTTTCACATAGTGTTACATTAAGAAAAGAAAACATTTCCTGAGGTATATCAACTCCTATCAGTTTTCCAAGTTAACTTTAACTAGGGATTTGGGCTACATTGCTTAAGTTATCTGACAAGCTTAAAGTATGTATGTATACAAATATCTAAATGAAATAGGAAAATATAGAGGTAAGAAATAATATCTATTGAAGAGTAAATCCTACTTAAGACATAACTGTTTTAGAATTAGAACCAACGACATGTAACCAGAAATCCCAAACATAAGTTTCTTAAACAAGATGGAACACATTTTTTCACATAAAAGAAACCTGAACTTCATTTCCCAATGGTGTGCTAGTTCCATGTCAGAAGAACCCAAAACCCTTCTTACTTCTTGTTCCCATAACCTGACATAAAGCATCCATTCTTAAGGTCAATGCCTGATGGCTTCTGGGGCTTCAGCCATAACAGCTGCTTTATAGACAGCAACAAAATGGGATATGGGAAGCCACCAGGGACATACTTTTCTACTGAAGCCATTTGTTGGAAGGAGCCTTCCTGGAAGTCTTATGCACCATTGCCTTTTATAACCCTTGGTCAGAACTTAGGCTACATCTGACACAGAGGTCTCTGAGTAATTTAAGCTGTATCATTCCATTGTACCTGGAATAAAATCTAAGTTCTATTAATAGGAAGAGTTGAATGGATATTTGGCAGGC
Organism: Heterocephalus glaber; assembly: GCF_000247695.1. The sequence goes on along the minus strand of NW_004624785.1, from coordinate 6,297,072 downwards.
AAATAGAAATCTCTGCTATGATAGTAAGCTAAAAATAATAATTTCAGCATTAAATATGCTGTTTAATGAATATTCTGACTTACAGTGTCAGAACATCATTTTAAGAAAGAATCAGAACGTAGGCTGAGATGTAGTGGCACATGCCTGTGAACAATAACAGTAAATTGATATTAAGGTCATATTGGAACAAAAAGAAAGCTCCCACTTATTGTTTATTATTTTCACAACACCTTTATGAATTTGGTAAAATGGACATTTTACAGATAGAAAAACTGAAGAGGCAACAAGATGACAAGTAACTTTCCCAAGCATGTCATGAGCTAAGCAGTGGCAGGGCAGCGGGGGGCAGTCTGACTTCTAACTGAGTGCCTCTGAGGCAACCACACAATGTTGTTCCATTTTATAATTCAAACAGTAAATCGGGGTGTTGGAGTTGGTCATCAGGGAATTAAATGTCAACTGAAGGGTCTGTGAAAAATTCTGCCTTTCGAAATTTTTGACTTTTGGGACTTTGTACACATCAGGTAGCACTATGTAGAGAGTTTTTAAAAATATACATTATAAATCACAATGCACACACTCACACTTGCCTTTGAGAACAGTTCTTATATTGTAGGAGAATTTTTCTCTGCATAAGAGAATGTATTCAGAGCACAATGGTGAAGAAATATTACCTACTTGTCTTCAGAAAGCAGCCCTCCACTGAGACCCCAAGCCCAGCCTCAGGGCGATTGAGAGCCAGTGTCTTTGATAACCTGAAGTGTCTGCTTTTTCCCCTTTTTGAGATTCAGTGATGAATTTGAAGTGGAGTTCTACTTCCACTGAAAGAGACAAAATCTCTGCAAGTGTATGTGCGTGTGTGTGTGTGTGTGTGTGCATGCATGTGTATGTGAGTGTGTGTGCATGCATATGTGTGTATGTGAGTGTGCATGCATGTGGCTATAGAGATATTCTGTGCATCTGCTGGGAGTGCTGCCATTGGCAAGGATAGTAAAGTGAGGTGCAGAGGATAGTAAGGAGGGCTTGGATCGTTCACCTAAGTGTGCAAATGCAAACACCCATGGATGTAGGGACTTGCCATCTTGGGAGCACACTGTTCAGCTGGAAATGTTCCCTCTGCACCTCTTCAGCCCTCACAGGCTCAGGTACAGAGCTTGGCTTGGTTCTTCCATCTTCATTTGAATTGCTCTATTAATGAAACTTAGTGAAAAATCACTTAGTCATCAGTGAAAGCATACGCTCTTAATTGTTAGGAATCATTGGTGCATACACATTGTTCTACCTGTGAACAACCACAAACATGTATTTTCTCATGAAGTTTTCTTTTTAGAAAACATCTTAGGCTAAATAATCACAGCCTCTTTCCTTGTTTCTCCTTTCCCCTCAGTTGTGTCTTTTGCCTAATCTGTGTATCCCATCATGTCACAGAAGTGTCCCTGTGGCGGTGCTGTACTATGGGTGGCTCCTGCCTAGCCACTAGCTATGGAGGAAGGAGCAGACCTTCAATCCTGAAAGGGTGCAAATCTGAGCTGTGGAGTCTTCCTGGATCCTGAGTGCTGTATGTGAGATCTACGAACTCAGGGAGCCTCACACATGACAGTAGCATGCCTCAGTACTGTTTTTCATTATTATCCTTTCCCCCATCCCAAGACAGAAATTGAACTGAATTGAACTGAGTTTGATGAGAACAATAAAATACTAAGTAATATCCCACCAGCTAGGGTGAGCTTGGAAGACCATAAACCACTGTAATAATAAACTTCTTGATCTCCAGAATTAACTTTTGCTCCTCAGAGATAATAATTACCCTGATAAGATATATGCATTCATGTAAGATGTCCACCACTTTTATGATCACAAATCATTGAACAACATGACTTACATATGTGCGGCCTAAGTGTTCAAATGTTTACAAACTTATGGAAACCAGAAGAATGTGAGTTCTATAGGCAAAAATTTGTATCCATTTTGTTTGCTGTTATATTTCCTGACCTAGAACAGTGCCTGGAACATCACAGATACTTGTGAAATATTTTTCAATGGCATTTGGTTAATAAACATGCAAATTAATAAATGCATTATTGATCCCAGTATTTGGGGGTTATTAAATACTTTTTCAATCAAGACTCACTAAAGGAATTGTGTTACTTACTCTTTCATTAGTAGGACAAAATACAATATCCATAATGTAAATGAGGAGAGGTTTACTTTGGCTTATGGTTTCAGAGGGCAAAGTTTCCATGGCAAACGTTCTGTCTCCATGCAGAAATAGCATGGTGGAAGACTGTTCAACCCATGGTGGCTAGGGAGCAGAAAGAGAAAAAGAAGCTAGGGACAAGAATCTGCTCTTCCAGGTCACTCCCCAGTGACCCACATCTTCTGACTAGATTCTTCCTCCTAACAGCCCATTCAGCTATGAATCCATCAATCAACTAATCCTCTTACAAATAAAGCACCTCTATAATTGAGTCAATTTCTAAAAGCCCCACCTCTAAACATAGGAGACTTTGGGAGCACATTTTAAATCTAGGCCATAGTCTAGGAGGGCATTAGGAATAAGTCCTCCAACTTTACTGATGTTCAAATGGAGTCTCCACACTTAAAAAAAAAGTGTAGAGAAACACTGCCTCTGTGAGACCATAGCATGTTTGGAAATACCAGCTACAAATTTCATTTCTGAATTTGTGTTTGTATCAGTATCCATTGAATATGCTATAAGCATGGCACTGTTCTAGATGCTTGGAATACATTGAGTCCTTCCTCTAAGGTGCTAAAGTCTATAGAGGAAATAGGAAAAAGCCAAACACAATAGACCAGTTGACTTCTTATTCATGGACGCTGACGGGAGTGTGAACAAAGGAAAACAAGAACTAGAGACCTTGGAGCAGGGCTACTGAGGTGGATGAATGGTCAGGTTAGAACAGAACCCATAATGGCAGTTGTGGGGGGAGGTGAGAGAGCTGGCCACTGGAGGTGGCAGCATTCCACACCAAGGGCCAGCAGAGGCAGTTCTAGAATATTCTAAGAACAGGAAGGGGGCCAGTATGACTGGAGCAGAGGGATGTAAGAATGGGAGAAAATGTATTCAGAGAGGTAGAGGGTAGGAGGTCATGAAAGTCCCTGCAATTATGATTTTGTTTTTTATTCTGAGAAAAAAGGGGACTCATGGCAGGACTTATGTTTTACTAGCATACCCTTTGCTGCTGTGTTGAAAAAAGACCTAAAGGGAGCCAAGCACTAAGACAAGGAGGGCAGTGAGGAGCCTTGTACAGCAACTTGGGTGAGAAATAAAGTTCTGCCAAGGGTGGCAGTAGAGAAGCAATAAGGGAGGATCATATGTGGAACATATCCTAAGATAGAGCTGACTGGATCTCCCTGATGGGCTGGGTATAGTGTGTTTTGGCCTGCAGAGTTGAAACAGAATTGCCAACAACTGATCTGGGGAAATCTACAGGTACAAAAGTGTTTGAAGAGGAAAAGTAGTTCAGGATTGGCCATGCTGAGTTTGAGATGGTTTAGCAAACCTGAGTGGAGTTGTCCACCACTTGAAAGTGGGTATGGACATGGTATAATGTTGTATATCCTCACCACAGAAAGGATTAATGAGATCACCAATGGAACAAGTGTAAAGGGAAGGAGAAAAGACCAAGAACTGAGACCCCGATGCTCAGATATTAAGTCAGGGAGAGGAGGAGGACCTGGCAATGGAGGGTGACATGGAGTTCATCTCACAGTGGAATTTTGAAATAAATATAAAAAGAAAAAAATAATTAACCATGTCAAATGTTGCTGTTAGGCTAAGTATCATGAGAATGGTAAGTGTTCATCTTATCAAGAGTAGTATCAATAGAGGGAAGGGTGGAGGGATAATTTCAATGAGTTCTTGAGAAAATGGGAGGGAGGTAGTTGGGAAAATTAAGTACAACCAATCTTTCAAAGGAGGGAGAAAGAAGGATAGCTCCTGTGATATCATCAAGAAGACAACAGAGTGGTACTTGGTGCACAGAGGAGGGATTGTCTCCAAGAGGAGTGTAGGTAGGAAAGTTGAGTAGGGATACAATGCTCAGGGTGGGGTGGGCTATGTGGTTATATGGATGTTCTCTTCTGAATGCTTCAATTCTTAGGAATTAGGAACAAAGTCATTGGCTCAGAGTGAATATAGGAGAGATGTGAGAGGCTGGGGTGACAGGAGTAGGTGCAAAGTGATCTTCCAGGAGAAAAAGGAGAGGAAATGGATCAAGATAGATGCCGTATTTGGGGCCCACTTGATATTTTGGTGCTGGAGATGTAAATGTGTCTTCTTCAGTCAGCTGCATGTATAACTAGCAGAGAGTTGGATTTAATCTGAGCAATAGCTCTGGAAAATGAGTAGGATCAATGAAGAGAAGGACTGCACTGCACATAAGAGGAGATTTGAATGAATGCCCCTGGAAAAATAAGTAGGGGAGGAGGGAGAGTGTACTTCTAGTAGGTAGGGGGGAGTGATAGTGAGTAAGATCCATGAATGATGACTCCCTTATATCAGGATCAGGAGCTCTTGCATCTTGCAGGATTTCTGTGGCTGCAAGGGCATCCCTGAAGTCAAGTTCTGCATGGATTCTTCAAACCTGTGCATGTTTAGGGTTCTGCCTTCTCTGAGGCTCCCTGGGAGGCTCATAAGATAGCTTTCCTGTAGTTGCTTAAAGCTGAAGTGGGTTATCCAAGCACATCTAGCTCTACTCTGTCTTCCCTGAGGATACCACCAGAACTGCCAAGTGGGTTTCTGCTCCACTCTCCTCCACCTACTTTGGGATGATCCCAACTGTCAGTACATATCCCAATTGTGAATGTTGGTCTCCTGGTTAATGTCATTTCCTTTCAAATAGAACTTTGTACCATCAGAATCCTACCAGAAATTCAGTGGTGATTGAGATTTCTTTCCCATACAAATCAAAGCCCCAATCAAGGAAAAAGGCCAAACCACACCAACTAACCAAAGAAAAGTATGTGACTTTCTACCACAATCTCTTCCCACACAGAATCCTTTTGGCTCACATCTCTCTGAAATTTTATAATTATGTGCCTATTTTCACTCAGCGTGCTGGGCACATACTCAGTGGACCCTTTCAATTTCTTGTTTCTTGTTTGTTTTTTTTGTAGTGGGGGAGTAGCAGAGCTACCATCTTAATCATTTTCCCATTGCTGAGACACAGTGTCTCACACCCACAGCTTAAGAAAAGAGAGGGTTAAAAAAAAAAAGAAAAGAAAAGAGAGGGTTTAGGTGACTGGCTCCAAGGCAGAAAAAGTACACTGGAAAAATGTGCAGGAGAAGAGGTGCTCACATCATTCACTGTGGCCAGGAAGCAGAGAGTGAAGAGAGGAGCTGGGGAGGGAGACATACCCTTCCAGGTCACATCCCAGTCTTCTGTCCAGGCCTTGCTTCTTCTTTTTTTTTTGGTACTGGGGATCAAACTCAGGACCCTGTGCTCGCAAGGGAGGCAGCGCAGGCCCTTCTTCTTAACAGCACATTCAGCTATGGATTTGTCAGTGGATTAATGCACGGATAAGTATAGCACCCCCATGATCCAATCACTTTCCAAAAGCTCCACTTCTGAACACATGAGACTTTGGGGGACATTCTCTGTTATAACTTTTAAACATTTCTTCAATTTTATCTTCCAGTTATTTCCATGAATTTTAAAAGATTGCATCTGGCTTATTTTTACTTTCCAAGAGATATTTTTTGTTTTCTAAACATTACTTTTAACCACATATAAAATAAATTATATGTGCACACATATATTTTTGTCTAGATTTTGTTATTGTTGTAGTGTCATTTTTAGCTCTTTGATGATATTCATGCTAGGTTTATAAAAACACTCATCTTCTGTTCCCCAACTCCCCCCTCTTCCTTCTTTCTTTCCCTTTCTCCAGTCTTCCTTTTATTATGCTCTTGGTTTGGAGGCTTATCATGAATAATTAAGCCTCTGTTCATTTTTAACCATGAGGAACTAAAAATGCTGACTGGAACTATGAGTGCAATTTGAGCAGGGATTGTGGAGTAGTGAGTGCGTCTCATTTCTCTGTCATCTCTGAGACTGATTAATTTTTTCCAGTGTACAATTTTCCACTCTTTCCCACAGGTGAAGGCGTCATTGTCTGTTTTATAGAAGTGAAAGTGAGGATAGAGTGACCCCATCATCCAAAATACAGATTCATTCATTTGCTTGTCTTCAGTCTTTAAACCTCCACATCACACACATACTTGGTACCAAAGTATAAAACCTCTTAGATTATGTTTCTCCAGAAAATAAAACTCAAGTTATTCAGACTTTTGACCATTTTCATCTATTTTTTGATCAAGCTACTTATTTTCTTGCTATTGAGTTGTTTGAATATATATGAGTACAAATGTATATATATATTTATATTTAATTTATTTTAATATATATACTTTAGCTGCTATTAGGTATATGATTTGCAAAATGTTTTAGAGTGACATAATTTTGTCTGTTTTTGCTTTTGTTGCCTATGTTTTCAAGGTCAAGTCCAAAAAATCCCTTCCCCAGACCATTGTCATGGAGAATTTACCTTATTTTTTCTCCTAGTAGTTTTACAGTTTCTTGTCTTACGTTTAAGTCTTTAATTCATTTGGAGTTGTTTTTTGTATATATGGTTTTGTATATATGGACTTATTTCATTGTCTGTCATATGAATATCCAGCTTTCCCAGCACCATTTGTTAATAAAGTTGTCCTTTCCTGATTCTGGGTTGTTGATACCTTTGTTGCAAATGAATTGGCTATAAATATGTGGGTTTATATCTGGGCTTTTAAACTTGTTTTATTTTAATCATGCTTTATGCTAGTGCCATGCTTTTTTTATTCAGTAGCATTGTAACATATTTTGGAATCAAGGAGCTTTATTTAGTTTTGTTCTTTCTACTCGAGATTGTTTGTGCTAATTGGGTTCTTCTGTGTTTCTCAAGAAATAAGGAATTGTTTTTCTATTTCTATGGAAAATATCATTAGAATTTTTATAGGGACTGCACTGAATCTATAAATTGCTTTGGGTATTATAGATGTCTAACACTACTAATTCTTTCAGAATATGAACACAAGATAGCATTCCATTTAATTTTTTTTTCTTCATTCTTTCATCAATGTTTTATAGTTTTCAGTGTATGGGTCTTTCACATCTTGGTTAAATTCATCATTAAGTTTTCTTTTGGTAACTATTGTAAATGGGATTGTTTTCCTAATTTCTTTCTTGGCTAGTTTGTTATTAATGTATACAAATGTTAGTGATTTTTGTGTGTTGATCTTGTGTCCTGTGACTTTACTGAATTTATCAGTTCTAACTGGTGGAGTCTTTAGGATTTTCTCTAAATAAGATCATGTCATCATCAGAGACAGCTTTACTCCTCTGTTTTCTTAATTATGTGTTTACAAACAGTCTTGTTGAAAATACTGAAATAATGAAGAAGTTTATATATCAAAGGGAAAAGCTATGTTGTTTCACTCCTGCAAAATTACCTCTGAGTAGGTGGGCAAAGTTGAAGAGTTTTGGACATTTACACACACACACATAATTTATTTCTACACAGTTGGGGTCATCTAACATCTTATCCAGAACTTGCTGTTTATCAATTAAGATTCTGTGACCACATTTCAAAGCTATGATATACATCTGTAAGAATTTTTCAAGCCTGCTATAATTTTAAAACATCTTCCTTCCTTTATATACATATGTGTATAAAGTAGTTGTTTTCTTATTTATTTGAATCTATTTGTTGAGCTTTAAAAATTATATAAACAATGAGAGCAAATGTTAAACAAATTTAGTGTAGAAGGCTATATTTCAAAAGCAAAAGTTCCTCTTCTCCTATCTACTCCCAGTTTCATTACCTGTAAGGTTATCCTTAGAGAATCACATAATGCATATATTTTTACCTATTTATGATTTGACCGTTTCTATCACCTCATTATTGAAGCCAAGGAATTTAGCATATTTATCTTTCCTTTCATTTTCTTATCCTCTAATTATTGATTTTTGTTATAGTTTTTCAGCTCACCCATTATTAAATAAAACACTTAAATTTACATTTTTGTTCTATCAATTTAAGGGGTTTCTTGTAGTGGTTACTTTTAAGAAATGAACAAGTTTGCACATTTGCCCTTCCGTCCAAATCTCTTTCTCTTCCTTTTTCCCCCTAGATTACTGCTTTTAGATGGACAAGGTTTATAATCACTATTCTGTTATTATAAGAAATAGTTCATAAATGTATTTCTTTACGTAAAAGTTCATATGGTTAACTTTCACAACATTATTATACAAGTATCATGACCATAATGAACAATGAAACGCAAGGAGGCTTCTTAAAGTATAGAGGTCATTTCTTCAGAATAAAACTCAGCAGCCATTGATTTTTGTATCACACCTCATCTTTCTTAGATTCCTTTTATATAGGGGGAGTATGTCCTTGAGTAATTTTTTCAGAATGGGTTTGTGAATTGTAAACTTTTTAATCTCTCCTGTGTCCAAAGAATTTGCCTTCCTATTTGCTAATAATTTGAGTGCATATTAAATTCTAAGTTCAAATTCTTTTCGCCTTAAAACTTTGAAGATACTGCCCCTACATTCTAGAATCTGTTGCTGATAATGAGAAATTCCAGTGTCAGCTGGAGTCATCTTCTTTGGAGTTGCTTTCCTTGTTCTTCTAGGAAGTTTTTCCTTATCCTCTAAATAATGAAACTCCGCTGTCAAATCTTCAGGTGCGAGTGTTGCTTTCATTTAATCTTATCGGTCTTTAATACGCTTTTCATTTAAAATGCAAAAACTGCATTTTATAGCTCTGTGAAATTTTGTATGATATTTTGATATTTTTGCTCTTTATTATCTCCATTCCTTCCTTCTTGACCATCTTTTTGACAAATTTTCAGTCCCTGTGAATCTTCTATGTCTGTGAGATTATCTGTTATATTTCTGTCTTTGTTTGCTCCATGCACATTGAGGATACTCTGGACTGGACACCACCTGCAAGATCTTCAGTCATGTCGATTTTATTTTTCAGTCTGTGTGTTTTTATTTTCCATTTTGGCAATGATAGTTTTAATTTCTAAGAATCTGTTTTCAGTATTCTACTTTTTTCCCCAAGAAACTTTACTTTTATATCCTACAACACCTGGAAAAAATTCACTCTTATTTGCAGGTAATCAGAACATTGAGTGCAAAACATGATGGGATGACAGTTAAGCTGGATTGTCAGTTTGGTTGGCTGTAGAGAAATGCAGGGGGACAGTAAAAGACATTTCTGATATCTGGGTGGATCATGGAGGAGTGACCATGGACTTGACCTGGTTATTGGCTCCTCCATCTCTGGCCTTGTTCGCCTGCACTGTTTCATGGTTACCATGAACTGAGCAACTTTGTGCTGCCCCATGCTTCCACCATGATGTTACTGTCTTGGAGTCAGTCAATCATGGACTCAAGCCCATGAAATTATGGGCCAAATAAACCATTTTCTCCTTTAAGTTGTGGATTTGGATATTTAGTCCCCCAGCAATGAGAAAGATAACTAATACAATGGGATAAATGTTTGGTTGTTGTTTTCAGGTCTCTTCTAGGTCCAGCGGCCATCACCTGCATCATCATTGCCTACTCTCTACCCTTCATCACCACCCTTAACTCCCAGGTTCATTTTTGTCATCACTCTTTGTAATTGGACCAGAAAATTTCACTTCATGTTGTCATTGCTCACATCTCCAGTGGCAATTCTGCTTTGCATTTCCTTATTTAGAATAAGGTGAGAAGTAAGGACTGAGAAGGGAAAGAATTCAATACTACTACATTCTTTTTTCATTGCAGTTTTCTCTTGTTTTATAGATGTAATAAACTGTTGCAATCTGTCTGAGAATGGAAAAGAGAATATTTAAAATATTATTCTATTCCAAGAATTATCTTTACTGTATTTTTTTCTTGATTTATTATTATTTCCCTCTGTCTTTTCTTTCTTGCTTTTGGTTTTCTTCCCATGTCCAGTGGTCATGGTGTTCTGTTTTCATTATTCATTCTTGTTAATCAGAGTCAAGGTTGGATAGGCAGCTGGTCAATGCTTTCACTGTGGTGTATGAATCTGTTCACCTGCCATGTCTCGCCCCACCCTGGGTGAGCTGATTTGGTTCCTGACCAGTGGGTAGAACACTTCCTCTTACAGGCAAACCTTTGTATTGATGCTTGGAGCAAGCAGGGGAACCAATAAAGAAGACTTACTCTCCATGGCCTTGGTCAGTGTTGTCTTTTTGATTAATTTCTTCTCACTTTCTTTAATGCAGATCTGGTATTTCTTTGTCTCTGTCTGGCCTCAAAAGCCTTGGGCATGAAATTCCCTTGTTTGGATCCCCCAGCTTTAGCAAGCAGAGTGGCTTTGCATGGAGGCTAAAGGCCCAGGTTTATTAGGACAAATGGGGAAAGGATGCAGTTCTCCAAGCTTTTCCCAGTGCAGTGTTTTAATGTATTTCCATGACAAGTGCTCCAGGGGATGTTTTTTGTTTAAGAACTTTTGGCTTCTAGGAAGGACTTTGTTCCTTTCGGTGTACGAGTTATGGCTTCTTCTCTTTCTACTTCTAGTCCATTCCATTTGCATCCTACCTTAGAAAAGAGAAAGAGGAGGTAAGTAGGTGTGGTCTGCCCCTTTTCTTGAACCAGAAACCCATCAGAGTTATATTAAATAAGATTTTATATTTATACCAATTTGTTATTAGCATTTGGACCCACACATGCCTTGATAAACTTGTAATCAAGAAATGGTCATTGTTTTCAAGAGGAAGCAAAAGGAAGTTCTGTGTTGCAAAATGCTTTCAAATACTTTTCTAAATGAACCATTCAGATATCCAGCAAACATGAGCCCTGCAAGGGAATGTGTATATGCACATGCATGCACACCTGCACACGTCTGCACGTCCCCACCCCATGCACCGAGCACCTTGCCAAGAACCTCTCACCTAACCATTCCTGAAAATGCAGTCAGGTGTGGGTGGTGGCTGTAATTTTGCCATTTGCAGTGCCAGTGGCCATGGTAGCAATCTGATAGGAGCCTGCCATGGCAGCAATAAGAGTGGCATGTCCAATCAGCAGGAAATACATTTTTCTACCACTTCCCCCTCCTCTTGGTGCAGAAAGATCCCTTAAACAGCAGTGGGATCAGTTTTGGCTGACTTCCTTTCCTTTTTTCCATTGTGAAACATAAACACCTTAGGCATTGTGTCATTTTGAGATGCTGGAGCTCAGTGACATCCCTCTAAACTCACTTTCTCACCCCAGTCCCCTAAGTCTCTTCTATGCTCCTTTGTTAGTAGCATGTCTTTCTTCACATCTGACTTTCTTTTTAAAACATTACTTATTATTTTCCCTGATTTTAAATTAGTTTATTCATTGTCTTCTTTGTGTGTCCCTTCTTCCCTGATGACATTGATATTGTTCAATTCCTGCCCTCCTGGACTCTTGCACTAGGCTCTTTGCTGGGCTTTTTACCTTCTAGTTGGTTCTGCTTATTATGTGTACCTTCTGTCCCCAGAGAGTACTTTCTGATGCATGGCTCTGAGAGTGATCACATTGGACACTTTTCATAGGAAGAATTCCTGTGTTGTGCTTAGTGCTGGGTTTTAAAAAAAATTAAAACAGGCCAAGGACACACAGCCAGGGAGAACAGAGGCTAATGAAGACTTGCATTCTGCCTGCCTCCTCCTCCACTGACCTCCAGCATCTCTCTGCCTTTCTGCCATGGCATTTGAGGCCGAGGACACTTGCATGCATGAAGCTCTCTCAGGAGCATTCTCAAATTTTGTGAAAGCAAACAGAGCATTTGCAGGGAAGCAAATCCCTTCTAGATTGCTTTTCCCTGGGTGCAGGTAAATGTGGTATGGATGGCAGCACAGAAGTGATGCTTATTGCAATGCGGCTCCTATCTCTCCGATTTTGCAAAGCCCAGCTGAGTTAATTAGAAAAAGGTTACAACAGGCAGTACCATGAATCTTGTCTAGTTTATAGTTTACAGGGAATCATTTATGCTTTAATATTAGTAATGGATTACATGGGGGAACATTGAACAACTGACCAGGATGCCATGCATTTGAAGAAATGGACCTGCTGTTACAGGCAGCTACCTTTCCTCCTATTCTCCATTTGACCCTGTCCCTTTTCCCCCTCGCACACTCTGCACTCTGCACTCCATCCTAACCAGAAGACTTCCTGTTCTGTTGATTCACTGTTTGCTTCCCCCTTACCATTATCTCCTCTGCTAGCCCAGTTCTGTTTTTCAAATTCTTCAAGGCCATACTTTTTTTCTGACAGTCCCAATCTCTATCCAAATGCAAATCCTTGGTTCTGGCTCAGGTTTGTGTCTTTATTATGGTTTCTTCCACCTATTTCAGAGTTGTGAGTAGTTATATATTATTTCTTCCATACTGTAAGTATGTTTCATTCATTTTTGTACCCCATGTAGTGCCTAGCCTAGTACCTGGCACACCATAAATAATTGGTAGATGCTTGTTGACTGAACTTACCTTACATTTTTACCACATATTTTTCCTGACTAGTAGAGGCTGTAATATGGGAGTAGAATAGTGCTAACTGTTAAATGTGGTTAATGTTCTTCATGGAAAATAGATATTAATACAACCATATGAAGATCTTATTTAATCTTTATAACACCTCTGACACAGGCACCTGTTTTCATCATACTGAGGAGGAACAGGCTGAGAGGGATTGAGTGAAAATGTTCAGGATGCATTAAGAAGCATGTGCAGCTTGTTTTTTTTTCCTGAGAGGTAAACAAGTTACAGAATACAACAGGATTTCAAGTTTACTCCCGTATTGATAACTTGGCTAATCAGAGGGTTAGGAGAGGTAGGTAATCTTGCTCTGGAGCACAACAGGGAATTCCCCCCAAGTAACTCCCTAGGCTGAGTGTCTAAGACACACAATGCTGTCCTAAGCTGTCATGTTATCAAGTGATATTATTTCCTTAGTGTCTGCTATGTCACTAGCACCAGCCCATACTGTCTACTCCTTTCTTTTCTTGCTCTTTAAAAATGGGTTCTGAGTTATCATAGCTTTTTGAAGGCTTCTAGAAGTAAGACAGTTTCATAGGCGCTCCAATGAGTGCATCTTGTTGATAGAAAATGCAGTTTGTATGCCATAAACACTCTGGATGTTTCCTAAAGAGAAAAAGGACCAGTAAAACTCTACTCCGTAGATTTCTCAATTCTCAGATGTTGTTAGGCCCACAATTCTTTTTTCCTTACTTTGGATACCTAGCCAGGTTGTTTGCTTTTCAGTTTTCATCATTGATTAGAAATAGGAGTCAGCAAACTTTTGCTTTAAAGGGCCAGGTAGTAAATGCTTTGGGTTTTCTAGTATTCAGTCTCTATCATACCTCTTCAGCTCTCCATTATAGCACCAAAGCAGCCACAGATAATATGTAAATGAACAGACATGGCTACATTCCAATAAACTTTTATTTAACAACTGTAGGAGCAGCCCGGCTGTAATTTTCCAGGCCCTGATTTAAAACAAAAACAAAATGTTCTATGCCCATTAGATACTACCTAGGTTTGATTCTGAGTTTTCTGTATTTTTCTAAAACTTGCTAGGCAGGAAATGACTAAATTGATGACACAACGATCTAATTTAATCATCAAAATAATAGTGGTTGACACTTATTGGGTGTTCACTATGTGTCAGGCACTCCGGTAAATAGTGTAATTGTTTAATGTGATTTATAAAGCAAATACTGTTACCGGTATATTCTTCATTTGCAGTTGAGGGAACTGAATCACAGAGAGTTTAAATTGGCCGCCAGTCATCTTATGTCATTGATGTATTGAGATAGATGGTCTGCTGCAGGACCTGTGAGCTTCTATACAGATTGCAATGCTAGTGAATTGAGAGGAAAGACCACACATAGGACTCAAAATGAGAAAAATGGATTTATATCCTTTCCCAACTATAAAATTATTAGTATACTAGCCATTGCCCTTCTAACCATAGAGATTCCTGTGACAATAAAAGGTTATAATGAATGTACTTTATGAACGGTAAACACTATGCAAATGTTAGTTATTAGTTTGCATTTGGATATATCTTAGCCTTTCTTTTTTCTATGTGAAGTTTTTAAAAAATTAAGAGAAGCACTGAAGTTCTTGAAACCAGGAAAAGGATTTCAGGGGTGTTGACATCTAAGACCATCTTCACAATTTTGCTGCTTAGTTTACTCAATCTCTCTCTGCCCTAGCAGCACTAACCTTTCTAAGTATTTGACTTGTTATTGTTGCTTCTAGGCCCATCTTGCTACTGATAAAAGTGGATCATTCATTTCTCCCCATCTCTTGGCTATGCTGAGCAAGATTAAACCTTTTTTCTTAAATTAATTTTATTGGTACATTTTAGGTATACAATATAATGACATTCATCATTGGGAATTTGCACCTTTACATAATCTCTCTTGGTTCTTATTTTTTCCCCCTTCCCCTGCCCTCCCTTCATCCCCTCCATCT
>NW_004624785.1:6255977-6279804 GCF_000247695.1 Heterocephalus glaber | reverse complement strand
TTTCATTCCTAATTGCATGGATTTGGGCCTTTTCTTTCCTTTTCCTGATAAGGTTGACTAAGAGTTTATCGATTTTGTTTATTCTTTTGAAGAACCAACTCTTGGATTCATTGATTTTTTTTTGTATCATTCTCTTAGTCTCCATTGCATTGATATCTGCTCTGATCTTTATAATTTCCTCCCTTGTATGAGCTTTGGATTTGTCCTGCTTTTCTTTTCTAGAAGCTTCAGCATCAGTTTGTTCAGTTGGGCTCACTCTGTTTTCCTAATATAAACATTCACTGCTATGAATTTCCCTTGTAAGACTGCTTTCATTGTGTCCCACAGATTGTAATATGTTGTATTGTCTTTGTTATTTAATTGAAGGAACTGTCTGATTTCTTCTTTAATTTCCTCTGTGACTCATTGGTTATTCAGGAGTGTGCTGTTCAAATCCATGTGTTTATGAAATTCTTGCCGTTTATTTTGCCATTGATCTCCAATTTCATCACACTATGGTCTGATAATATACAAGGGATAACTTCAATTCCTTTGCACTTACTTAGACATGTTCTATGAGCAAGTATGTGGTCTATTTTGGAAAATGACCCATGTACAGCTGAAAAGAATGTGTATTCTGATTTTGTGTGGTGGAACACTCTGTAAACATCTGTTAAGTTCATTTGTTCAAGAGTTCAGTTGAGTCCTAGTATTTCATTACTTATTTTTTGTCTAGTTGGTCTACCTATTTGTGACAGTGGGGTATTGATGTCCCCCACTACTATTTTATTGGTGCTTATTTGATTTTTCATGTCCGTTAGTATTTGTTTTATATAGTTGGGCCCACTAGTGTTTGATGCATATATATTTATGGTTGTCATCTCTTCCTGTTGGATTTTCCCTTTACAAGCTTGCAGTGTCCTTCTTTGTCTCTCTTGATCATTGTTGGTTTGAAGTCCACTTGATCTGCAAAGAGGGTAGCTACTCCTGCTTTTATTGGGGTTCCTGTTGCATGGGGTATTGTTTTCCACCCTTTAACTTTCAGACTTTGAGTTTCTTTTTGAATTAAGTGTGTTTCTTGTATGCAGCATATTGTTGGATCTTGCTTCTTGACTCATTCTGCCAGTCTATTTCTTTTGATTGGTGAGTTGAGACCATTAGCATTGATGGTTAGAACTGATACGTGTTGACTTATCCTTGTCATGACTTTTTCTTTTTGTTGGATTCTCCCCCTTTGCATTTAATTTCTTGTCATGCTGATGGATTCTTTCTCTTGGGCTTCCTGGTGATCCTTGTTGTGTTTTCCTAGGGTATTGTCTAAAAGTTTTTGGAGCACTGGTTTGGTATTCATGAAGTTCCTTAGGTGCTCTTTGTTATGAACGAGTCTTATTTCTTCATCCATTTTGAAAGATATTTTTGCAGGGTAAATCAGTCTGGGTTGGAGGCTGTTAGGGCTTGGAATACATCACTCCAAGCTCTTCTTGCCTTGATGGTTTGTGTTGAGAAGTCTGCTGTGATTCTGATAGGCTTTTCTTTGTATGTGATTTCTTTCTTTTCTCTAACTGCTTGTAGAATTTTGTTCTTCTGTTGGGTTTCTGGAATCCTAACTATTATATGCCTATGTGTAGATTTTTTTTGATTAAGGCTAGCTGGAATCCTATATGCCTCACTTATCTGTATGTCAAGTTCTTTCCCCCTGCTTGGGAAGTTTTCTGCCAGCCTTCGGTGAACAGTTTTTTTTTATGTCATCTGCACCCTCTCCTGTTTCTTCATTGACTCTGATCAGTCTTATGTTATTCTTCTTTGCATCGTCTAGCAGCTGCTGGATTGATTTATTGTGATCCCTTACAATTTTAATGAAATTTTTCTTTTCCTGGTCACTAATTGCAATTTTATCTTCTATATCTGAAATTCTATCCTCACATTGGCTCATTCTGCTGTGTAAACTTTCAATGGAGTTTTCAGTCTCCTGGAAATCTGTTTGCATCTGTTTTATGGGTTCTATTTGTTTCTTATGTTGGGATTCCATCATGTTCCTCAGCTCCTCTTTTTTTAATCTGTGTCCTCTCTAGATTTATTAATCATGTCTTGCACTGTGGGCACAATCTCTGCTGTTATCTGGGAAATTATTTCTGATTTCATTTTTTTCCAGATCCTCTTTTGTTGTTCAGGGAGTTCAGGTGGTTGAGTATCAGATTGTTCCATCTCATTTCCCTTTGAGGTTGCTTTAGGTGATCTGGAAATCTGGTTTTGAGACTTGTTTACTAGTCTTCTCATTTCCATGGTGTGTGTGTGTGTGTGTGTGTGTGTGTGTGTGTGTGTGTGCTGTTGGTGCCTGTGCAGCTCACCTCCTTGGTGCTGGGGTAGGTGGGCTCTATTCTTCAGCCAATTAAACCTTTTTTCAAAAGGACTTTTCATAGATTACTTAAGCTAGGTAGAAATGAAGTTGGTGAAAGTGATTCCAGGATGCAAAGAGTCAGTCACCTTTGAACAGAGTCCAATTTTATGATTTGAATTCAACTAAGTTTTGCTAAAGATTGATGTGCAGGTCATAGTTTTGAGGTACCTATGTCCTAGTTCCTTCCTTCCCCTCTGCATGGCATCTGGCTGAATGTTAGTAGCTGTTGATGTAAAATAACAATTTTGCTTTAAAAAAAATAAGAACATATCTAAGTCAAATATGAGTGAGCATGGCCCAAGAATACATATTTGAGTTATCCTGAATGACATGTTCCTCTTCAGAAAATGTCACATGAACATTTGTGACAGAACAAAAGTCACAGAACACTGTATTTATCGGTGATATTGTAGGGAACATTGAGTAAGCAGGGTATATATAGCAAGGCAAGGAAATCTCTCCTATAGGATTCAGATGTTATGATACTGAATTCATAGCTTTTGGGTTGGCAAAGGTTAGAGATCGGTGTAACTATAAATTCTGTCTTAGTTACTTTTCTCTCATTGGTGAGCAAAAATACCCGACACTCAAAGTTGAAGGGAGAAAGGTTTATTTAGCCTACAGTTTGTAGAGGTTTCAGTCCATAATCAGTTCCCTCCAAGGCAGGGTGGCATGGCAGATAGGCATCGTAGAGGAGAAATAGTTCATGGTGGCCACAAGGTAGCAAAGCAACAAGTGGTGACCACAGCTTTTCTATCCTTTATATCTTATTTAGGCTAATTAGGGTAGGTGGCACTCATGCCCTAAATCCTAGTGCCCTTGAGCCTAGCATTTCACCATGAATCAATTCCAACATCACACACTCTAGATCCAGCCACCTCTGAAAAAGCCCTACCTATGACTGCATGAGGTGCTAGGGGGACATCTAGACACAGGCCATAGCAGATTCCACAACTTACATAGTAGTCAAGAGGCTCTTGAGTCAGATTCAGAGGTTGGTAGTAAATGTCTATTCAGAGGGACTAAAGATAGTCCAAGAAAACTTTGATACATTAATGATCTCCAGCATTCCACCTCTGCAAAATCATGATGTTCTAGTCATCCAAGGTCAAACAGTCTGCAGGCTTTTCAATACAGATGGGGCTTCTTTAGAGAACTATAGTTCACATAGCTTAGTCATGGTGATTTAATATCCCACATCTCCCCAAGCACAAAGTTGAAAAATGAAAAGAACCTTGAATACTGTTCCTTTTCTACCCCAGCAAGTCTTTTACAATATTGTGCATAGTAAACTCTTTCTTTATTTTCTCCTCAACTCTCTTTTCCTTCTAATAGGTGTATAACAATTTACTGTATAAGTCAGTGTTCTTCAGGGAAAGAGATTTACTTATAAGAAATTGACTCCTGCACTTGTAGCTATGCAAGTCCGATATCTGTAGGACAGGCTCACAGGCTGAAAACACAGGCTGAGGGTTTGCAGTCTTGAGGCAGAATTCCTTCCTAGAGAAACCTCAGTCTCTGCCTGTAAGGCCATCAACAGATTGAGCCTCTCCCACCCTCTGAAGAGCAATCTGCTTTACTTAATGGCTATTGATTGTAAGTTAATTACTTCAGACAAACATTTGTACCACAACAGATAGTCTAGAGGTTGACTTGCAACTGAATACTACATAGTCTTAGCCAAGTTGATGCCTGATAACTAGCCATCATCCTTTTAAAGATTTTTAAAAATTTATCTCATGTTTGTAGTACATATATTTTACAATCTTCTTGGGGAGTTGATACATGTACATAATACAGTTTCCTTTTTAAAAAATCCCCTTCCCTTCCCTTCCCCTCCCTCCCCTCCCTCCTCCACTAATTCCCATTTCCCCTTTCTTTCCTATTGATATCATTCATCTTAGTTCATATTTATGGCATATAATGTCCACATTCATTAAGATTATTGGGATCATATACATGGTGTACCTTCAGTCTACATATTTCTCCATCCCTTGCCCCTCACCTCTCATTGTTGGTCCCCTGGACTCCTTCCTATCTGCAAGAGGTCCATCCTCTTGTCTCTTTCTATCCTTCCTTTGTTTTTCTCTTAGTTTGTACTTTGCCTTCCTCAAATGAGGGATACCTTATGGTATTCAAGCTCACTCAACATTATATTTTCCTGGTGTATCCATTTTTCTACAAATGTCTCAAGTTTGTCCTTTTTAATAGCCAAGTAGTTTTCCATTATGTATAGATATCACATTTTCTTCATCCAATCATCTGTTGATGTGTATATAGTCTGCTTCCAGGATTTAGCTATTATAAATTATGTGGCTATAAACATTGGTATGCATTTATCACTGTGGTATGATGTCTTAAACTCTTTGGGGAAGATATCTAGAAAGGGGGAGCTGGGTCATATGGAATTTCTAATTTTACTTCTTTGAGAAAACACCATGCTGATTTCCATAATGGTTGCACCAGTTTACATTCCATCAATAATGTAGGAGGGTTCCTTTTCCACCACAGCCACACCAGCATTCATTATTTTTTGATTTCTTGATAATTGCCATTCTTTCTAAAGTAATATGGAATCTTAGCATTGTTTTAATTTGCATCTTTCTAATGGCCAAGGATGTTGAACATTTTTTCAGATATTTGTTGGCCATTTGTACTTCTTCCTCTGTGAAGTGTCTGTTCATTACATTTGCCCATTTCCTGACTGGGTCTTTTATTTTAGGTGGTCTGATTCTTTTAGTTCTCTATATATTCTAGATGCTAGTCCTCTGTCTGAAGAGTAGCTGGCAAAATTTTTCCCCATTTTATAGGATGTCTCTTCACCCTTGACATTGATAACTGTCCTTATATCCTATCTGTAAACCTAAAATAGAAATGCTGGTCATTCCAAGTAGTGTTCTTTGAAATGCAGAAATCAAGGAGGCTCATCTTAACTGACTGAGTAAGCAGCGTGAAATATTTGCACTGTGCTTGGCCCTGTAGTTCACTTATTGATAGTTGATAGGCTTTTCCACAATTTAGCTTTGGGCTTATCACACGTACTCATTAACTTCACATAACACCATTTAACAATGATGGAGCTGATGATGGTACATATTATTTTAACCAGCTCAGGCATTGTAAGGTGTTTCTTCCTTTTTCTAAGGTTTTGAAATTTGTTTTATGCTCAATAAAGTGCACTCTACTTTTTCATTAAAATAAAATCTTGGAGGAACAGAGAAGAAGCAGGTAGTCCACAGAAGTGTGATTATCTATTACTCAACAGCATTACAACTTAGCTTGTTTTTATGTAAGACTAAGACATTTGGTTCCAGCTTATGTGAGACTTTGGTTGACTTTGATTATTATCCACATTAGTTGAAAAGCAAAACAATAATCCCATCAATTGGTGGCTTTGGAGGGCTTAATGTAATACTAAGCCAAGTATTTACCTACAAATTTTCACAGTGAATTAACTTACTGAGTTGCACTTTACCTATGAGACATTTTTGGCTTTAGCAGCTCAGATCATCATCAAGTACACTGAAGTATATCATGGGAATAGCATTTCTTATAATTTTTCATAATAACCTGACTTGAGAAACACTGTAAGAGTACTAATTCTCTTACAATTAGGTTTTATTTTGTATTCATACACACACAGTATAATGCTAGTAAAACTCAAAATGTGAGAATGAACCATTGATAGAATTATTTTAAATATTAAACATTCTTACCCTATATCTTAAATATTAAACGTTATGCAATATCTCTTGCTTTACTTGGATATTTCCTTACAGCAAAAAGTGTTGATAACTCTTTCTCTTTTAGCACTTATAGAAATTCCAAATTTTCATGCATATGTGTGTAAAATATATGTAACTGTAAAAATATAGCCAAAACATCTACCATTCAAAGTAGTAAGGGCATTAAGAAAAGAAATTGCTAAGAATTTAAGGACCTTCTTTGCTTGTACTATGGAAGCTTAGTACTATGGAAAACCCATTGAAAACAACTATAAATTGCTGGCTTACATGATAAAAAATATCTTTTAAAATGCATTACTGATCTGGCAAAAAAAAGTAGGCCATTTTAGAGAACAAAAGAAAATGAGAGCAGAGTTCTGGGAGGGAGGAGGGCCTGAAAATGTTTATGCCTGATAGCCCCAATTTTCCATTTTGACTTACAAACTGCACCCTTGTTAGTATTAGAATGAATGAGAAATAAACTGTCAGTGAAGGAAGGAACAGTAACACAACCTGCCTGATACAACTTTTTTGTGGATAAAAGAAAGGACATGCCTTGGAGAAATGAGAACCATAAGCCACCTCTTATGGTTTAGGTCTTAAAATGTTCTGGAAGCTTCTTATGTAGGGAAGGTGATTGTATTACACAGGTGGTAGAGTAGCTGGCATGCTGTTGGAAAGCAAGGTTTGGCAGGAGGAGGCTGGTCACTGGGGGTGTGGCCTTGGTGCGGTTTTTCTTCCTCCCAGCTCCTCCCTTCATTTCTCCATCATGTTCTTCATGTGGTGAGCAGCTTTCCTCTGCTGTTTCCCTCTGCCATGCTGCCCAGCTTTGGAGCTAGTTGACTGTGGACTGAAATGTGAGCCAAAATAAACATGCCCTCCCTTCAGTTGTGTGTATCAGGTATTGTGAACCAGCAGAGAGTGTGATAAGGACACCAGCCTTCTGATGAGCTTGGATCAGGGACTGAGGTTATCTGTGCAACCAAAGTTGGCCATGGTCAGACTTTGGCCTTTGAGTATGGAGCTAGGTCAACAGTGACAACAGAGGACAGGGGAAGGAAATGTAAATTCTCACTGGGAAATGCAGTCTCATGTTAGTCCACTGAAAAATTTCAAAGAATATGTGCCCACAGTTAGAAATCACCAGTCAGAAATCACAAAACTACCATTCCTTCCAAAAACAAACCACCATGAGAGAGCCAGTAGGGAAACTAACAATAGATTGAGCCTCAAAAACTTCAGATATTGGAAATTTTGACACATTGTACAAAAGATGTGCATACAATTTGCCTAAGAATTGAGAGATGGCTTGGAAATATCAGGAAAGAGTAAGAAGTTGAAAAAATGACCACACAGATTTGAAAACACAATTTTTAAAAATCTCTGGAAATCAAATAGTATAATAATGATACTGAAAAAGTAATTTGATAAGTTAAAGGACAGAATGGATGTAGCATAAGAAAGATTTGTTGAACTGAAAAATATATCCAAGGAAGTTATCCAGAATGCTTAGGGAGATAAACAGAGCGAAAGTATGAATAGCCGTTTAAGAGACATGGAGAACAGTTTATGAAACTGTAATAGATTATGAAGAGGTAGTAGTAAATACAATATTAAAAGCACAACATTCAAAAAATATGATTAAAATTTTTCTAGAACATTTGCTAGACACCAGTCCTCAAATTCAGAAGCCTACAATTTACAAGCAAAAACAGGAAAAAGAAATACACGCCAAGACCCGTGTTAGGATATTGGTAGAGCATCAAAGATGAAAAGCTTAGGGTTGGGGATTTAACTCAGTGGCGCTGCCACCTGCCTTGCAAGTACAAGGTCTTGAGTTCAATCCCCAGTACCAAAAAAAAAAAAATGATGAAAAGCTTATCTTAATTGTAGCCAGAGAGCAAAGATAGATCACCTTTAACAGAAGAAGCAATTAGACAATTGGTTTCTCAGTAGCAGCGATGAGAATGAAAAGCCAGTGGAATACTTTCAATAACTTGAGAGGCTACTATTTTCAACTTAAATTTGCGTGCATAGCAAAATCATCTTTCAAGAATGAAAGTGATGTAATGACATCATCAGTCAAGAACTATAAAAACAATCAGTAACACTGTGGAGCATATATTTCAGACATTAGAAATAAGTTTCTAGAAAGAATGTCTGATATGCAAGAGGGAATGGCGAGTAAAAATATTAAGAAATATGTGAGTAAAAACAAGCATTGGCTAATGAAACAGCAATAATATCTAATTTGGAGGCACATTAGTTAGAACTAAAACATGGGACAATAGTGGTATATACATTGGGAGGGTAATGATGAGACAGAGTGGTCTGTGAATCTTCCCTTGTGTCCCTTTTGAGCATATAAATTTCCTTTTCTTATAAGGACACCAGTCAGACTAAATTACCTCATTTTAACTTAATCATTCCTTTAAAGCCACTGTCTGCAAATACAGCCACATTCTGTGATACTGAGAATTAGGCTTCAGCATGTGAATTGGAGGCCAGGGGTGAAGGTGGGGAGAATTCAGTCCATAGCAATTAAAATACAACTTTTTCAGAGGATTGAACTTGGGTACATATCCCAAGATAACTTCAGAAGAAAGTAGACACAAGGAATACCAGGTTTTCACCTTTATGATTTTATTAATGACTTGATGTGCTTAAGAAAACCTTAGTAATATAAACAATAGTCTCATAATCATGACTCAGATTCTTGCCTTTACTTTAATGTTATAAAACTATAATTTCTGTAGAAATAGAATCATATTGAATCATCTTTACATTTACTTTCTGGAATGAACAGTTACTCATGTTAGGAAAGCAGAATGAGAAACTTGCTTTAGTAAATACATAAAATTATTGGCATTTAAGAAATTAGTCATACATAGTTTTTGTAAGGTTCTTAAAAATAATCTCTTCTAACCTGGGTAAATATTCCTCCTCTTGAAACAGGAATCTTGGATGTATTTGCTTTCTAAATACCATATTGAACATGTAAATAAAATTTAATGAGCTTTTATTGCTGTAATCTCAATAGGCATAATCTTCACTGTCAGTTTTACAGTGAGAAGCATTTTAGTATGTCATAGACTGGATCACATAAGAACTTTAAAAATAATCAGAAGAGATTTTCCAAATTGCATAATTATTGCCTAGTTCTTTGCATACAGTTTTAAAATGACATTTTATTAAAATTTTCTTGCCTAAAGTTGAAAGATTCAGACACGCAATGTACTTTTTGTTGCACATTTCAGAAAGGATTGTTAGGAAGAAAATAGCCCTTCAGTAGGTTGGTAAGTGATGGGTTTTCTTGGAACACATTGCATGGTAATTTTACTAGACAGAAAATAAATTCAGATGGTCAGCTGCATTCCAGTTTGTATTCTTCCTCTAACATCCTCCCCTCTTACATTCTTGAATTTTGACACTCCTACACATCAGTTAAAGCACTTGTTAGAGTGTCCAAAAGAAACCATTGCAATTAATTTTCCTCTCTATTCTTTCTTTGATGTGTCACTCTAATGCTTTGAGTAATTTTCAGTGTTTGGCATCTGTTCAAGGATAATTTTCTTGACTTTGAGGAGGGGGTGAAGCAATAAAAGAAAAACTAATTTTTTTCCCCAAGTAGGAAACAAAACTTTTTTTTTTGTTTAAATACTTGGAAATTCTTTTTTTTTTTTTTCTTGCTAGGTGACAAAAAATAACTAGTTGGCACAGTTAACTGCTGTTGAGAGTTTTTCTCTTTGAACAGTTAACCCAGCGGTCTACAACCATACAGCTTGCCTAGGTTATCTTGCCCAAAGATATTCAGATAGATGAGCTTTGCAAATTATACTCATCTAAGGTTTTAAAATGGCTGCAGGTGTCTTAGTAGGAGACTAATTTTATTTTGTAATGATTAGAAAGAATGACCAGACCATGAACTCTAGGGTAATGCTTCATTTCTTATGTCCTGCACAGTATGTTCCGAGCAGTTTCTATTTGTGGTTGTACAGTAGTCCTAGTCTTCTCCTTCATTCTATATTTGTATTTTAAGGTTAGAAAGTATTTTATCTTGTCTTGCTCCTTTATGAACTTCTTGTATCCCCACCCTAGCCCCACCATGCTGGCACTCCTAAAGTATGACTCATTTTCAGGGGTGGGTAAGAAAGGGAAGAAATTACAAGTTCAGAGATCAGGAGGAATTTCTTATTCATGGTCTTATTCACTTTTAAATAACCAGTAACTAGCAGAGTGAGTGGCGCCCAGCAGGTATTTGAATAATTTTTGTGACATTGAATTGAGTGTTTTAGAGTAAATCACAATATAGAGAAAATTTCAACCCAAGAAGTAAGACTTAAGTTTCTGTATTCCTCTTCTAATAGATCTGTGTTTTTCTCCTTGAAAAACAAATCCACATTTAAACAGAAGGCATTTTTTTTGTGACAGATCAAGTCCAATAGAACTTGAGAACTATATGTAGATGTCCTTTAAAAGGTCTATTGAAAAGTGCATACCTGAGAACATAAGATTATTGTTTACATAAAATTACTGCTGTTCTCAATTGAGCAATTTGAACTATATTGAACTTCAAAAGTACAGATGTATTCCATTTTTAATGTTTTTTACTCCATTGGTAGACATTGTGCTTTGCCCCACCTGGCTTCCCTCTAATCTGTCTGTCATTAGGGTATACTCTTCACGCTTCTAATGGACCCTTTTGAGGAAAAGAATATATATTTCTTAGGTTAAAAGTAAACACCAAGCTAAAGAGTTCTGCAATGCATTTAGAAAAATCAGGTCCAGTTTTGTTCTTTCTGTATTGTTAAACTTGAATTTAAGATCATGTAGATTCCTGTCATGTTACACATAGATTTACATGGATTGGCTCATTTCATTCATTCAGTCTGTGTAATTCAGTAAGAATATACTGACTCTGTACTGTGTGCAAGTTGGTGAAGATGTGAACATTATGAGGGCAAGAGTCTGTACCAAAGCTGCTGACAGGTTCATGGGCAGGTGATGCGCAAGCCCCAGGGAAAAAGGGGATGAGGCGGAATCGGAAGCTTGGGAGACTGACTCTCCCTTTTCAGACGTGCTCCTGACCA
The DNA here is from genome assembly GCF_000247695.1 of Heterocephalus glaber. The sequence continues at coordinate 6,268,612 of NW_004624785.1, read as the reverse complement.
TGTTTCTTGACTTTCCTGAGTCACCATTGCTTCCTTACTAGGAAGACAGGCTTAACGTATAAAATGCTTAGATCAGTGAGCTGTATTTAGGAAATGTTCATAGAATGTCTAGAACAGTGCTTGACTCCTAGAAATATGCTAATTCAGTCCACATAGGCCATTTTAAATTTTTTAGTAGCCACAGTAGAAGATGGGTAAAATTTATTTCAATAATATATTCAGTCTAATGTTGGCATTTCAATATGTCACCAATATAAAATGTTACTTATGAACTGTTCTGCCTTCTTTGGGGATGAGTCTTTGAAACCTACTTTACGATTTTTACTCACAGGATATCTCAATTTGGATTTTCACTGAAGTATTTGATCTGTGTTTAGATTATATAACTTTTAGAACTGATAAAGGTGATTCACATACTCAAGTTGTTTCAGGTATACTCAGCAGTGCTTTGGTAACTGAATTATCAATATAAATATGTAAGCTGATTACAATTAAGTAAAAATGTAAAAATCTGTTTCTTAGCCACATTAGCTTATGCCACATTTTAAGTGCTCACCAGCCATAGTTAGTGAATGACTATCATGTTGAGCAGTGCAGCTCTAGAATGATGATTCAGTGTGAAAAGTGCTATAGAAGCATGGACAGAGAGCTTGGGGCTCTAAGAATCAATGAAGTGGGTCTTGAAAAAATCAATAGGCTTTCAACATGTAGGGAGCAGGACGGAGAACAATTCAATTTGATTTGTGTGTGTGTGTGTGTGTGTGTGTGTGTGTGGTACTGGGGTTTGCACCCACAGCCTTGTGCATGCTAGGCAGGCACTGCACCACTGAGCTACAACCCCAGCCACAATTTGATTTCTTTAAAGTATAAGAAGTATCAACAGGAGACTAATTGTCATAAATCATTGAATTTGCAGTATTTAGTTGAATGTGTATTTTGTGGGGTCCTTGAACTGAGTGCTGAGGCTTCAGCAAAACATAGCTCCTGACAAATGGCTTAGAGTCTATATATCATTCCTGGGTCCATTTTTTTAGAGAAGAAGATGTGGGTATGGTCCTGGGTGAACCACAATACCATTACTTCCTGTAGCTCCAATGTCTGTCTACTCATCTTCAAGTTTACCCCATGAGTAAGTCTTCTTTTGGGTGTAAGCAAATTTGCTCTGTTTATTCATTTCTAGTGGGGAAAATCTGCTTTTTAAAAATTGGCATATATTAAATGTACACATTAATGTGGTTCAGTGTGATATTTCAGTACATACATACAGAATGCACTGACCAAATCCAGCCTCCCTCTCTCCCTCTGTCCACCCTGCCACCATGCTGTTCACAACTTCTAATAATCACTATTCTACATTCAGGTCAACTTTATTTTAACTTTTATTTAAGAGAGAACATATGGTACTTTCTGTTTCTGGCTTCACCTAAAATCATAGCCTCTAATTCCATCCACTTTGTGGCAGATGACAAGATTTCATTCTTCATTATGGCTGAATAATACTCCATTGTGCATATATACCACATTTTCTTTATCTGTTCATATGTTGATGGCCACAGAGGCCGGTTCCATATCTTGACTATTGTGAGGAGAACTGCAATAAACATGGGCCTCCAGGTACTTCTTCGGTATGCTGATTTGTTTTTCTTTTTATATATACCCAGAAGTGGGATAGATGCATTGTATGGTAGATTTATTTTTAGTCTGTAAATAACCTCATCCTATTGCCTGTCATCAGCAAACACAACATGGCCCACAGAGAAGGGTTTTTTTTTTATTAAATTCTTTTATTGGTACATTGTAGGTATACATCACAATTACATTTCTCATTGGGAATTGTACCTTTACATAATGCATCTTGGTTCTTATTTTTTCCCCATTCCTAGCCCTCCCTTCACGCCCTCTGCCCTTCTCTATTTACAAAGACTTTATTTCCATTTTTTCCATTTCTCATCATTTTTCCTTTCCCTTCTTTCCTTTCCCCTGCCCCTCCCACTACCCCTACCCCTTTGGACCTTTTCTTCCTATTTTACATTATCAATTATTCATTCTAATCATTGGTACATTTTAGGTATACAATATAATGACATTCATCATTGGAAATTTTCACCTTTACAGAGAAGGGCTTTTATGGCTCTTGGGTCTACAGGTCATGTACCTGTAGGCATTTCAACTGTCAACCATGTTTCAGCCAAATTCCATTCTTTGGCTCTTTTACTCCATACTTGGAAAAGTGGTGGAGTGGTTGCTATTTATCCCCTCTCTGGGATGTTAGACCTGTCCCTGAGATAAAGAAGAGATGAGTTAGATTCACATGACTCTTGACTCAGTTCTTAACTCTTAAATTTTCAGATTTATGTTCAATTAACTCTATTTTTTTTACCTGCAACTTTATTTTCTGTAACTCTCTCAAAAGATTACACAAACAAACCAAAACACTAAAACCAACCAAACAAAAAACTCTCAGACAAGAACAGGCTGATGCATCTGAAAAGATTCTCTAGATTATACTGTAAAAGATAATTGTCAACTCTGAAATATTCCATAAAGAAGATTTTTACTGCCAATCTGATTGTCTTTTTTAGTCTCTCGTCATGCTTCTAGTTATGGGAAACATTTCCTAAAATCTCACCTATGTGTGTGTTTTTCTTATGGTTGTTATTTACAAGACTCCTTTCCATCAATCATAAAATTTCTTTTATCTTCTGAGAAATATGGGTTAAGGTGAAATCAGAGACTTTTCATAGAAATCTGGGATGACCATTCCAACCCAACTATGAGGAAATAACATTTTCTAAGCAGGATCCGATCTGAGAGCCAAAATACTAGAAATAACAAATTTGGTAATCAATTTTGGCACTTGAAGCTAGGCTAAAATCATCAGCTATGGCACCTGTATACAAATGTAGAACTTTTTACACAAAGTGGTTTTAACCTGTTGTTGGATACTAGCTATGCTTCTTTTAGGCAGACAGCCCAACTCCACTACCTCCAGTCACCTCAGGATGCATAATCTGAGCACTGGTGGGCTATTATATGTGAGTATTATTTCTATAATTTTGTGCTTCTGTCTCAGAGCTGAGGATAGCTTTTCTTCTCCTAAATAAGCTACTTCTTTTCTTATAGATTCTATCTGCAAGGCAATCTCTACTTATCCTGAAATCTCAATCTTTTTTTTCAACAAATATTTAAAGTACTTCACTTTGCTTTTTATTCTAAGCATTGAGCTTACCTTACATGCATAGTTGGGGCAACTTTGAAGGAAACAGCATCATAGGGTCATGAAACCTGATTTCAAGGTCTGGTCCCTTATATAATTTTGCACCAGTTAATTAATCATATTTATCCTTATCTTCTTCATCACTGAAATGGGAGATGATCATTCCTACCTCATGAGTTTGCGCTGATGTGAAGAGTATACCAATGTGTCTTCTACAGTGATTACTGTAGACCAATTTTCCAAAAATTCCCACAATTCTGAATGATTGACTATGTCTCATATCCTTGGCTTAGCAACTTGAAGCAAAATGTCTTGACTTCTTGGTATGAAAGGTAAAGAATGTATATCATTTTCTCTATCTCTTCTAACCTTTTCTCAACTTCTCAGTTTTTGTTGTGTGCCTGGGGAGTATGTCCCTGTGAGTGTGAGTGTGTGTATCCATTTTGTTTGGCAGGCTTTAGTTTAGGAGGATCTGTCAAGGTATCTGCCCTGCTTATCTTTCCTGTGAGAAAGGATTCCTACTGGGGAGCCTGGGCTTTTTCCTGACATTTCTTCAGAGAGTCCTTCTCATCCTTCAGCCCGGAACCCAGTGGACTTTGCTTTGAACAGTGGCTCTTACACTTCTAGTCTCAATGGTGGCGAATGTATGGCTTGCGTGCCACAGGAGGGTATTTGTATCATTGAAAGCTCTAAAAGGCTTGCCATCACTGATTTAGATATTCTTCTCATTCCACTCATTACCCATCAGTCTTCTTTCCAGGAATTCACCAAATTCTTTGGTTGGCTGACGTTGTATCCCTCCAGTGAGAGAACTTTGAAGACTTTGTCCTTTTTTCATATTGTTATCATTTTTAGTAGGCTACTGGCCATTAGTTTTAATTATAAAAAGTAGGATATATCTTTTTAGCATTGATTGCTTTCTTATTTGTACTTCTCATATATTCATTCATAGTTTTAAAATTATGATTAACTATTACTAGTGCAGTATTTTTGGCTTCATTTAATTTTTTAAGTGATTCCCTTTTGTGGGATGAATGTACATGTGTGTTTGTGTATGTGTGCTTCCTTCCCCAAGTAAGATAAATAATGCAAATATTTACCACCTTTGTCTATTGTTTGGAGTTGACCAGATTAAAAATGTAAAGATAGTTTTAAAGAATATATTTGAATTTATTCATGCATTTCCAAAGAATACATATTTTTTAAATTTTCATTTTATTTTTAAAATAAGACAAGTATTTTGGTTAGGAGTTTTACCAACACTGTTTGCAAAACTGAGGCGCACTGTAAAAGATTGCACAGAAGTTTGGTGAATAATGCCTTTGGAGAGAAGAGCTCTTAAATGACCTATAACATGAGCATGGATTAGAATGGGTGTTTTAGTTTATTAGTTGATAGAGTTATTCAACTAATGTGAATTAAGTAGGAATTTTTAGTGTCATTACTATTTTGTCTGCATCTTGCCCACTTAAGCCCCATAAAAATAAAATTTAAAAATCTGTTAAGCAGACCGAGCATCAACAGTACATTCTCTTCATAAGTTATAAGTATTGTCTAGTTGATAAAACATTTTTTAAATGTCTTAATGAAAAATAAGGTAACCAAGTTCAGGTTTAATAAATGCATTTGTGAATACAGCATTTCCACTCTTCATTACTATTGTCTTCTTATAATATCTTTTTCTAGAATTAATTTTAAAACAATATAGCAAGGGTGCCTACATTATGGCATTTATAGCTTCCTCTGAACCCAAAAAGTAATTAACTTCAGAACTCTTATAAAATCATTATATTTTAAATTATTGCAGGTTAAGTGGTTTGTACAGGGCAGCAGGAAAAAAATCTAGTGATAAACACAGAATAAGATGTTATAACCAATATTTTTCTTAGATGAGATAGTCCCCCATATACATGTAAATCATTTAAGGGACAGAATAGCTAAAAATGTTGAATCCTATTACTTTTTATCTACATTTAATTATATACTGCAGCTTTGTTATCCTTAGATTTTTGGGGTCTCATGTAAAGGCACTGTTCTATGTCTGTTTTCAATATCTATACTACTTTCAGCATACTTTGTCTTAATGTATGACATCACTACTAAGAAATTGGATTCAGCCTCATTGCAATTTAAATCTGCCATACTTTGTACATGTGTATTAGGGGTGGGAGTAAATGTAAATTTATTCTGTATTAACATTTCTGTATTTGTGACTCTGTACACTTTTTTTTCCTGTCACAACCATAACTATATTTTTAGAATTTATTTTTGTGGTGTTGGGGAATTGAACCCAGGTCCTTATGCATGCTAGATAAGTGCTCTATCACTGAGCCACACCCTAGGCCAGTAACTGTAACTATTAACTGTGGGGGAGGAGCATACATTTTAGTAGACAGTGAGCTATGCCCTGTACAGTATTGAAATGACATTTTTCAGCTTTGTCATTGGAGTGACAAATATATGAATGATCATCAGTAAAGGTCAATAAGCAAGCTTTCCCTCCCATTTTTAATTCTATAATTTGATTTTACCTATATGAGTAATGAAAAAGTGTTAGTTTACATTCAGTTACTGTAATGAAACACCTGAGGCTGGACACTGTATACAAAAGAGGGTTGTTTAGCACATAGTTTTGGAGGCTGAAAATCCAGACAGCATAGCACTAGCTCAGTAAAGTCCCCCCTTCCCCCGCTGCATCATATCATGGCAGATGGCTCCACAATTGTGGGATCACAAATAGGGGGAAGCGATCACATGGAGATCTGGGATGCTAGAGTGAGAGATCTGGTCCCTGGAGAGCATCTTATGAGGACACACCCCCAATGAGCTAAGGACCTCTCACTGAGTTCCACCTATTGGAGGTCCCACCCCCCTCTTAACATTTGCATATTGAGGACCAAACTTTCAACACCTTTTCTTGGGGGACAAACATTCAAACCATGGCAGAAGATATCTGTAAACACCAGATGACTAAATTAATATCCAATACTAAGGACAGACATGATGAAGAAGAGTTGAGTTAGCTAGTCAAATTCACACATCACCCCCAGGAGAAAGACTCAGATCTAGGCCAATTCCATGCCACTTTCAGTGCACAAATGTTGTCAGAGCACAAACATGGTCCCTGAGGAGAATGGTGTTTTAAAGGACAAAACTAAGTAAAAAGCCCATTTTACATCAGCTCTATACCAATGGCAAGTTAATTTCCAATATCAGTGACTCCTGATTTGTGTGTGTGCGTGTGTGTGTGTGTGTGTGTGTGAGATGACAGAAAAGGAAAAAAAAGAAAATGTTGATGTGGCTTTTGGGTAATTTTGAGGTGTGTATACCATGAGTCACAGTTTAGTGTGGTCTGTGTTCCCAAACTGTTTTATTTATATATAAATTATTTCTTGGGAAGAAGCATTTCTTCTGTAGAATTTGGTTTTGTGTTTCATTTTTATTTTCTTAGAAGCTAATAGTTGGAAATGCAAGGAGAAATCTACTCTCAAAACATTTATTGGAATTTTTTTTTTTTTAGTCTCACCTGCTAGAAGCTGCAAGGGACAAGCAAAATATGGTCTCTCCCCACCAAGGGGCTCAAAATACAACTCAAGGAAAACAAGATCCAGAAATAATAGATTTTTAGCAAAATGGGTGGTAGAGAGATGTGAGAGTTTAGAGACATGAAAAAATAATCATGGATCATCTCGGAAAAAGAAAAACAGACAAAATGGGTCGGAAACTGGTTGTAGAAGATGGATCAGGTTTGTCTAAAAGGCCCGAGAAGGAGGCACCAGTTAGGAAAAGGTGTCTGTGGTGGAAATGACATTGTGAACAAAAGCTTGGAACGATCTCTTCTGCTTCATGTCCTGTGACTCTGTCTCTTACTTCTCTGCAGTGCTGAGATTCCTACAATTTCTCAACACAAACCCTGAACTTCCTGCCCGTCTCGCTGCCTGGAGGGGAGTGCTGTGTTGCTGCTCTCCACTTCCCACCTAATTCTGCCCACATTGTCTCCCAGGCAGCCCTGTATTCCTGACTTGCTCTTTCATCTTTGTAACTGACATGAGCAGACCTCCTCCAGGAAGTTTTCCAACTCCAGGCTGAGTGTCCTCAGGTTCCTCGATTGTGGCATTTCTGTTTTAAGGTTGTCTGCTAACTCCAACTAGCACGCGGCTCTAATGAGGACTTCATTTTTTCCTGTTATGCTTAACTATATTTTATTGTGATAAAATATACATAACACACAATTTAGCATTTTGATCATTTTGAATGAAGAGTTCAGTGGCTTTAAGAACATTTACACCATCGCACAAATATTGTCACCATCTATCTTCAGAACTTTTTCATAACCTCACATTGGAACTCTGTCCCCGTTAAATAATTAATTCACCAATCTCTTCTTTCCTCCCTAACTCCTGGTAACCTCAAAGCTGCTTTCTCTTTCTGTGAATTTGACTCTTCTAAGTACATCTCGTGTAAGTGGAATCATAAACTGTAGGTGTTCTTTTATGCCTGGCTTATGTCACTGGGCATAATGTGTTCAAGGTTTATCCATGAAGTCTTACTTATTTTTATATTTCTGTGTGTTTCTTACTTCTTAGCACATGGAAAATAATCATGCTTTATGAGTGAAAGTATAAGATCAGAGAGAAATATGATGTCATATTTTAGGAATACTCATGAGACTTTCTTCAGAACACTGAGTATATAGATTATAGTTTGGAAGACAGCTTGCAGAGATGAGGCAGGCAAGGTGGGTAGGTCAAGGGAGGAAAGGAATTGCATTTCCTGAAATGCTTGGATTTCCTCCTGTGAGCAGTGACGGGCCACTGAAAAGTTAGGAAGAGGCAAATATGGTATTTTTCCCCCTGGGTATGCTTACCCCTGGATTATGGGTGATTGCTTTTTTGGCTCATATGTGGAACACTGTTTTAATTACCTACCCAAATGACAGAGGAGAGAAGAAGTTGAGAAAGGAATTAGAACCTGAAGAGATGGGAAATGTCAAGATTTGTGTAAACATGTCTGATACACTGTATGTCATTCCGTGTTTATAATGCCTGGGAGGAAGCGCACTGTATTGTGTGGTTACATGTATCTTGCTCATTAATCTTGGTGATTTATGCTTGAATTACAAAATGTTGGGAAGTGAAAGGAATTTTTCTCACAAGTTTTTAAATTGAAATTATGAAGATAAGAAGAAACTTCTTTACACAGTAAATTATGTCACAAATAAATTTATATGTTTTAAGTTGTTTTTTAGATTGTTAATGTATAAATTAAATACTCTGCTTCTTCTGCATTCTCAAATATATATATATGTATATATTGTAATCTATGAAATTAATAAAGATCTCACTGAGTTGCCAAAGGGCTCCACACCTACTATCCGATGAGACTCAACACCTTTGCATTATAACCAGCAAGGTACGGAACAGGATTTGTTGATTCAATATTAACTTTTTGGGTCAGACCTGGCCCAAAGCTAGTGAACAAGACCAACCTTTTTCTCCCAAGTCACAGCTTTCTGAGTAAGTTACAGAAGTCAAGTCACAGAAGATACAGGCCAAAGAAAAGACCGGAGAAGCATGAAGGCACTAACTTGCTCTACACCCTGAGACCAGCTTCTGCACCGCCTCTGGCTCATGTTGGCAGCTCTGTTCTTGAGTTCTCTGGCTTTAACCCCAGATTTCTGCCCTGTGATTTCTGACAGGCACAGCACTTAGCAATTTGCAACATGCTTTATTATCCAATATTTCAGCTGAACCTTTCAACAGTCTGGCAGGATGACGAATGAGTGTTATGATCCCCATGCACAGATGAGGAAATTGAGGTTTAGACAGGTTGCGTAGCTTGGCCAAAACCACACACTACTTAGTGGAGAAGCTAAGACGTGCAGCAGTGTCTTTTCCATTAGACCACATAAACACTTAATTTAGTGCTATTTTTCTTTCTAGAGGAAGCAATACTAAGAATTCTGCCACAGGTCTCATCTCACATTTTTTGTACTATAAAATAATGATAATAGCAAATATTTCTAGTATACCTCCTCTCTGCTAGGCATGTATTTATATGCAGTAACATATTTAATCCTCCCCCAAACACTATGGGGTAATTACCATTATTTTTGCAAATAAAGAAACTGAGATACAGGGAATTAGATAGGTTTCCCAGCTCATAGCCTGAGAAGTGCTAGAAGTCAGAGAGTACTCAGGTTGAGTGCAGATGTTCTGTGTGACACAGTTCACACCAAATGCCTTCTCTCTAAGCCACAGTTCCTGTGTCTGTGAACAAGTGGACTGCACCATACAATTCAGAAGCCCCTTCCAGCTTGAAGATTCTCTGATGCCCACTGGACATGGTGCCTTCTGACTGGAGCCTGGTGTTTAAAAATAACCTCTACTAAAGTTGCTGTAAAGTTTTCACATATAATCTCTTGTGTCTCTTGACAAACATGAAGAACCCTAGACACTTGTGCAGTTGGTGAAAAGTTGTTGAATTGAGTTGCAAAATACTCCAAACAAACCCCAACCCAAGGCAAAAGTGCCTGCTGATGTCTTGCCCTGCTTTTCACTCTGCTCACTGAGGACCTGGGAGTGACAAGCCCTCCCTGGCTTGTTATTACATGTGTTGCAAAGAGCAGCTTCCAAAACCTTTCCTCAAAGTGAGTCCAGGGAACTATGTCAAAGTAAGTGAAGTTTCCATGCTTCTTTGTCTTTATAAGTGCAATAGAGTGCATGTGAGGAGGCTAGCAGGAGGGATACTATTATTTTAAAAATATCTTTACAATCAGGAAAAAGATGTTCATTAAGAAAAAGAAAGAACAAGCAAGAAGTAGACTATGTAAGCCTGCCTATGTTTGCTTAGTGTGTATTCATTTAAGAATTATCATTGAAATCTTCCATTTTCCCACTTTCCAAGGCAGATTCCCTATCTTGGCTTTAATAATAATTTTTATAAGTGATATTTGAACAATTGTATTCCTCATATGCAAAGAGGAAAAATTTTACACCTTTCATGCACTCTCACATAACTTCAGTGTTTTATAAACTCAAGTGAGGAGTCTTTTTTAAAGGAGGTTGAGTAGAGCACACATTGCAGGTTTGGTGAGCTTGTAGGACTCTTTGCCACCTTCTGAAGCTGACCACTGTGTGGGAGTGTGTCTGTAGGATCATGTTGGTGGCCTGGATTCTAAACTCCTGAATCCATGCATGAGAGGGCTCTTGCTTTTCAATGATGGGAGAGAAGTGACTTCTGTCATACTAGCCTGTCCAACTGATTTCCTTTCTCTCTTCTCCCATTTGTCTGTCCATCCATCCATCCATCCATCCAAGATTTATACACAAGAAAGTATGAGACACAAAGGAAAATTTTACACAATTCTTCTAGGGGAATGAACTGATAGGAAAAAATTTCATATGAGAAGTCAGGGTTAAAATAAAATTATGACTTAAGATCTATATCTTATTTAACGGTGGTATTTTAATTTTAAGATTGAAGCTCTAACTGCATGAGGTTCTTAATTTCTACTTTCTAGGTATGGTTTTGGTCAAATCATCAAAAAATTGAGTTATTATTTCTACTGTTCTATTTCACACAAATGATAAGAGTTTAAAGCAAATAGAATATCCTAAAGGCAAAAATATTTTTATTTCAAACCCATCATTCTACCACCTTGAATAGGAATCACAGTGTTGTTGCGCTTTATGTTTATGGGTTCATTCCCATAATGGGAAGCTTTTCTTTCAAACCTCCATTTTCAGAAGAAACTGAAGCATGGAGAAGTTACATATCTTTCTCAAAGTGTCTCCACTCTGAAGTGATGAGCTGGGATGAGCCAAGACCAACTGTTCCTGAGGCCACACTCTTAAGTACTCACAGATACAGCACAGTGAATTATCTACCTCCACTGTAGTTCCCTTGGAGGAGAGACCTTGCCTATCAGCATCACTAATATATTTTCATGAACAGTGTGTGTTCTTCATCCTTACAGTCTGTATGGATCAGCTTCCTTATTTGCCTATGGAGTTACCACAGTGGCGACCACGGAATGACGCTCAAACTTCTCAGCAAGACCTTGAGGTTCTCCCCAATTTGCCCATGCTCCACCTAGACAAGTACTTCCTTCTCTCCGTGCACACCCTCTGCTGTAGCCAGGGCTACCTCTGCCTTGTCCTCTTGATGTATTATGTTTGTTCCCAGAAGGCATCCCCGCTGTGTGGTTTCCATCTCACTTCCTCTATCAGCAGTGCACCTCTCTCTCCACCCCAGCGTCTGGTGGGTTTTAGCCTTAGTAAGCTCCCCACTAGTCGCCACCAATTTTCTCCTTTCAAACTCTTTAAGCTTGTAGTTGTATTAGGTGCTACATCTTGCCACACTTTATTTTTTTAATTAATTTTATCGGTACATTTTATTGATACACTTTAGGTATACAATTCGTTTACATTTATCATTGGATGTTTGTACCTGTACATGATATATCTTGGTTCTTATTTTTTCCCCGTTACCTGTGCTCCCTTCACCCCCTCCACCCTTCCCTATTTACATAGATTTCATTTCCATTTTTTTTTCTTTTCTCATAGTTTTTCCTTTCCCTCTTTTCTTTTCCCCTTCCCCTCCCTTTACTCCTTCATCTTTGGACCTTTTTTCCTATTTCAAATTATCAATTATTCATTTTAATCATTTTAACTCTTGTTTACACTTTCAGTTTCTCACACTACTGAAACTATTCAATATTTACACATGTGTGTCCTATTTATTTCACTTAAGAATATGGCCTCAATATGCATCCATTTAGCTATAAATGACTCCAGTTTTTCATTCTTTATGGCTGAGTAGTACTGCATTTTATAAAAACACCCCCACATTTTATTTATCCAGTTTCCAGGTGATGGCACTTGGGCTGCTTCCAAGCTTTAGCTATTACAAACTGTGCTGCTATGAACATGGGTGCACATATATCACTGTGGTATGATTCGTTTAATTCTTTTGGGAAGATACCCAACAGGGAAATAGCTGGGTCAAACGGGACCTCTAGTCCTAGTTCTTTGAGGTGACTCCATACTGATTTCCACAGTGGTTGCACCAGTCTGCACTCCCACCAGCAATGGAGAAGGGTTCCTTTCTCCCCACAACCCTGCCAGCATTTGTTATTTGTTGATTTCTTGATAGCAGCCATTTTTTTCTGGGGTGAGGTGGAATCTCAGTGTTCTTTTCATCTTCATCTCTTGAATGACCAGTGAGGTTGAACATTTTTTCATATATTTATTTGCTGCTTTTACTTCCTTGTCTGAGAAATGTCTGCTCATTTCAGATGCCCATTTTTGAACTGGGTCTTTGAATTTGGGGGGGTCTGATTTTTTTCAGTTTTTTATATATTCTAGATAGTACTCCTTTGTCTGAGTTACAGCTGCCAAAATTTTTTTCCCATATT
>NW_004624785.1:6223412-6247397 GCF_000247695.1 Heterocephalus glaber | reverse complement strand
GGTGGGAGGGGAAGGGGAAAGGAAAGAATGGAAAGGAAAAATTATGAGAAAAGAAAAAAAAATGGAAACGAAGTATGTAAATAGGGAAGGGTTTAGGGGTGACGGGCACACAGGTAATGGGGAAAATATAAGAACCAAGATACATCATGTTCAGGTACAAGCACCCAAAGATAAATGTAAATATATTGTATACCTAAAATGTACCAATAAAAGAATTTAAGAAAAAAAAAGAAAATGTCTTATTAGAAATGTATGAAAATATATTATATGACAGTTGCTGAAAATGCTTCAAACACAGCGATAAACTGGTTGTGGTTTTTGAACCAGAAAAAAAAAAGAAATATGATTAGATTTTCCTGGAATGTACTCATTCTGCTTTGTTTAGCATTGTGTGCATAAATCGGAGTCCAATTAGTGATATCTTGGAATAAACCAATTGTCTTCTAGGTCTATCACTGGTCTTATCATCATATAGACATAGAATGAGTATATCATTTCAAGTATGGTATCAGTATACTCTTGTCTGCAAGTAGGAGTACATACTCCTCTGCCTTGTTAAATTTTCAAAAGCTTTGCTTTTAATTTGGTGTATGTGGTGTGGTATTTTTCAATGTTTTGTTTGTTTTTCGGTATTTTGTTGTGATCCTATTTCTGCTTTCACATTTCTGGTATGAGATACTTAGAACAAGGGATTTTACCATCTTGAGAAATTAATATATTTTACGCTAGGTTTGTACCACCCAATTTGTTACAGCAACCCTAGGAAACTAATAGAGGTGCTCTTTATCTTTCTGAAGAAACATTGCTGTGGTTCTGATGTAATTCCTGGGAAGTCAGCATTATCGATGGGACCCAGTACCAATCCAGGAGTTGTGTTGAGCTAGCAAGAAACAGAAAATCAGCCTTGGTGGAGGGGGTGAAGGGTGCACAGGTAATGGGGGTAAAAAAAAAGAACCAAGATACATCATGTACAGGTACAAGCACCCAATGATAAATGTAAACATATCGTATACCTAAAATGTACCAATAAAAGAATTTAAGGGAAAAAAAAGAAAATCAGCCTTTATAGAATGTCTCTTAGGCATCCTAGTACTCACTTTTTTAGCAATGTTATGTAATGACCTGGCAAGATCTACTGGGCTTATAAAAGGATCTCTTAGGAGGTAAAAGACACTAATTTCTGGCATTTTGATCTCTTTTTGACCTCTCTCTAGAATGGTGTATATAAACTATTACTTCAACTATGGAATGGAAAAAGTGAAAGTTATTCTCCTCTCTTTTATTGTTTATTCTATCTGTGGCTGGAATTTGTGTAGGATAATGAAACAATTGCAGAAGACGGAGAACTGCTGGAAGACCAAACGAGGGGGAACAATCTTTTCTAAATAAATCTCCTCTATGGACTTGTGAGACTCTAGACTTGCTGGCCTCTTTGGTATGGACCCTGTAGCTGATCCTCTGGCTTTTCCGTTGAAATATAGCTATGTGATTTGATATTCAGCCTTTCAGCGAACTCTTGGGATTTTGCCTTGTAAATCTCACTTTTCAACAGGCATTTAAGTAAAACAATGGGAGAATCAGTCTCATTTTTGCTCCTAATGTATTCTAGAGCTAGATGTTCCTGAATCAATGGAAATGACAGGTATTTCTCTAACGTTTAAATTAGATTTGTGTGTGTGTGTGTGTATGAAAACCATGAGATCATCATCAATTTGAGGGGCTTGGGCCAGGCAGAAGTGGGAGGAAATCACTGTTGTTCATTTATTTCAGGGACTTGCATTGAAAAGGAGATTGTCTACTTCTGTCTTAAGGTCTTTGTGTTGATGACATTTGTAGGGTTTACCAGGAGCATACAGTTTGGAAAAGTCAGACTGAGGACAATAGTATTTGAAATGCTCTGTGGGTCTGATTATAGATAGATGGGGAAAAATGTATGTTCCAAGGGACAAGAGCTTGTTGACTTTTCAAATGCAGCCCATCTGTGCTCTTTGTCAGGTAACTCAGAATTGCTCCACAGTGGCTGGCCGTCCTGTCCATTTGACAAGCACTTAAAAGGACAGTCTTAAGTACTTTATAGTTTATTAATTTTTTCCTCCTTTAGTTTGCAATCTACTCTCAGAAACTAGAAAATAATTTCTTTCCCTTCCCCCGTTTTTCATTTAAGCTAAAATTGATTTCTTTCTAAGCTTGTAAGGAAAAAAAAATTAAGCTGTAGTTAATACAACTGCCTTTGCTGAATAAAAATAAAAGACTGGTTTACCTTCAAGCTGTGCTGTATCAGAGTAAATAGCTGTTCTGTCCCTCCCAGGAGGATTTTGATGTGAAAAAGTACAAAATCTCATAATATCTATGTAGGATAATTGTAGCTAATACAAATAGTAATAGAAGTGGGGAATGGTTTTCAGTGTGTTTGGAAAATTGGGAAGCTAGGAGATACTCTTAAATTCATCAGCTTCTCCTGAACTCTTCTCAAATGCTTATTGTCATGACAACCATCTCTTCATAAACCAAGGCTCTGAGTGTAATACAGATGGGGTTGGTAACAAGGTAGATTTGCCATCTGCTTTGTTTTCTCCAAGGGACATTATTATTTTTTGATTCCCGAAGTCTGATCCTCAAATCTGAAAGTTCTGACTTATTTTCTTTTGGAGAAGCAAATATAGCTGTGTTATTAATTCTTTTCTCCTACCATACTACTTTCTTACCTGTCATCACATATTGACTTACTTTTAAATGGAGAAAAAATGAATAATCCTGGATATAAACAAATGTACACATTTTAATGATTTATTCATTTATCTACTTTGCAAAGTCTGATATGAGGTATCTTGTAATTCAATAGTACAGCCAAAAATAAAGTCCAGAAAAAAGTATGAGCAAGACAATAATTATCATAGTAAACAGGTTCAATTGTAATTGTTCTTGAACATTGTATCAATGTTTCCTTTGGTAAGGGTGCATTCAGTCTGCAATCAGCTCTCGGTTCTTAGTAGCCAACAAAAGGAACATATTAATTCTTTAGGAGAGGAATTAGCCTCATAAATAAATGCCTCCATGAAAGATGCAGCCCAATACCCTCATCTTCCTTTTTGCCAAAGATGCAATGACATTTTCTCATATCAACTTATTACACAAGCGGAAAACATAATTTCTTAAATATATCTCATATTTCATAAATTCATGTATGCTGTGATCAGAATCAAGATCTATTCAGCCTTTGCAAAAGAAGAAAATACATGTCTAGCCCTTAAAATGTATGTGATAAACTAAACTGATTAAGGTTAAGGTAAATATTTCACGAAGTTCATGTTTAAAGTCAAGAATAACAACTTTTGTATTATTTGTATTATAATTATTTTTTATATGTTACAATTTATAATTTGAAACATTAAAATCTTGAGGGGCTTTCATAATGTTTCAGTTCAAGACTGTGGCATGGCGCAAAAGGATGAAAGATTGCTCAAAGATTACTCAGAGTCAATGTCCAATCCGTGCTCCAAGAGGTTCTAGAGGGGCTGCCATTAACCTATATCCCTCAGTGTGAGAAAGTCTCAAATGACAGCCTCTGCCACTTTTTATTGGTAGAACCAGGAAGCAAGAATCAAAGAAAAAAGAAAGGCATCTGAATAAAGAAAGGAACTCATGTAAGGGACAAGGGAAGGACAGGGGAAGGTCAGGGTGGTTTGTCAAATGACTGAAGGTGGGACCAATCTAAATGATAAATTGGAGTAGGAGAGGACAAAGGCCAGAGCATTCATTCTTTAAGGTGATGCATTTTGATCCTACTTGGACTTGTGGCCCTTGTAGGCTCTCTTTTAATTTCTAACCATGCTTTTTGGGAGGTTTTGGGTGTGTGACTCCAAAAGTCTCTCATCTCCACATAGCCATCTCATATACACCTCTGACCAACACTGCCACATCACACACAATATAGCTTTATTTTTCTTTCTAAACAGAGAAATTCTATAATTACTATTCTCTAGTAGAGGTAATTTATTTCAGTATACTGTTTTTATGTTCCATCTGTTCACATGTAAGCATCATCAAACTAGTAGATGAGTAAGATGTAACCATGGTATAGTACACACACACATACACACACATATACACACACTAAGAAAGAGAGAGAGAAACTCACGATGATTAAAAAATAAACATGGGCTAATGTCCAGCAGGGAGTATGAATGTATTTATGAGATGGAGTCTAACAAGTTTTCGAAGAAGCAATGAAAGGAATGTGATTTCTCGAGTATAGTCTAGAGTGAAGCTTCAACCAGAGCAGTAGTTGAGCAAAATTGAACCCAGTGTTGTCTCTGTTTTCCTTTCTCAACAAGTAGCTTGCACTGAATATGGTGACACATATCTGTCATCTCAGCACCCTGGAAGGTTGAGGTAGCAGGATGGAAAGCTCAAGTGCAGCCTGGGCAACTTAGCCACTTAGGGAGAACTTACCCCCAAATAAAAACATTTTAAAAGGGCTGAGGATATAGTTCAGTGCACAAGCCTTGGGTTCAGCCCTCATAACAAACAAACAAACCAATTAGCCTACAATGGTTTTCCTAAACCCTTTGAAAGGAAAGTTCCTCTTCTACATTTACTTTATACTTCATGTATACATTCACACATACATTCATGAATGAGGTTTAATAATATCTCAGACTTTTGTTGATGTTTCCCCCTTTATTTAAACAAAGAAAGGAAGAATAAATGGAATTACTCAAAGAGTACTAGTTTTGTATTTTAGATGTGCCATAGAACCATCATTTTGAATCCATGTATATAAAAATAATCCTCAGGGTAAAGTGTATTAAGTTTTTCAGCATTGGTTTGAAGGCATTGATAATGTGGTATAAAAGTGTCCATTATGTTATATAAAAAATGCATGGTTTCATAGTCAGACCACAGTCAAGGTTGAGGAGTTTGTAGATATATATCATGACTTTCATCTTCCACAAATCTTTCAAGCTATGTTTATTTTAATATGAAGTTATTAGAGGGATAAAACCATTACTTTTAGAAAGCATTATCTAACTTTGTTTATTTTGAAAAACTTTGGGCTAAATTCCTGAAGTTTTACTCAGATTGGCTTTGAACTATTATAAGTGTGACATAGTTTTAAAATATCAAATTTGTCATGTTCAGTTTTTTGCTTACCACTGTTTTTTTGGCTTAGCATATGCCTGAAGAATACCATTTTGTTTCTCAAGGTGAATGTTCACCACAGGATAAATTGTATTCTGTCTATGCCAATACAAGTGATGAACCCAAAACACATTGCAGAAGCCTCTTGGATTCAATAAAAATCCATGTACCACTTGTATTGGGGGTGTATGAAGATAGCTGTTTTGGAGATGTTCAACATGTTGAAATGCTTTGGATATAGTAAACTGAAAATGGGCTCTCTTTTTTCATTTTCTCACATGTGCATCTTAGGCAAATTATAATTCACATTCTCTTGTTTCTTCCACTTTTAAATCATAAATGTTGTTTTGTAAGAGCTGTTCGATGTCTGGGAAATCTTTTATCCTTATTAGTTTATTTTTATACATAAATAAAAATACAGAAAACACAACGTGACGTCATGAATTAGAGCTACACAAAATGTCCAGTTTGAGTTTGAGATTCTAAATCTAAAAATTTTAAAACAAGACATCTCTCTTGGTGTTTTAAAATATTTTAAAACAAAATATCTCTTGGTGTTTTGCAAGAGTAGTGCTCTCTTCTATTAGGCAGAAATTGCAGTCTTGTGGGATGAGTAGGGAAGAGAGTAATTACTCTGGGACATCTGCTAACCCCAAAGTTTTTACAGTGATTCTGAGTGGTAGGTCAGTGCATCTGCATTTTAGATATGAGAAGGACATTCTGAGATCTTAAATAATGGGGCTATAGGTCACAGAAGGATAGTAAGCCTGGTCTACTTGATATTTCGGTATTTTCATTATTCCACCTTCTTTAGTGTTGGGGGTGGGAATACCTGGGAGTGTACCCTTCAGATAAACAAAGTGCTATGTTGGGATGTGACTTGGGAGTACATTAGTTATATATATACCCAAAGATGAGGTCTATTATTGCCCCAAGAAAGAAGGAGTCTGTGTTATGGCTTTAATATGAAGAATTCCCCAAAGATTCATTGAGGGTTTGATCTCCAATGTGCCAATGTTCAGAGGTAGGACTGAGGGAGATAATTGGGTCACTTTGGCACTGACTTCTCAGTGAGTTAACCCATTCATGAATTCATGGGTGAATGAGCTGTTAGAATATGGGGCCCAGTCAGAAAAAGTAGGTCACTGAGAGTGTGCCTTGGAAGGGAATAGCTTGTCCTTCTCCTCTCTCTCTGGCTCATTCTCTCTCTGCTTCCATAAGAGCAGCTTTACTTTACTACACACTTTCTGCCATGATGTTCAGCCTTGTCTAAGGACTACAGTAATGGGATCAAATTACCATGGATTGAGACCTCTGAAACTATGAGTCAAAATAAACTTCCTTGTAAGTTTAGTCATTTCAAGTATTTTGTGACAGTGATGGAAAACTAACACATACAGCCAGCTTGCTATTTTCAGGGTGGTGGGAAAATATATATATATATATAGTGATTGAATAAAAAGGCATTGGACAGGAGATAAAATATGGTGTGAGGTTGGAATGGAAGCTGCCCATATTTCCTGTATTATAGCCAAGGAAAACCAGAACACACAGTACTGATAATGTGCTGCAGGATTTTACATTGTGATTCATAGTGTTCCTAATCAAGTAATTATATATTCTGTTATTTATTTTGGTGATGCATGTTGCCTTTATTTTTAATGGTAGTACATATTTTAGAAAAGTGGTTGATGACATTATTTATTTAGATGGTGTGTTGGTGAGCTTTCTGTCACTGTAACAAAATACCTAAAAAAAAAAAAGAGGAAAGGCTTATTTTAGCTCGCAGGTTCAGAGGTTGCAACCCATAGTTGGATGGCTCTCTTGTTTTGGGCCTGTGGTAAGGCAGAACATCATGGTGGATGAGTGTAGCATAGGAGAACCATTCACTTCATAGCATTAGGAGGCAGAGAGCAAGGGAAAGAGCTGGTGAAGAAGGGGTTAGGGATGAGATACAGTCCCCTAGGTCATGTCCCCATGACTCATCCCTTTCAACTAGACTCCTTCCTAAGTCTTCATCACCTCTTTGTAATGTCATCAATGTATAAATCTATCAATGGATTCATCACTGATGAAGCTAGAGCCCCCATGATTTGGTCAGCTTCCAAAGGCCCCACCTCTGAACACATGAATCTTTTGGCGGTACATCTGAGGTCCAAACCATAATAAATGGATTAAACTCCTTTCTTGAAAAAAAGATTTTCAGTGAATGTACTGTTGCTGGAGACATCATGAAGTGTTATAAAATGGTGACCACAGTTTTGATGGGCCTCTATAATAGGGCTGTGTGTAAGAGGGAGTTCAAGAATAATTTTAGAGTGAAGGAAGGTCATATTCACCTATATCATGGGGTCCATGGTCTGTGGTATGGCATTCAGTTTCTATTTTTTGGAGAAAAAATTACAAAATGGAGAATGTGAAAGAATTATTGACATTTGAACTGCAATCTAGGTTCTTCTGATACTATCTCTTCTACCAGCTTTCTCCTAAAAATCCCAGTTTTATTGAGCTTACAGCTGCCATGTCCTATAATTTCATAAGAACCTTCCATCATTTCTTAGTTTTTACTTTTCTCCTATACTGAGACTTTGTCACTGAAGAAAGAAGGTAAGAATATCCAACTCCTCTTCCATTGAGTAATAAAGGTAACACACAAAAATGCAGCAAACAATTTTATAACATATTTTGGAGAACACTATGCTCAGATGAGGACATGATTAATTTGCTTGAAGGTCAGAAAACCAATAGTTTTTCCAGTAGATTTACTAGGACAAGCTAATCCCTTGGCTTCTAGGTTTGTGTATAGCACTTCCCCAGAAAATGTTGCTTTTTTTTTTTACTAGGCTTCCATTCAGCTATATATTTCCATAGATTATATCTCATGCAAATAGGAAATAGAATTGCTATAGTGCTGAATTTTTTTACCTGTCACTACTGAAGAGCCGCATGATTTATCTTTTACTTCAAGGCAACAAGAAATTTCATAAGCATTCAGATTGCATTAGTCATTTTGTCTAAGGGTCATCTCTGTATACCTTTCAACATCATTTCTAAGAATTTGGCAATATCCCGTAAGGGAGGGTAAGGCCTTAGGATCCCTTTTTGTGCCAAGGCAATTAAGCAATTTGTACAGAAATCCCTAGCAGAGCAGAGGGCTCAGGATCTTGTGAAGTCCAAGGAAGGGAGGTGGACATGCCATTGGCTCCTGTTACTGCCAAAGCTAAGTAAAAATAAATTGGAGGAAAAGCAGTTACTATACAGTAGAGAGTGGAAGGCAGGTGTGTCTTTACATGATGATGATACTGAAGATAATGAACTAGTTGTGTGTTATAGGGGGTGCTGTCTTTTTCTATGAAAGAGAACTCTCTCAGATCATTAGCTGTCTCACTGCTCATACAGGGGTGGAGAGTAAATGAGTGGGACCTAAATAAGGTGGGACCTTTCTGTTTCCAGTATATTCCATGCCTCACAACTTTATTACTAGGCCTGTGAATGTGGATGAGGGATATGTTTGCTTTGTAAACATTTGTATTTTATAAAATGAGATTACTAACATCTGATTTAGCTTTATCTCCATAAGCTACTGTTACTGCTTTGTAGGCTTGCATTCAGTCACTCTGGTGGGGACTCCACAGGCCCACATCTGTGTTATCATTGTTGTCAAGGTGTGAGTCATCTCTCGAGGGCCACCGATGGGAATATTTGTCACTCAATCATCACTCATCTTATTCAACTGCTAAACCAACATCTTCCTATTGAACCTGTAAAAGTCTTCAAAAGAGATTTAAAATGAGATTTTAAATTTGAATGTCTCTAAATTATAGCAGATCCATTTCCAGTTACATGTCAGAACAGTCTTCATATTCATAAGGAAAATAAGTAAAAGAATTGAAACTTGATGTCTACAGATAGTTGACCCAAGATTGTTCTATTTGGGATTTATTACATTATTTTTTCTCCATCAGCCACAAACTGAAAGTATTCATGGACTACACCAAAAGGGTCTTTAGCTCCAGTGTGGTTAAAAGAATATTGAGAATAATATTATTAAAATAATATTATTAGAATAAAGGAGACACTCCATCCAATAACTTCCTTTCATTGGCCTTGTATTCATTGGGAAGGGTTAATTGACAGTCTTTTCTGTGTGATCTCCCAGCCTTGTCATAGGGACTTGCAGATGACACTGCACAACACACATAATAACACTGTCTGCAGGCAGTATGTACTGCTGAGTGAGACAATTAAATAGAGTTTCTTTTTGAGAGATCTACAACATTTTGACAGAAAGATGGAGCCATCCTGCTGGCCTCCAACTGCAAATTATTATTATTATTATTATTATTATTATTATTAATGGTACTGGGGATTGAACTCAGGTCCTTGTGCTTGCGAGGCAGGTGGTGGAACCACTGAGCTAAATCCCTGGCCCAACTGCAAATTATTACTAACAGACTTCCCTCAGATAGCTTTCATTATCATTGTGCTTATATGGTACAAATGGTTGAGGGGAGCTTCTTTGGCTTCCAAAAGATCACTGAAACCATTACAAAATAGTACTGAAGTTTTAAAGTAAGAGTTAAAAAGTATGATTGCATTTAAATGTGAAGTTTCCACCAGAAAGCAGGCCTTTGGTTTCCCAAAGTGGGTTGGTTATGTGCCAACTGCTCTTCCGAGAACTTGGGAGACATTCTCTGATCCCATCCAGTATAATATTTTGAGTCTTATGTAATGAAGTGAAAACAGAGGGTAGGTTTCATCATTGTTACATTTTTGTGTACATAAAACAGGGAATGTGAGGAGAGGAGAAAAGTACCATGTTTGAGTGTTAACATTTCTGAGTGAGTTTAATTTACAGGATAAATTCCCATTACTGTTATGAGGCTTTAATCCAAAAAAGGTGAAATATTAGAGAATTAAGGCTTCCTTGAGGACTTTTATTTCATTTTCTGCTCACTGGATTTGGATTGGCTTATTAGACAATGGGAAAGAAGCATTTTTGGCAGATCCAGGAAGTGTCTCTCTTGGAGCAAGACTGGTCCCCTTGACCCAATGCACTCTGTAGGTAAACAGCTGTACATTGTAGAAGTATCTGTTCCTGCCCTCCCAGGTGGTTCTCAAACCAAATCATTACTTTTTAGTCTTTCAGCTTTTCTTATGAACAAAGCCATTTGCTTTCTCACTTCTACAGATCCCTGTCCTGAGTTACATGAGTGGAACCCACTCTTTCCTATGGAAAGATTTCTGCTTTGCTGCCATGGACCTTGGAATGTCTTAGTGATATAGGGAGGTGCAATAAATTTGAGATTTAAAAAGAAGGATTTGGTAGAATCATGCATTTTGTGCCTCCAATGAGTACACAGTCTAGCAGGGCTTACAGATGCATGCATAATTAACTTGAACATGGTGTGACAAAGTGATATGGTGGAAATTTGTGTAAACATGTTCAACATTGTTAGTCATTTAAAAATGTAAATTACAACCTCAATGCCAGTGTGATGCCTTTGTACCTCTTAGAATGTTTAAAATGAAAGACTGACTCAAGTACTGTCAAGGATATGGAAGGACTTCTGCTCTCATGTATTAATGGTAGGTGTGTAAAGTGGAACAACCATTTTAGAAAACTGTCAGTTTCTTCAAGCCACCACCCTTTTCAATATTTAGTCAGAACCAATGAAAACGTATGTTCATACAAAAACTTATTCATAACTTGTTCACATAGCTTTTTTTTAAAATTTGGCTAAAGCTGGGACCAACCAAAATGTCAAATGAAATGGTAAAAAAGTGGTACTTATTTATTGGCTATATCCATATAATGGAATACCACTCCTCAAGAGATAGGATCAAATATTCATAGATGCAACAATGTGAATAAGTCTTAAAGTAATTATGCTGAGGTAAAGGAGTCAGACAAAAAAATGCAAAAGACTTAAATACTGAGTTTGCCATCAGTGGGAATAAAAAAAAGAGGAAGAGTTTTCATTACTGCAGACATAGAATTAAAGAGGTTTTTGAAAATGAAATGCTGGCCAGAG
Source organism: Heterocephalus glaber (assembly GCF_000247695.1). Next base: position 6,236,220 of record NW_004624785.1, on the reverse strand, counting down.
AGGTGTGTAGACTCTGAGGTCTGCCTCTGGCTTAAGTTTCTCCCTATGAATCATCATCTATTTGGAGATAACAATTACATGAAATCTGGTGCATAAACATATAAGAAATGATAAGCACATTGTTTAATGCTGAGCTTTGGATTATTCCATAAGTCCTAAGAAGAAAATCTGTTAAGGTTTTTTTAAATTAAATTTTATACTTAACTATTTAAAGAAATAAACTTTCATTTTGGCTTTTTAATTAGTACAAGAAGAGATTGCTAATAAAATGTAGTAATAGAGAAAACAAAGAAGAAAGCAACAACAACAAAATTGTGACTCCTAGCTCCATTGTCATGGATAAGAGGGAACAACAAGTTTAAGATAAACAGAGAGGGGAAGGAATATGACTGGATACCTTCAGGCAAAAACTATAGCACACTTTTGTAGGAAGGAGCAGACTTTGTGGGTATCTTGCTTATTTAATCTTCCTGTCACTGAATTGTTGGACTTGTTTAGTTGCTTGATTCAAATTCTATAATTAAACAAATCTCAGATGAGCTGTTGTTAATTGTGGTCAAGGGTTCAGGTCCTAAAGATTATGTTTTCATTGTTGCCCCCAGAACATTCTGTGTTATCTGTTTTTTTAGATATAAAATAGGGATATCAGTTCTTGTTTCTTCTGGTTATTGTATTAATAAAGATGAAAAGAAATGAGAACAGGAAGGACTTAGCATTGCTTCTAACACATAGTAAGGGGCTCAGTAAATCGGTCTTGTTTTTTTTCCTTGTCATCTCCCCCTTTCTTTTTCTCCTTTCTTTTCTTCTTCTTTCTTCTCTTCCTCATTATTATTATTATTAGGCCTCCATCATGTTGCCATGAAGTGATTAGAAAAAGCTATAGTCTTCTAGTCAATCATTAGAAAAAAAGGACATATTTCATTGCTTTTTCCCAGAAGTAATCGTCAGTCACTCTTTCTCATCTGACTCATTCTCCTAAGTTATTTGGTCACATGTACTATTTAACTTATCATTCTTTCATATGTTATGAAAATGACTGTGGCTTAATAGTGAAGACCATGGCTTAGTGATAAAGCAAAAGGAATAGACATTTAGTGGCTTTGATCCTACATGCGTTCCAATTTGTTTAGTTTAAGATTGTAATTTAAATTTCTTATATCTTAGCCTCATCAACTAAACAGAAATGCATAATAACAGCCATACAGAGCTATTAGAAATGTCTAAGTAGAAAGCATTCAAGTTTTAACACATAGTAAAGAACTTTACAGAAAGCTAAGTGGGTTGCATAAGTTAGTGCATTTCTGTAGATGTGACACTAAGGCACTAAAAAACTCAAAACCACATTAAAATCTGTTGATACAGTTAGGTTTAAAAAATAGTCACTTGACTTTCCTATAAAGTATGCTTCTATTATACTTTATTCCATCGAATAGAAAAATAGACACTACTAGTCCAAATCCCTGGTCACATTAACTTACCAATGATGAATACTTTTCATTTCAGCAGGATTTTCTTGCTGTGTTTCAGGTTTTGGGGATTTGATCCTCCACGATCAGGTGCACCTTCTGGAATGTGCCTGGCTAGAGATCCTGATGATCGGTCTCATCTGGCGCTCCATGGAGCACCCCGGGAAGCTCCTGTTTGCTCCTAACTTGGTCTTGGACAGGTGAGTGTCCTGGCTATGCCTTGGGAGAAGCACATCCTTTCTAATCACTGTTTATCCTCAATCTATTTTATTTTGTACTCTATGAGGCTTCAAAGAGCTGTATTAAGTATGATTGCTTTGTGAATGGGTAAATTCAGGTGATGGAACCGGGTCAAGTTCACCAAAAGCTAAGCCTAGCTGCCTGTTACACATCTCTTCAGAGGAACTTTATTATTTCTAATGCACACATGAAACTATAAACTGTAATTTTTGAACTCTGCCTTCATCTTCAGTTATATAAAAAATGACCAATAGCCTCCCATTAATTAAGACCTTTTTTTTTTTTGGTGCATCTACATCTAAATCACAAAAGATTTTTTATTTCCTTCTTCAATTTTCCCAACAGTAAAATGAAAAAATTGGCCAGAGAGTTTTGCAGACCACTTCCAATTCCATGAATTCATTTGAATTTTCAAATATGTTACCTTCTTTAATGGAAAAGAAGGCTTGCTTTGAAATGTGGGTCCCACTGTTTTCCTTTGCAATCATTGCTTAGAGGAATCGGATTTAGACATTTTACGACAGCAGCTACCACTGATGGCGTTGTCACCAGTACCAGCTGCTATGCTGAACACTTTACAGTTATTTTCTCATTTAACAGGAACTTGATCATCCACATTTTACCTGGAAGGAAGCCAAGCCTCAAAGACATCCCACTATTTGCAAAAGGCAGAAACCTAGGTTATGGTGGGACTAGGATTTGAATTCAGGGTCTTTCTGGCTCCGGTACACTACTGGGTCTTATCCTGGCCACTCCTTCCATTCTCTCTGTCCTGTTTTCTGATGCTGCTTGTGGTTTGCGGCAATAATTTTCTGTTCCCAGGTATAGTTCATCTTGCAGGGTACACAACGATTTGATGGGAAAGGACCATCTTTCTATTGTTTCTTGCAATCTTATCCTCTATGCCCGGCTTTCTGGAGCTGTCAGGTTGCCCACAGCATCCTTGTACAGTCTTTGGCTTCAGAGAGCTACCCTCCCTCTCCAGGCCCACCCACTCAGTGTTCCCTGCACCTGCCAAGCCCCCTAGAGCAAGGCTGCAGCCAAATTTATTTAAATGCAAAAGAATTGTGCAAGATGTTGCTTGTTGTTTTGTCATGTCAGGTTAATTTAGCTTTAGAAAAACATTGATGATACTACCCAAGAAGCAGATTTTACTGTGCATGGAATGTATTCCAGTATCACAATTTCACAAACTTGTTGAGAATAGCCTCTGGTCTTGTTCCTTAAGCTCATTTGAAAGTCTTTAGAAGATGTCTTTATGTCCTCAGTGTGCCTTGCCTTGCCTTCCATTCATTTCCTTATTGTTTTGTCTTCTCATTTTGCCCTTTTTTGCCTGGCCAGGTTACTCACAATTTGCAGATGAAATTCATAGGCCACAGATAATATTTCCTGCATACAGATTGGAATGTATCTTCAGTGTTTAGACTTCCACACATTCATTTCTGCCCCCATTCATATCCATCTTTTTAGGCTCACCTTTGCTGATAACATTCATAAAATCATTGTGTTTTTAATGTGAAAGGCCTTTGACATTATCTCACCCAATAAACTCATATTTCCAAAGAGGCGAGAGCACCTAGGATATTGTCAGCCACCTGCTTCTCTTTCTCCTCTTGCCTTGTAGTTAATTTTCCTTCATATCTCTCACAGAAATATGAATAACTAAAAGTTCTCCTCTTTATTCCTGTTTTCTAAAAGTCTGGGTTAGGAGTTTCTACTATTTTTGGATTTTTCAACCTCTGCCCAGATGACATGCATGATCAGCCTTCCTCTCGGGGACCGTCCTGTACATTTGAGGATGTTTAGCCGTGTCCCTGGGCTGTATGTTTTAGGTGTTGTCCCTTCTCCAAGTGACATCAGCCAACACTGTCTCCAGTCATTTCTAAATACTTCCTGTGTGTGGCAGTGAGTGGGCAGAGGCCAAATTGTTGCAAACCCAGGTGACAGCCACTTCTCTAGACATTCCTACTTCAGCATCCTATAAACTCTTGGGGCTCATCAACCTCCAGACTCAATAAGTCTGTTCTTGTTCATTTCCTCTCTATCTTAATAATATCAATATTTGCCTAGACCTTGGAGCTAAAAATTATGTTTAAATAGATAATGGATTCTACCTGGCTCCTCACCAGACTATCCAGTTAACAACTGAGTTTTTCTCTGACCTGTTTCTGAATCCAGACCTTCCCTTATCTCCATTCCGCATCCCTAGCATAGATTCTGGTTGTCCCATCCCTAAATTACTTGCCTCCCTGACCCTGTATTTTCCTTGGTACTCACTCACCTTTCTTTCCACTATAGTGACACAAGGGATTGTTTCCCAGGGCACAGCTGTAATCTTGATGCTTTCCGATTCTGCTTCTACTGGCTTTCTTGGTTCTTTTGAAAGTACGGTGTAGGCTTCTTGACAGTTATGGCTGTCTATTACAAGTGTCACAGACACAAGTATCGGCAGAGCCAGTCAGATGATGTAAATGAAGAAGGTTAGTCAATGATAGTCCAAAAGAGAGTGCTTGGGATTAGATGATCTTTCCCAGGCTAAAGACACCTGGTAGCTGAATTTGACCCACAGCTTTGAACACAACTTCACATTCTAAAGTTTTTCTTCCACTGGTTCTGAAGGGCTCTCCAACTTTAGAGTTTCTTGTTAGAAACTTATCCATTCTTTAAGGCTCATTTCAAATGCAATTTTTCCATAAATCCTTCCTTCAAGCTCTCTTCTCCTCAGGCAGGAAGTAGCCTTTGTTCTGTTTAACTTCTCACTGTGTTCAGTTCGTATTTCCCTTGATGTAATAGACTCAATCTGCTCAGTGTTAGCTATGCTTTAGGGCTTACCTTTCCCACCCGTCCAAAGTCTTCCACAATATCCCCTAAATATTTGTTAATTGTTCTAGTCAAGATCACTTAGGAAGCTTGTGGCAGAATCAGGGGGCGAACACTCATTCTCTTATGATCATTTCAGTTATTATCGTCATCAAACTCACTCACTTTGTGTTCGTTGATACTTATCAATACCTGACTTATTCTTGTATAGATTAAAATGAAATTAATATCCATCTGTTTTGGAAGGATTTTCTGAATTTGTAAATATATTTATTTGGCTTGTACTTATACTTCTGCTTATACTGCACAAACATGTTACCCAATTATTAAATTCCAAATTGTGTAAGCAAAGGAACTTATTTTTCCCTTATGAAGTAAAATCCTTCAGCTTTTATTACATTCAAGAATACTTGCCATGTTAGTTAATTATGATTAATTATAAATGTACTTTTAAATATAAATACTATAAAATATGATGTAGAATATTTAAAAATCTGGACTCTTCTAATCATTAACATGTACCTATAGATTATTTAATTTCATTTTTATTTAATTCCCTTCTTAGTGTTTGAGGATAACTGCTTTTGATAACATTGATAGATACATAATAGTAAAAAGTATGGTGACTGGCAGCTCATTTGAAATTTTATACACATGGATGATGGCTTTTGATTGGTAGCTGAGAACAGAGTTTATGGTTCCTTTCTTCAGGTTTCCAGATGGTAAAATGCTCTGAATAATAAATTTCCTTATGATAAAATTCAGCTCTCTGATGAGCATAAGTCAGTCACTGTGGTCTTCCCATTGCCCCACTCCCATTGCATGGTAGAAAGTAAATATTTTTAGTAACAAAACATAGATAGGTGCCCATAAGTTCCAAAGCTAGATGGTTGACTGAGAGCTAGAGGCAGAAGATGAGTGCTAGCCACCCTCAGAGGCTGTTGTCATTTGTATAGAAATGGGAGAATAAAGAAGCCTGAAGTCCTAAGTAGCCTTGTATCCTTGTAACCCATGGGTCACCAAAATTTCTAACAGGAGACAGAATTTTATTCTGAGATCCAGTGTAGCAATGTCCCATTTTTCAAAACTTTGCAAATCCAGGCATCCATGTCTCACAAGACTGGGAGGATAGACTATGTCCCAGCCTTTTCTTGTAATTACTCAGATGTTTGTATTGGTAACTGGGGGTGGAGATTATGAAAATATAAAACCTCGCTTGCCATCCCACATTTGTGAGCAGAGGACATATTTTTTATCTTGTGTCCCTCTAGAAAGAGTTATTGCTTGATTTACTCCCTGATGACAACCTATGATATCTTGATTCTGGCCCTGTATAACTTCCTGGTAATCAGATGTTGTAGGCTAATTTATCCTTGCCGGGCTCAGCCTGCCCACAATTTCTAGCTCTTTTCTGTACCCTGCAGCAGTGAGATTCAAGCCCTTAATGTAGTCATCTCTTTCTGTGAAAACCAAGAAATATAAGTTATAAATAAAGGACCTAGTAATTTCTCTTAGGCTGTGTGTGTAAGTGTGTTTTATAACAGGAAAGTTAAAGATAACACAAAGCCCTGTGAAAGTAATCGGGAAATGGAGAAAATTCATTTTCCATTCTAGCACCTAATCCTTTGGTGTGTTTTGGCACTAGTAAACACAAAATATGCCTTCTGAGTCTACTGGGAATGAGTCTTTTCATTTAGCCCCGCTTGCATGCTCAGACTAGAAAAATACAGACTGGAAACAAAAGCCAAAGGATTCAGGGTGCCTCTTTCCTTCTGGGGGTCCCCTTGTTTTGCAGAAAAGTTAACTATAGTGGAAGGCAGATATGATGTTAAAAACAATGAAAATCTCCTATTCATTGAGATTATCCTGTGTCTAAGGGGCTGTCTGATGCTGTTTTGCCGGCGCCATCTGTGCTGACAAATTCTGAGAAATATTTGTGGATTTCTCAGTGAAGCCAAAGCACTCTCTTTTGATTCCCTATTCATTTTACGAGAGAGAGAGAGAGAGAGAGAGAGAGAGAGAGAGAGAGAGAGAGAGAGAGAGAGAATCTCCACACATTTGAAAAGCAGAAGCTAATTCCACAAGCAAAATATTCCTTCTCCCAAGCCTGTGGCCAGAGGGTTGTTGACCTAACTCTCTCCATGTCTGCCCCATCAAGAGGCTCTGCCTGCAGGAAATAGTACTGGACAACAGAAAGTTCTTTTACTCTTAGGCGAGGAATAGGAATAAATTCTCTTCCTTAAGAGAAAAACAGGTTGCTGCACCAGAGAGAACATTTTGCCCCTTCTACTAAAGAGCAGATTGTTTTCTAATGATAAATTCATTTTAAATTGAAAAGAAATCATTTTTTAGAAACAAGAGCATTCTCATTATAGGTTCTTTATTGTAAATATTTCAGAAAAAATATGCAAATAAAACATGTCAACAAAAAAAGCCCACAATGCTTCAGTATTTCATTTATTGGCTTTTTTCCCCACCACAAACTCATTAAATTTTTTTCTGGATTTTTAATTTAGAAAAATGAGAAAATTAAGTTTGGAATAAGTTGATGAATTCAGGATGTAATCTGGCCACGTGTGCTTTATGGAAATGAAGAGAAGTGTCGGTCTTTCCATCCCTTTTCCTGAATAGCTCTTCAGGAGAAATGCAATGGAATGATAAAAGGGAGACCACCACACTTTGGGTAGTGATCAGTGGCTCAGCAGTGTCAGCCCTAGGCTGACTGGACTTCATTGTTTCAATGCATGGTCCCTCCTTAACTTTCCAGGAGTGCTGGGGACCTGTGCACTGGTTTGCATGCATTTCTTTGCTTCATGCACACCTGAGTTGATCATTACACAAGGCATGAATGTGCCAATACGTTACATTCTACCCCATAAGTTAGCATCTGCCAGTTTAAAAATAAATTTTAAAAACCAACTCTGCTTATAACCCTTTCCCTCTCCATCTTACAGAATTGGGTGAATAAAGAAAAAGAAAGCAAGCCAGCATTTATTTAACTTCTTTAATATCTACAGTCCTGTTCTGGGTTATCCTCTATACTACATTTCACTCAGTGTATGAGGAAATAGGAAAGAATTTTGTTTATATTATGACCCTGAATCTGTTCATTCTTGGTAGCTCTGAGTCCTTTATCACTCAACATGGATATCAATTAATTGATTCCTAAAAATCTTTAGTTTAGAACTCCTAAAAAATTTTGGGAGTAGAAAATTGTAAAATTGTAAAGGAGAAAAATTGAGGCCAAAAATGGGAGGAATTAGCCAAGCTGTCATTATTACTGCCACTTCTGATAGATGAATTTAAATATCTATCTATTGGGCCAAAAGCTAATTGAATTATAAACTTTCAGTAGAGCATTTATATAACATATGAATATATCTTAATAAGAATATTAAACACAGATATATTGATATTTAAGGAAAAGTCAATTTGATCAAGACCATTATTCATGAAAGTGCTTGAAAGGGTGGTATTGTAAAAAAGGTAAAATCAAAACAAATTGATACAAAATTACTCCTTAAAAACAAAAACAAGGAACACTTTATTATAAAACTTGCTAAGCCACAGGTGTTTAAATCCTTACGAGAGTTAAGCCTGTAAACAGTAAGGATCCACTCAATATACAGTTTCTCCAGGTGAAAAGGCATAATTTCAACGAAACAGTTAATCCTGTGTAGGAGGCTAATTCAACTATTCTTACAAATGTATACACTGCTTTATTTTTTATTTTCCATTTATTACTAATAATTAAACAAATTGATTAATGTATAATCAAAATAATCTTTTGAGAGCTTAATTTTAAAGCATACTATTGTTATTTAAATCACATATACTACACAGGAATCATCAAGTAATGTTGCCCTTATAGCTGTTTTGTTTTTTTTTTTGGTACTGGAGATTGAACTCGGGACCTTGCTGTAGCTGTTTTTATTATATCTGTCTCTCTACATTGACATTGGAAAGATCTTTTTTTTTTTTTAAATGTAGTGCTAAAGAGTGAACACATGACTTCATACATGTTACACAAGTACTCTACCATTAAGACACATCCCTAGCCCAATCTTCACTTGCTTTAATGAATGCTATTAAAATCCATTTATAAGGAGAGATTTTCAAGTTGTGTTGGCCAAAATTCAGTTTAATCCAACTTACTACATATTTGTTGAGCAGCATACCCATAGGGTTTTGCATGGTACTGGAGGCTACAAAAAAGAGAGACAAGTAAGAGGCATACCTGCCTTCAGAGAATGTATCGTATGGTGGTGAAGTAATATTAGTGTGCAAATGAATGCAATTGAAAGCATTCTCTCACTGCATCTCACATCATTCATGTCTCCTTTGTCTTCCTTCATTACTTTCTAATAGCTATGAAATCTGAGCAAAAACCAATTCCTGGTTTACACTTGCATCGACATACTGATTCATTCTTGATAGTTCCATGCAGATTATTTAAAATAACTGTACTCACTATTTGTCCTGCCTAAAAGTATACAATAAGTACAAACTCCTAAAACAAGACCATTTTGTGTGTTGCTCCTTTTGGGGTGGGCAGGAGAGAAGCAGAGGGTGTTGTCAAGTGTTTAACAAGGTGGATACATGCAGTTTGCACATTTTTTGAAATATTACATATACCCAAGGTGTTAGCACTGTATGGATGTTTTTCTATGACAACAGTTCTTAATTTTATAAGTAAATAGATGTTTGACTTCAAAGGAAATGGTGTTAAAATGTCTATTTCCAATTCTTGTCAAAAATTGAAATTGTCTTTATTATTAGTGTCATGGTTACATGCCCTTGTGACCTATAATTAAGTTCCAAGCTCTACCCTGGTGTTATTGACTTCTCCCTATGGGCTCTTAATACAAAAAATAAAGATGAAGTTTCTCTTTTGATGTATCTAGAGACGTGTTTTAAGTCATTTAATATTATTATTTGTTATATTTCCTGTATTTTCATTTTATCAAATGGAAAAGAGAGGTCAAAAGAACACCATCAGTGTCTTCTTTGATTTTATACCACAGCCCAAAACTGATTTCTTAACCTGCTTACATATTTACCATTTTCTGCTGTCATAGATTGTAACTTGTCATTTGAAAAGGGGGCTACTGTGTGCAGTTGAGCCTGAGGATTGATCCACGTTGACCTTTGAGGGAAGCAGACAGGGAGGGTGGTGCCCCAAGCAGGTGTGGTGTGGCTTTCAGGAAGGAAGATGTCTGCATGGGTGGTCTCAGCACTGGATAGGGTGGCAGTGGCAGTGGTATGCTGGGAAGATAGAAAAAGAGTGGGTGCTGGGGAAATCAGAGGAATTTTGCCTTGTACTGCACATGAGGGTTTTAAAGGTAGGGAGGATGTCCCAGGAGTTGGCATGTTAGCTTAGAAAAGAGATTGGAGCTACAATCAAAGGTTTTGAGAGTCACCTCCCTAGTTACAACTGTAAAGTAAATGTGACAACTAGAGGAAATAATGGAGAAAGACATGTCCAAAGGGATAAAGACAGCTTTCATGGGTTTTACATAGAAAAGAACTCCAGCTTTTGGTTAACAAAAAGTTTGAGAAGTTAGTACCAAATCTCTGATTCTAATGGAAGGCATCTTTTAAAAGTCAAGGGACAGTGAAATGAATGAGGTCAGTACTAGAGAGATGGGCAGGAGTGAGAGGTAAGGGTCTAGGCCTTGTGTTAATTATGGATCATTGTTCCTAAAGGGAGCATTTTTATTAAAATATGGGAGGGAAGAAAACAAAATATGATGTGTTAAGTATAAATAAATGTATGAAAGAGCAAACAGATAGAGAAGATTAGATAAAGGACCTATGAGCCAGCAGTGAGGGAGGTAGGGAGCCTGTAGCTGCTGATAGTCACAGCGTCAAAGAGACTTTTTTAAACCAATATTTCTTGATTTACTGTGCGAAATAAAGATCGACTCTTACAGGTTTCCAAATAGCTACTTAGTTGTCCCAACACCTTTATAAAAAAGTTAGTTTTTTCTCAAGTGATTTGAGATATAGCCCTCATTACACATTAAAATTTTCTGTACACTTATATCTTTTTCTGAAGACTTATCTGTTAGAGTTTGTTTATGTATAAATCAATGTCAAATAGCATTGTTTATAGGAGCTCCAAATGGTTTTAAATCTGGTGGTGCTATCCTTCTGTTATTGCCTTCTGATATTTTTCAGTGTTTAGCAAGTGCTTCTTCCTTGTTTGTTTTTCCATGTGACCTTAAAATTAACTAGTTTAACACCATAGAGAAATTTGTGGATAATTTTATTGGAATTATGGTAAATATCAACTGGTTTAGGGAGTGCTGACATCTTTATAATGTTGACTCTTCCTGTCCAAGAACAAGTTGTGCTTTTCATTGTTAAAAATATTTTTGTGGGTGTGTCTTTCAGAAGTGTTTTTAAGTATCCTTATATACATAGTTCATACATAAAATTATGTCTATAAATATATATAAATATGTACTGCTATAATATAAGAAAATATATCAATGTGATATTTTAAGATACATCATGTTCAGTATCTGAATGTCATGAATGGGGCCTTCTCTTCTGTTGTATTCCTGAACTGGTTATTCTCTGTGTCAGTAGCTAACTTATGTTTGTATGTTATTGTTATAGACTACTACTTTACTAAATTCTCTTCTTTACAGTAGTTTTTCCATTAATTCCCATGGGGTTTCCTAGAATACAGTCAAATATCTGCAAGTGAAGATTCTTTTACCTCTTTCTAAGCCTGAGTACCTAAATATTTCTTTCTTGTCTAATTGCATTGAATAATATGTCTAACATTTTGTAAAAATAGTAGGAATAGTGGACAATATTTCTTTATTTTTATGTACATTCCATTACAGAAGTTTCCAGGCATTTCTGTACTCTGCAGTGATTTCATTAGGAATGAAGGTTCCCATTTTGTATAAAAATTCCAAAGAATGTTTGATGTGAAATTTTTTCTTTGGGTAGTCTTCATCCAGTTTTTGTTGTCCACTTTACATATGCATTTCAAAAATAGTTTGAGATTATTTTCTTTTTCTGTGGTCTGAAAAATATAACAGCATTGGGATTATTTGGTCTTTTATCTTTAAAATATTGATGGAATTAATTTTGAAGCCATCTGGTCCTGATATCATTATATGGGGGAGTTCTCCAGAAACTTAAATTTTATGTTGCAATTGGTCTGTTTAGATTTTTCTATCCCTACTACAGACAGTTACTATAAACCAAACCTTGTGATAAAATTATCTGTGTCATCTGAGTTTTCAAATTTATTGTACTGAGTTGGACAAATGATTTCTGATGGTTTTGTAAAAAAATTCTTCTGGTTTGATAGTTGCTTCAACCTAACAATTTATTTTATGTATTTATCTTTGTTTTTTTTCAGAAAACTTAAGTCAACTAGTGGTTTTGCTAATTCATTGATGCTTTCCTCCAAAAATCTAGCTTAAATTTTTAAATTAATTCTATTGTTTTTCAGATTTCTAACTTATTAAGTCACAGTTTTAGCTTCATTAACTCCTTCCTTCTGCTTCCTATCAGTTAACTTTTTATTTCCATCTCTAGTTCTTTTGAGTTGATACTTAGCTCATTTTTTCATTTTATAAGATAGGTGATTAATGCTCAAAATTTTCTCAAACCACGGCTTTAGCTGCATCCCACAGAGTCCAATATATTTTACTTTTATAATCATTTCCCAAAACTTCATCACTTTCATATATTATCTTTCTTTTCACTCAAGAATTGTGTAATAATAGTTTAATTTCCAGGTTAAAATGCATTTTTGATGTTTTTTTGTTTTGCCATTAAAATATTGCTTGGTTTTGAAATCAGATAATACTGTTTGTAATATGATTATTTTTGTAACTTATTGAAGTTAATTTGTAGCCTGCTGTGATTATCTTTTCTAAACATTTCCCATACGCTTGAAATGAAGGTTTATTTACTTATTAGGGTAGAAGGTAAAATATTTTATGCCTGTGTCTATTTATCTTCTTATGACCTGTAAATTTTTACTTAGTGAAAACTTATCATCTAATATGAGCCTCATATTTATGTTTGCTTTATGTCTATTATGCATTATGTACCATTATTGTGTTACAAAGTTTTTGATTCATTTAATAGTTTGGGAGGACTGACTTTTACAGAGCCTAAGATCAAGATCATAAATTGAAAATATAATTAAAAACTTATCAACTAAGAAAAGCCTGGGCCCTGATGGCTTCACTGCTGAATTCTACAAGACATTTAGAGAGGAACTGCTGCCACTACTGTTTAAACTCTTC
>NW_004624785.1:6185211-6220841 GCF_000247695.1 Heterocephalus glaber | reverse complement strand
AAGGGAAAGGAAAAATGCTGAGAAATGGAAAAAAATGGAAATAAAGTCTTTGTAAATAGGGAAGGGTGGAGGGGGTGAAGGGAGGGCTAGAAATGGGGAAAAAAGATCATAACGCCCATTCATTTTAACTTAAGTAATATATCTTTTATTCTTTAAGCATCAGAATAACTTTGCTTTAGGTCTCTGTTTAATATAGTCAACAACTAGATTTTAATTTGTTGGCCATTCTGAAAAAATTTTAATACATGAGTTAAGCTGATTTATATTTACTGATGCCATCTTTGTTTGGTTCAAGTTCTATTGTATTATTTTATATTTCTTCTGTTTTCTTTGCTGTTTATTGATTTGCTAAATTTATTTTGTTTTTAGCTATTTACATTTTTTCTGCTTATTCAACTTATATATGCTCAGTCAAATCTTCCTTTAGAAGTTATTCATTTCTTCTTATGAGCAGTAATGAAGTTAGCTAGTAACTTAACATTTCCTAAACACCTCCAATTTTAGCCACTAGTATTATGTGTGTTAAACTTTGCAGTGTTCAATACAGTTAAGAGTCTACTTCATGACTTATCAGAGTCAAATGACATCAATTTACTTCCAAGTAATACCTACAAATTAATTGTAAGGCAATAATACTTTTGATGACTATTTTTTCTCATCTTATTTTTCTTACTTATTTTTATACATTGTTAAAGCTTACATAGTTACATGCTCTATTCTATCCCCCCAGAGCTCCTTTTTAAATGTTAATTCTATCATTAAATATATTTAATGTCCACTCTCAGACAAAATGCTGGTGTTTGCTTATCTTTTTTGATTGTTTGGAGCTTCTGTTTTTTAGATTTTCCAGGAAAATACTCATGAGAGTATTTTTCTTTTTTAGTTTAATAATATTTATAATTGTCTTTTTATGCCTTTTATACTGGAAAGTCTGGCTGCTTAAAAACTCTTTGGCTTACATTTGTCCTTAAGTATTTTTGAATGATTGCTTCATTGTTATCTAATGTTGCTGTCGGGAAATTGGATGGAAATCTGATTTTATTTCCTTTATTAGTGATTTGGACTTTTTATCTGAAAGTTCAAAATTTTTTTCCTTAAACTTAAATAGCAATAATTTTATTAAGATGTGTCTCTACATTGACTATTTTAATAGGTCAGTTTTCTCAAGTACATGGTATGATTTTAGACTATGTAGATTGAAACCTTTTACTTCTTGACTCTCTTAATTTATATTTCTTTTTTCTTTTTCTTTTTGCTTTTACAGTATTTTCTTCTTTTTTGTAATGAGGATTCAACCCATGGCCTTTACACTGAGCTATATCCCCAGCTAAGTTCCCCAGGCTGGTCTCAAACTTGTGATCCCCCTGCTTCAATCTCCAAGAGTGAGGGGATTATAGTCTTGCACCACTACACCAGGCTCTGGTTTGAGTGCACGTGTGTGTGTGTGTGTGTGTGTGTGTGTGTGTGTGTATTTGGGGGAGGGGAAGGGGTGCATTCCCTGGGGATTGAACCCAGAGCCTTCACACTGAACTACACCCCCAGCCCTTTTTAATTTTTAATTTTGAGACAGGGTCTTGCTAAGTTGCTCAGACTGGGCTGGAACTTGCCATCCTCCTGTGTTAGCCTCTCAGAATGTTGGGAGATTCATACTCTTAAATATAGTTTGCTACATTGGTTCTTCAAGGACCATTTATACATCCCCTTTACTTGTTTGCCATAGGACTTTCCCCTAAATCCTTTTGTTTTAATCTTTATCTTCTCATTCTTTATTCTCTTCATCAAGCTGCCCACAAAATCTATTTGATATTAAGTGCTTTATACTTTATGTCCTAAACTTTTTTCCTTTTTTATGAAAATGAAATGTTTTTCTAAAGTATCTCCCTTTTGTTTTATTGGTTTTCAAGGCACAACAAGGTTTTACTATCAGCTAGTAAAGGGTACAAGCTCAAAATGGGCATGAATGCATAGTTATCCATCACTGGAAGCACCCTGAACCATCATATGAAGCCTTCAAAGGACCTCCTTTTGGGGCTGGAATGTATTTTACTTTTGCTGATTTGTGATTGCTATGCATGTATGGGTGTTGAATTTGTTCAAAAGAAACCATTTTAGGTTTTGTGCTACTTATTGTTTCAGTCTTGAGATAACCTATGAAATTATTTCCCATTTTCTAGCAGCTGCATCCCATAAATTCCAAAATTCCAGTTTTTATAATCATGAGTAATTTAGACAGACTTAATATATATTCTGTTTTATAAAAGAAGTTATGAGAATTTCCTTTGTTATTTTTTATATTCAGCCCCATAAAATGTTTGGAACACCTAATCAATATAGAAAAATCAAATCTATTTACACCAGCAACAAATACAAAACATCATTTTATATACTTTACATATGTTCTATAGTTGCAACCAAAACTACAATGTATTGTGGAATGACTTTAATAAAGAAATTATAAGAGCTCTGTAGAGAAAGTTATAAACCTATGTTGAAAGACACTGAATTCATAAACATTGAAAAGAAAGCTGTACTATATTTATGATTAGGAAGAATCCTTGCTAAAAATGTATCAATTCTTCATGAATTGATCTATAAATTTAGTGCATTTAAAATCATAACACTAAGTTCATTCTAAAAATCTACATGTAAAATGTCAAGGATCAAGTATAGCCAACTGCTTCTAAAGACTAAAATCCAGGCCAGGAGATTGGGTAACAAAACCTGTAAGTTATAAGAATCCTAAAGCTATAATAATTAAGACAATGTGGCATTGTCATAAAAATAAACACATCGACTAATAAAATGGAAAAAAGAGTTCAAAAGCCAACCTATATTTATGAAAAGCTGATGTGTATCAGAGGAGCACTGAGATTGCAAAAAAAAATTGGAATAATCAAGTTAAGCATGCTGAGACAATTGGTTATCTACAGAGGAAAAAGAAAAAGTCTGATTCTACTTCATTTCATATGGAAAAATTAATTCCTGTCGAATGAAAATCTAGAAAGCCAAAACTATATTTTTATAAGAAAATATTTGTCTCATGATTTGGAATTGCATCTAAACAAAGCACAAAATATTCTAACTATAAAGTAATATCGATAGTGTCAATATCTTTAAAATAACTACTTTCATAAAGGCAGTAAAAAGAAAATAGGTTACTGAAAAATGGGTATTTGTTTTTATTATGCTCTCTAAAATATATATTTTCAAAAATTCTTTTGTATGAATCAAATGTTACACTAAAGATATAGGAAGATAAGAACCCACAGAGCTCATAAAGATGTTCCTTTACATCCATCATCTACTAAGTCAAGAACCTGCATCACTTTTAAGTTTTCTGAAATGTGAAATGAAAATACTTGTGGAGGGCCCTCACAGATGCATTTAGAGATTGTATGCTCAGGAAAATGGAATTGAAATGTTTTAACAAGAGTCATGGGCTCCATCCTTGAAATAGATGTTTGTCAAGTTTTCTATAGCATGTAATTACAACACAATAAGACTCAAAAGCATTTCAATAAAGTGTGGGTGGAAGAGAAGCATGCTGCTTCAAGGGCCTCATTAGCTTTCCACAGACTGGAGCTCTCCAGACTGTTGGGAGGAGTCCTGTTCACCTTGGTTCAGAACCCATTTTAACCATCATTGAGGTCTGGAGGACCCAAGAGCAGCCTGTAGTCCTTGGGAGTGCTCTGGACTGGGAAAGAAGAGACAACAATGTTTTGCTAAAAGCCCAGAAATGGGCTCAAGTTTTGTTTACCAGTTGTTTCCAGGATAATATATGGCAGTGCAGTGATTTTTGTCGATCACTGATGAAATAGTAAATTTGTAATTTGTTTTTGTTCCCTAAAGAAGCTTCTGGTAAACTGGAGCAATGGCAATGGTTCACGCTGGTGTTATTCTACTGGACTAAGGACATGATATCTATATGTACTGTGGCCTAGAGCTTCGGGAATATGTCATAACGGGTGAGAGAACAAAACAAAATGAACAAAACATTGCTCTTCATAGTAAGGATGATGAACAAAGCACATTTATTTATGAAAGACCTCTAGATAATCTCTTATTTAGTTTTTGAAAAATACCAGTACACAGGACTGCAAAGGTGAAATATCCTCTGGTTGGAGCAGAAAGAGTTCATCTGGCTTTGAAGTCACTTGTGTGATGGTGAGCCTTGGTTTTATTCAAAGTTGGTGTACTTTTTCCTAATTTGTATTTCAGTTTCTACTAAGCATTCATGAGGCATTGCTCCCTAGAAAATAAAATAAAGTTTTAAGTGACAGTAATGTGAACATGTCTTCCTTGTGGTTTAGAGTGAGCCACCCTACCCGGTCTCTCCTGGGCCCTGAAATAGCCCTTGGATGACGATAACATGGACATTACAAAACACATATTTCCACTGGATAACCCTCTCCAGTGGTTAAGCTAGTTGTTTATCACTGACCACAGGGATAGAAAGTAGCAGGAATCAAGACTCTTTGCTCTACTTTCAGTGCTTCTTTAATCCACCATTAATAATTGTTGTTGATTAGTAATATCAGCATTTGCCTACTAGGTATTAGGTATGCGAAGGAAAATATGGAACCACATTGTCTTGAGATCACGTAATCTATTGAAGGGGACAGTTTTATAAACACATAAGACTAATTGCATCGATAAAATCTAGATGAACAGCCAAGTGAAGGGCAGGGGTGGTGAGTGCCGTCTGTGGGTTCACAATCCCATCCTAACCTTGGTGGATGTGGCACTGGGGAGAAGTAGGTGGAGAAAAAGAAAGGATAATTACTACAAGCAGGTGCACAATTTCCTATAAGGACCTAGGAAAAGGATCCAAGAGCAGTGGGACCTTTAATCCATGAATCTCATTCAAAGTTCCCAAGTTTTAGCCCTGATACTGGCATCATGCTCTTGGTCACTGAACAGACTTGGTATCTTGGAGAAAAGAGAATTATAGGAATTTTCAAAGCCTGATTGCCATGGGAGCTTGAAGACCAATGAGGGCGTGGTTTACCACCCTCCTGTTCCGATGCACTGAGGTGAGAGGATCCCCGAGACGCCGATTGGGCATATTGAATATAGAATGGGGCACTGCAGAGAACAGTGGCAGCAGAGGTGAGCTCAGCAGGGGAGAAGCTGATGGTGGAAGAGGTGCTTAGTGTGAAGTATTGAGAGCCCAGGCTCTGCAGCCAAACTGCACGCTTGCCACCAACTCACAGTGGGACTCTTGCGCAGTCACATGACCTCTCTGGGCCTCAGTTTCCTTTTTTATAATGGAAACATTTTTCTTAAGGAATTTTTAAGGATTCGATGATCGGATTTCAGTGCCTAGGTTGTGCTTGTTAGAGTCTAGTAACAATTCAATAAATGTAAGCGTCAGTGTTACTACTATTCTCAGTAGTAGTAACTACTTGGACTGGTAGTGGGTTACAGTTGCATCACTGCTCAAACCATGAGGTTTTGTCAGTACCAAGATGAAGGAACAAATCACAGTATTTTAAGAAGTTTGCAGAAACTTTATGTAGTAAATAACATGGATCAATGTGATAAATAACACATGACTTTCGTATGTAAGATCAATGTTAGCTTGATGTGGATAGTAGTTTTACTGCTGTAAACAATACAGATGCATACATTTTACAACACATTTAAAATTAGTGCATTTTTATGTACTTCAAATTTATTGAGTAATCCTTCAATCAAAGAGAATACATGTAGCAAAAAAATAAAGATTAGTTACTAGAGGTGGAGCATAATGATTAAACAGTGAATGTGTTTGCCTTACTAGAGAGGTTACTGAGTCTACAAAATGTTGACTCTGTGAAGTATCAGTGTGGAGACTTTTTTGGGGGAGTACTGGGGATTGAACTCGAGACCTTGTGTTTTGAGGCAGGTGTCAAAACCACTGAGCTAAATTCCCAGCCCAGTTTGGAGATGTTTATTGTCTTGTCTGAATCATTTTAGAATTGGAACAGCATTGGAGTCTTACACCAGCATTTTTTACATTTTTTTACATTTTTTTACATTTACATTTTTGTGTTCTGCAGACTTTCACAGAGTGGGCTGAAAGGTTTGCTTGGATGAAGAAGGAGGAGTTGGGTCTCTGGAATATTCTGCCTGTTCTTCCAGAGCAAAGGCATTTTGCTTCCATTTTACAATTGGAGTGCTGTCAATTAGCTTTCTGCTGCTATGACAAAATACCTGATAAAATCAACTTAGAGGAAAAAAGGTTGGCTCATAGTTTCAGAGGTTTCAGTAAATAGTCACTAGGCTTTGTTGCTTCTGGACTTGTGGTGAGCAGAACATCATGGCAGAGAGCATCTGGTGGAGCAAAGCAGCTCATTTCTTGGGAGACAGGAAGTGAGAGAAAACAAGAGAGTCAGAGTGGAAGGGGACAGGGACAAGATTTAATTCCCAAGGTTACATCCCACAATCCATTGCCTTCAACTAGGCCCTGCTGCCTGTTTCCATCTCTTCCCAATATGGTCATGAAACTATGAATCCATAAATGGATTAATCCAGGAGATAAGAGCCATCATGATCCAACACAGTGAGCCTTTTCAGGGACATTTTAGATCCCAACAATGTTACATATTATATATTAAGAGGATCTCACTTCTAAAAATAAGGTGAAAGCCATTGATGTGATCCAGCCTCATTGCTTGCCAAGGGGAAAATAGAATTACAGAAAGATTAAGCGACTTGTCCAAGATTGCACAGCCATTTATTGCCAGAGCAGAGCCACAAACACTGATCCATTCCTTTCTGGTTCACTGCTCTCTACTAGTTACGTAGTGCCACCTATTGCTACACAACACAAGATTGCTACACTTTTCATATTTTATCATAATCAGAAGAAAAATTGAAAAAGTATGCATCCAAACAAGCACCTATATGCAAAAATTTTAAAAACAAATTGGTATTGAACTTGGTAGCTACATGTTCACTCTCTCTACCCCACTGGGAACAGCTCACTTGCTCTTCTTCAAATACATGTTTGTCTTTATTTATTTTTATGTGACAAAAACAGATTAAGAAGCATAAAATGAAATCATAAGGTAGGCATTGCATGGTGAATTCAAGGCAAAGATTGTCCATAGTAAAAAAAGGAAAAGAAGACAAAATAAAATAATGAAGGAAACAGAAGAACTGCAGAAAGGTTGTAACCTCAAGGAAAGACGTATTTAATAAAATAGGATTATTTATGCACCAACAATTCAGAACTCCTGCCATCTTTTTTTCCACTTTATTCTGGGTCTATTTGTGAGCTTCCAGGGACACTTGTTACTGACTTAATGGTTGCATTCACAACTTTAGCACTGACAGGCAAAACGACTTGGGATTTTAAAAGGACCACAGTATTTAGGCTACTTCTAATTCTACTTTTTCACATCATGCTTGTTGCATTGTTTGACAGAATGCTTTCATTTGTTGCTCTTCCCAAAGCCAGAACACTTTTTCCTAGCCTTAAAACCAAGCATTAAAATACTTACCTCTTTCTTTCCCTAATGAAAAATACCTAAAATTTCTCTGCTAAAAATGAAGCCTGGGTAACCTCAAACCTTCTTTCACTCAGGTCTTCAGTTTAGATGTCTTCTCCTCAAGGACAAGCTAGCTGAAATTGTCCCCCTACCAACTTGCTCGCTCCTCCCTGTTTCATTTTCAACAGTTAGAATGATCCTATTCATGTAGTTACACATCTGCCGCCTGCCTACACCTCTTGACTATAATAAGCTCCAGTGAAGCGAGAGGCCTTGACTAGCTAAGAAACTGCTTAGGATCTAATAGGAGCTTGACACATACCAAATGAACTAGCAATTAGGATCCCCTGAGACGCCAATTTGAGAATTCGTAGATCATTAATTATGGGAATTCCAACAGTGTCTCTATTGGAAAAGTGTCACTTATCTGAAGGACAGTGGATTGATTAAGGTTTTATATGAAAGGCAAAGGGAAAGGAAAGTGTTTATTTTTCTTCAAACATTTCAATCACCCTAACTGATTAATCTTAAATGTCTTATGTTGGTGCCTTTTGTTTTGGATATGTTTGCACAAGAATTTGCCAATGGAATGGCCAGGTTAAAAATGTGAACTTTATTTATTTCAATGCTGTAATGACTTGGAATATTTTCCATTTAAATTCCTTGAGGCCAGTGTCTCAGAAAATATCTTAGTCTTCCCCTGAGGCTGCCATGGCTTCTCTTGACCTTGATGACTCAGCCCCTCTCCTTGGGCCTGTGGTGGGTGCCTCCCACTCTCCAGACCTGTAGGCCACCTGTCCCTGGGGCCCCTGGCTTCCAGGGTGCTGACCTTCTGTTAGGTTCTTGTGTTTCTCAAGCATTTCCGTGCTTCCAAACTCATAAGCTGCTCTCCTTAGCCCACCTCCTATTTTTTTTTACAGCAAGTACCTAGGTCTTCAGTTTGAGATTAAATATCCCCTCTTCAAGAGTCCTTCTTTAAGCACCCCTTCTCTTTCTAAGTTAGTTCCCTGTGATGTGCTTGCTGATAAGCCTGTGCTTTGCCTCCTTGGCATTTGTCACACTTAGTTGTTTTGTTTTATTTTATCAGTATGTATGAGAAGGTATATTTAGTCTGCTTCCATACTAAACTGTGCTCTACAGGAAGTTAAGACTGTCCATATTGATCATTGACCCTTAGCACTTAATTCAGTGCCTGTAAAATAATAGAGTCAATAAATATGTATGGAACAAGTAAAGGGATCAATAAAGAAAATTGATCTTTATGTCCCTAGTACCTACCAAAGAAATTGGCATATGGACTTCCAAAATAGTGCTCAAATTGAGTTATGAATAAATGAAGTGTTAATCACATTTTCTTTTGGAGAAACAATGGCTGGTTCATCAAAATGCAGAATCTTATGCTCAAGTACCTAACAGAAATCTCCCCCCCCTCGCCCTCTCTCTCTCTCTCTCTCTCTCAATTCAATTGCTTTTGCTTTTGTTCCTGTTGACAAAATTGGCTCCTCTGAGTACAGTGGAGAAAAACTACCTAATTACTTTGTATAATTCTGACATATTCCAACAAAAAGTGTATAACTGAGGGAGTTTTCCTTATGTGACATACTTGATAAGGGTGTCTTTGAAGCTGGATCAGATCTCTCTTCAGCCTGATATTTGAGTAGCCACAACCATTAGAGAATTTTCCTCCAGGAATTTACTGTAGCTCTTAAGCTGTATAAACTGAACAAGCAAACTCAAGTGTGTCATTATCTATAGAAGTGCAGAATCCTATCTCCCTTTGGCAAACCATTCAAACCCAGAAGTGTATTTTACACATTCTAACAGAAGCATCTATAATAACCAACTCTAACCTCCTTTTTTTTGCCACTTTAGCACCCAAAAGTATAAGAAGAGTGCATGTTAGAACTTTTTCTGTGTATTAGAAAATATCTCTTGGCATAAGAATTCTTTTGACTACCAGCCCCCATATGTGAGAAAAGTAAATGGCCAAGAGTTGCATCAAACCTTTCTTCTTTGAGACAGGTAGCTTAATAAAGATAATTGAATGTTATGTGACTAAGTGTTGGAAACTAAAATCTAGATACATCTGTCAAGTAGGTCAGTCTAACATTTCCTGTGTCATTTCCATGTCAGCCACTTGCACCAGCATGAATACAGAGGATCTGAATCCTTCTGGGTGAGTAATCACGGTATCAATTGTCTGCCCTCAGTTTGTAGGCAGGCGCACAGTGACTCCTGCAAGGTTGAAGTCCAGCCTTGGAAATTTCAGTAAAGAGTGAGGAGGAGGGATGAGGATTCTTGTGTCTTGTGCCAGGGACACCATTGGAGGGCAGGTGTAAGGCTTTCATTCTAGAAGGAGTTAGGTATGGAATGAGATGTGTGTGGATGGGGGAGTCACACATGCCCAGTGCTTCTATACCTTGGTCATCAGTGAGTTAGTCTTGGTAAGGCAGACCTCAGAAGGAGAATGACTTTTCTCCCTCAATCTGAAGGACACTCCCTGAGAGAAATTTTCTTTTCTTTGTTTCCAGTGTGCACGGACTTCCTTATACTAAAAGTATCTCTGTTTTTTGTTTGTTTGTTTGTGCTTTCTTTTCATTGGAAATCTGTTCACTGAGCATCTATGAAGACTGGCTTCTCTTGATCATAGCTTCCCTTACAGTTCAAATAAAGAAAAGACCACATTAGAAACAGGTTTTAAGCTAAGAAAAGGCTTGAAACTAAGAAAAGCAGAGAGCCGAGAACTTTCCTCCTCTAGTCTCAGCTCTCGGCTCCTTCAGCAAGGTCTGGTGGACTTGGAGTGTGTCTTCTGAGAAGCTTACATGGCTAAAGTACTGCTAGATTGCTTAATGTATTTATTCTTCAAACTCTCAGAAAAGACTGCACTGGCTTTCTGTCTCACAGCAGCTTTTCTCAAGGTAATGAGCCCAGAGTCATTTCCACTTGAAATCCAATCCTTCTAAACAAATCATATGACATGGTTGTCTCAATTTTCTCATAATATCTCTAAGAAGATGATCCTCTGTCCATGTTCGTAAAATTTCTCCTGTTTGTGTTTATTTTATTCCATTTTCCCTTTAATTTTATATCTAAACATTACCCTATCTAACGGGAATGGCATTTTTGCTAGTTACCATCATAGTTTATCTAGTTGGCCTTGACATATTGTTTGCAATAGTGAAAGGACAGTAACCTGAAAGCACAAGAATTTGTTCAAAGCCTTTACAACCTGGCAGGTGGGCAGAGAGAAGGTCACACTCTAGGGAGATGTGCTGTCCTTCTAATGAGATCATCAAAACCAGTCTTGCAACCTTCAGATAATTGCTTTTGTTCAGAAGTCTTAGAGGAAGCAAAGTTGGGAGGTTTTTGAAGAATCAGAAACATGTGAGTTCCAGTCTTTTTTCAAAGCAGTCAGGCCTTTTCATGAATTCCTAATCAATCATTTAATATTATACCATTTAATATTATAATATAGTGATGGGGAACTTGGTTCTATATTCTTAAGGATTTAGATGTCAACTCTTTGGCTTTGCCTTTATTTTTCTTTTTTAAAATCTTTAATTTTTATTAGTATGTGTTTGCAGTACATATTAACTACATTCATCATGTGGAATTGGTACATGTACATAACACATCTTAATTATTTTTTCATTGCCTTCCCTTCCTCTCTCTCTCCCATCTGTCCCTCCTCCCTCTAATAAATGCTCCCCCTGGGAACTCTAACACTGGTAGTATCAAACTCAAATTCCTTCACCAGGACTGTAATTTCTGTCACCTCCCTCACTCATACCATCTCCCTCCCTGCTTTTGTGTGTCTTTTCCTGGCTCATGTTCCTTAGACTGTGTCTGCTGAGATATTATTACAGTAAAACATACATAGCCATTTATCCCCCTCACTGTGAACACATTTCCCATTGTTCTTTCCACTTTCAGAAGCAGTTCTGGAAGTCATTTTTTATATCTTTAGATGTACTCTCTTAACTGCCTTGGCATTCTAAATTGATCAAAATGTTTACCTTTCATGGTCATTTTCAATTTGAGGAAGACCCAGAAGTCACATGGTTCCAGATCCAGTGAATAAAGTGGATTAGGACAACAGTAACGATTCTCCAAGCCTCCTTTTCCATTGGATGACTTGGCAGCAGCATTCACCATATTTTTTTATCACACTTCTTAAAGACACTAACAAAAAAACTTCCAGAACTGCTTCAGAAAGTGGCAAGAGCTATGGGATAAGTATGTTCAAAGCAGGTGGAGTATTTTGAGAGGGATTAATGGCTCCACATCTTTTACTGTAATAATTTTTTAAGATGTAAACATTCACTGTGTATTTTTTGATCCCCCTCTTATGTGTTCTCCAGGACAAATTCAGACTATTTTTGTTTCTTTGTTTGTTCTTGTAATAAAGTTTTGTTGGAATAGTCACATGCATTGGTTACATATTGTTTATGGGTGCTTTGGTGCTGAAACAGTAGAGTTGAGTAAAAGCAATGGAGACTGATGACACACAGAGCCTGAAATATTTACCCTCTGGTCTTTTGAAGAAAAAATTTGCTGACACTGATAAAGGACAGTCTCACAGCAGAGGAAAAGCATATAAATCCAAGGAGAAAGGAGCAGAAAATGGTGTGCTATTGGGGTGGTCTTCCTGGAACCCACTGATCCTGAGGGCTGGGCAGGAGGTAGCCAAGGGCAGGTGGGGTTGAGGTGGGGGAGATATGATAATCCCAGGACAGCACCAGCAGAATTCTGGAATGTCTTTGTGCAGAGGGACTGAGCCGCACAAATTTCAAGGTTGACAGTAAGAAACAGACTTGAAGAGATCAGGCCAGGACCAGGAATCTGCAGGCACTGTCAAGGAGAAAAGCCTCACCCCTCCTGGGGCCCAACAGAGACTTCCAGCCCTCAGGCCCCAGTCCACCTGCCCGTATGCTCTGCAAATCATGCCACTGCCATTTGCTAAAAGAATTGAAGTGGAACTGTGTCCAACATTAACCTCTTAGACTTCCTTCTCCCATGATGACACAATCCTCACCTATTTTCTGTAACTCTGTGCTTCCTTTCTTTCCTCGGGCCCACCCTCCAGTCTGCCAAGCTTTCCTTTTGATGTTCAGCCCTCCAGCACCTGGTTCCTACTGTCTTGCCGATTTCTGACCATTCCCCCTCTCCACTGGCTCAACATTTCTCTCTCAGGCTGGAGATGTCATTGCTCCCTAATTCCCGCTGCTGTCTGTTTTTTCTCACTTGCCCTCTATCTCCCCTTCCCTCTCTCCTTCCCTCTCAGTCTCCTGCTTTCTCTTCTCCTCCTTTCCTGATTTCTTCACTCTCTTTCCAAGTCTCACTTACTCAATTAGCTCTATAATTTCTGTTTACAAATATTTTCATGCTCTCTTATGGGCTGTATAAGTTAGCATAATATTTTTTTGCAAATCATTTTGGTCCTACTTACTAAAATGTTAAATGTTTACATTCTTTGACTGATATTATATGTGTAAGGACTTTTTTCTGTACACTTTTGTGAGTGCAGAATATATATATATATATATATATATTTGCACATTATTTATTATAGCCAAACATTAGAAACTTAATTCTAATCGGAAGAACTAAAGTAAATATGAGTAAGTGAAAAAACTGGACAATCACTCAAAAATAAGTATATTTTCATGTGCTCGTTTGAAAAAAACCCCACTATTAAAGAAGAAAAAAATCTAATCCAAACACATGTTTAACTCTACCCTCCATCCCAAGTTTCAGACCTATAATTTTGGTTTTCTGCTTGTCATTTCACTTATATAGTCCTGTCTTGCAAAATTTTAAACTCATAAATTTTTCTTCTACTGAGCATTGACAAACATTCTGAGTTCCCATTTCTGCCAGTTTCTCTACTTTCTTAATCATATTTCTATTAATCCTATCACACATTTACAGAAGTCTTTAAATCTTTTCTTTGGCTCAAACTGTGGATCATTCATCCACATCTGTTTATTCTTCCTTCAAAAGGAATTTTCAAAAGTTGTCTTCTGCCTAACAAGATGGTGGCTTCCTCGTGCTTGCTCATTCTTCCTCCTACCTCAGTCTTCCCTAGGCTGTTTTCTTTCTCTTGCTCTCCTTTGCACACTGATGCTAAATAAATGCAACCAAAGCACTTATAAATCTATCACCCACCGATAGATCTTAACATTTCTTCCTTTAAATATTATCTTGTCTTATCATCTCATAAGCCTTTCATTAGCCACTCTTCATGCTCTCAGCTCTTTTTGTAAGTTTCTGTCTTATAAATATCAAAATCTGCCGGCCAGATTACTCAACAATTACTGAATATGTCTTCTCCCACTTCTTGGCCTTTACTAATAACATTGAATCTTCCTAAAACTTCCTTCATCTTCAATCAAGCAACTCTTTGAGACTCAAATCAAATTTTACCTACTCATTTATTCCTTTACTCATCATGCCAATTGGAAGTGATTCAAATCTATACAGCAAGGTGCTATGGAAATGCATTGCTTATACCCTTTGGTAATTCAGTGGTCTGCCTGAGACTCATTCAGTTTTGGCTGGAGCACACCACCTCCTTATAATACCTGTAATACCTCACCATTGGCAGCCATGGTGTCCACTGAACACCATCAGTCTGATCCTTTCTAACTACTTTTCCATGTACAAGGTCTGCCTTCCAAGTTTTTCAGACCAAATGTTTTGTAATGTTGTAGAGGGCTCCCTAGCTTCCTGTAATATGTCTCCTACTTCCTGACATTAAGGAAGTAAGCATTTTGTAGAGTAGTACTCCACTTCCTGTAACAATTTCTTTCTTACTCTTCATGGACTAAGTGTTGTATCCTATAATCATCACATACCAATGACTTCAATATTTTTTATTTAATATACAGTCCAGTGTGGGTGAGTCTGACTACATGTTCATTCAGGAACAAGTAACTGATTCAAGGTCACATAGTATGTAGTGCCATCAAAATTTGAACCCAGACAGCCAGACTTGTGTCTAAACCACTTTCTTTTTAAAATTTGCATCTTTCTGTATTGCTTACAATTTACAGTGCATTCTTCCATACTTCATAACATTATATATGTAAACCTCTTTATCCTACAAATATTTATGAATTCACAGCATTTAAGAGTAAGTGCCTAGAGATCTTGTAGCATTGAAAAGTATAGGGGCTTTAAAATACAACTGATCTTACCATTTATTGATTTTTAAACAGCATCTTAATTTGTAACTATATTTTCTAACCGTATTGTCCTTTTCCCCCTATACAGCTAAATTAAATGTTTTATATTGATCTCCTGTGTCTTCTCAGTTTCCATTTATCAATTTCCTTTTCTGCAAAGGGAGGTTACTTTTTTAGGTATATTTTTGAAGATAAACAAGTTTAGATTTGATCATCAGAGCTTTTTTTTTCTTTTTTTTCTATGAGGAGACAGAGTACCTCTAAGCTTCTGAAAAATAGGCTTTCATTTTTATAGAGGAAAAACTTCCAGGACATGCAATGAGTAAATACTCTTTCAAGTCCTGCTCCTTCCTACCATTACTTAAGTGCAAATGGACTGCATTTGGAGAGGGTGAGTGGCAGAACAACGTCCCCCGCAAGGGGATTTCAAGGTGCTCTGAAAAGCAGACTGATACAATCGTTAGAGGAGTTCCTCATTGCAGGCTGTCACGTCTCACAGCGGGAGTCACAGGCTGGTCTGCTTGGTAAACTACTTCTGATCTGTCACTGAAGCTGTGCTTCTTTTGAAAATACATCTTGTTTTTCCATACCCCGTGTGCTTTTCAGCTTCAGAAGCTCCTCTTGGATTTAGACTGATCTTGTCTTACAGAAATGTTACCTTCAGATTCTTAGTAATCTCCCCGGTTCTGATATGGTAGATGTATCGTTTCCTCAGAAACTGAGTTAAATGCCCTAATCTGATTTGCTCTTTGAAGCTAGTGTAGAAAATTTGGACAGGATTTTGAAGAGGGAGCCCTGATTATAGTGTGTAGACCTCAGGCAAATGATAAGTGTCTGTCTTCAAAGTCCACATGTATTTGCACTAGATCATAGCTTGACATGTCACTTTGTTCACTAGATCACACAGCAATCTCCCAAGGTAATAATGCTAATGGAAGACCCACAGGTGCCATATAACCATCCAGTTGTTTGGACACAGGGAACATTCTGAGATTTACTGAAAATATCATTAGGTTCATCAAGGAACAAAATTTTTAGTTATTACACAAGGAACAGATTGGCTGATGTGCTTAGACCAACTGGTTTTTCTCATTGAAGAGAATAGTGAGTTGATTCTTATGACGACATGAAGAACCTCTGTAGCTCTTAATACCATTGTTTAGAAAATGGCAGCTTCATTGCATTGAATACTTGCTTCCCCAGCTCTCCACGTGTGACTCACACCACCAGCCTGTGAAACATGTTCATGTAGAAGGTGGGCTTTGGGGTCCTCTTGTCAGGTCTCCATTTTTAATAGTCAACCTATGCCCTCTTTATATCTCCTAAAGGAAACGCATGCGCGCGCGAGCACACACACACACACACACACACACGCACGCACAGGACCAGAGTGAGGAGTGAGTTGAGAATTTGGGGTATGCACGTCTCAGAGGGCACAGTTTAGTATCCGAGCAAGCATAGCACATCCAAAGAGAGTAATTGCTGGCTGGGAATAACAGGATAACTAGCAAGAAGGGGCTAAGAAAAATCTACCCTTGCTGGAGGAGTTAAAAACGAGCTTCTTGTGGGGAAATGTGGAAGATTGTTGACAAGGGACGTGAGGAAAGGAGAATGAAAACTTGACTTTCTCAGTTTTGCGCTGAACTTTTGCTCCCAGCAGGTGGGCTCAGGCTTCCTCCCACCCCCAGCCTTCCTCCCCTGCCGGTGTGCAGGCTGTTAAGTAAACAGAGACTTTACATTGAGAAAGGAACATTTCTCTATTTTGGCTATGAGTTGTTACTTTTAAAGCTTCATCCTCCAAACATTTTCGCCTATCCTTGTTTATTTTTTTTCACTAGAAAGAAACGTACTGCTTTTAACAAATTCAAGTACTTGACAAGGAAAACCCATTGCTAGTATTGCCTGCTTACTTCTGGCCCTTGGCTTGATCACTGCCTCATCCCTGTGTTTATAAAGTCTCATCTCTGCTGCTATAGCATTCCCCCACATCCAGATCCACAAAGTGAAGTGCACGCCACACTTATTTCCAATATACTTCAGGTTTAGAAGCCAAGCTCTCCTCTGACAGATAAGTGTCTACATATCAGTATATCTACAGCTAATACTTAAATATCAGCCCTACTGTGTGCTATGCACCATTCTAAGCGTTTTACATACAGATGCACTAAACTTCATCTGAACATGTCCTGGCACCTGCCTGAATATTGATCTAGCTTGAAGGGGAGGAGTCTGACCTCAGCTGTGGAGGGCCTTTCTATGCATTTTCCAGGGAGTGTATGCATTGTCTTGCACCTGTCTTTCTCCTGGTGAGTCTTGTTCCCATTTTTGTCTCCTCATTAACAATGCCTATGGATTTCTTCTCAGTACCCTGATGACTAGCCCAAGGACTGATATCTGATAGACCCTCAATAAATCTTATTGAATCAATGGTAGTGGACAAGAAAGTAAAATAGAAAAAAATCTTTATTATTGAAATTATTATTAGTTTTTTTGGCTGATAGGCAATGTGGTTTGACCTAATAGTTTTGAATGCTAATTCCCTCATTTGGAAAATAGAAAAAAAAAGCATTAACCTTAGAAGTTAGTTGTAGGGAGTAAATGAATATATGAAAGGTAATTCATATCTTTTAAATCAGTGAGAAAAAGGTGGTTTGTTCCATAAATAGTCTTAAAACTAACTTTTTACATCAAAAGAATATTAAGCTGAATTATTGTCTGATTTCTTATGCCAAAATAAATTCTGAGTCCTCTTCATTTTACTTAAGAGTATGGCCTTAATGGGCATCCATTTAGCCACACTGAGGCCATACTCTTAAGAGAAATAAATAGCACACACATGTGTAAAAACTGAATAGTTTCTCTGGTGTGAGAAACTGAAAGCGTAAAAAAGGATCAAAATGTATAATAGATAATTTGAAATAGGAAGGAAAGGTCAAAAGGGAAAGGGGAAGTGGGAGGGGTAGGGGAAAGGAAAGAAGAGAAAGGAATAAATATGACAAAAGGAAAAAATGGAAACAAAGTCTTTGTAAATAGGGAGGCATGGAGGGGTTGAAGGGAGAGCAGGGGAATGGGGTAAAAAGTAAGAACTAGGATATATCATGTACAGGTACAAATTTCTAATGATGAATGTCATCATACTGTATACCTAAAATCTACCAATAAATTTAATGAATAATTAAAAACAATTATAAAAAGAATGTTAGTAAAGCTTTTCTAGCTGAAAAAACAATTCTGAATATTCATATATTGAACTATACTCTTTAAATTGGTGAGTTGTGTAGTTTGTGGTTATATCTAAGTAAATGTATTAATTCAAAAAATGAATACATTTCAGAACATCAAAGATTTAAACGTAAGAGCATGGAACCTTACTAAAAGGAAATGTGAGGTAATTTTGTATGCTATTGGAATGGGAAGAGACCTTTTCAAGCAAGACATACTGTTCTAGAGCCATAAATAAAAACATTGATGAACTTGATCCTGTAATAATTAAATATTTTGTAAAAGAAGATACGAGAAACAAAATCAAAGAAACATACTAC
This sequence comes from Heterocephalus glaber, assembly GCF_000247695.1. Next base: position 6,202,637 of record NW_004624785.1, on the reverse strand, counting down.
AAACCATGAGAACACATATAACACAGAACTAATTACTATCTTATATAAAGAAATCTTAAGAATCAATATGAATGTGACCAATAACTCAACAGAAAAATGTGGGCAAGGTACAAGAACAGGCCTTTCTGAGAGAGATCTCATGCCAATATGTTCTCCAGACACTGGAGGTGTAGCTCAGTGGTACAGTGTGTGCTTAGCATGTGTGAGACTCTGGGTTCAATTTCTCAGGAACAACAACAGAAGTTCTACTAACAGTACCAGCTTTTTGAAAGCAATATTTCAACCATCAAAATTAAAAATATGTATATCTTCTTATATAGCAGTTCTATTTCTAGAAATTTATTCTGCAGTTATCTCTACATGTTCAAAGACATAAGCATAAGGGTGGTCATTGAATGAAATGTTTTAACAGCACAATACTCACTGTCCAACTAAATATCAACCAAGAAAGAAGTAACTAAATAAATGATAACCACACACCATATGACAACATTTTGATCAATGATGGGCCACACGTATAATGCTGTCCCATAATATTATATTGCACAGTGACATTGTGGCCTTCTTGGTCTAAGTAAATTTTCTGATGTTCACAGAGTGACAGAATTGCCTAATGACATATTTCTCAGAATGTGTCCCCATTAGTAAGTGACAAATGACTATATACCATTTTGTTTAGTGAAAAATTATGCAGTTGTTAAAAACAGTTAATGAAGAACACTAAGATCTATTAATTAAAGATAAAACCAAGTACTAAATAATGTGCTTGTGCTCATGTTTTAAATGTTTACATATTTTAAATATGTTTACATATGCATAGAATATTTTAATATCTTCCTGGGTTTTAAATTCTTCAAAACATCATTCACCACAATGAATGCATTCCTTTCATATGTAGTATCTCCTTTAATTTCTGAAACAACCCATGGATAAGATACAAACATGTACATTTTTAAATACTACATGTTATAACCCTTTGAGTTCTTCTATTTAATAATTGCAAGTACTAAATTTAAGCCCTTCATATGAAAGCTTTGTTGTATAGGAAAGAAGCCTGAATTTCTTCTAACAATGTGGGTCAACTCCAAAGCCACTGAGTTGGTTACCCCTTACTACCATTCTCTGTAACACCCATGAATCAGCCCAGCTATAGTCCATAGATACACTCCTACCTCAGTATTCCATTGCTTTGAAACTCACCAAATTTACTGCTTGATACAGTTTGGTGTGAAAATTTTGTCCTAGTACCCATCATTCATTTGGTACATGATGATGTCAATTGCTCATGACTTGCTGCCCTTTACAGCCAAAACAATTTGTTTGGTATTCATTGTTTTTGGTACTTATTGTACTTCCTGGAACCAATGAATGATGAACACTGAGGTACCACTGTATACTAATTTTTCCTGTATGTCAAAAGAACTTCAAAACATGTTTTAGGGCTTGGTATATTAGTTGAATGTCATGAGCATTTGAAAGCAAAGCCTCCCCCTCTTAATCCCCACAACACTACAATGTTTGGAATACAGAGATCAATGAACATGCGCTAGAAAAACCATTACCTGACTCTTAATTCATTTTGCATTACTTATAGACTAAAGAACTCCATATTTAACATAGTAGATTTGGTGACTGAACACTACATCTCATCTAAGAATTTGAAATGAGAATGTTTTATTGCTGTAAAGCCTTTTTCTGTCCTGCCATCTCAGATTCAAATGGAAGTTCATGCACTTATGAAGAGAATGGGCTGGAGTCTTTTGTTACATGCCGATTTGGAGCTGGTAGATTTTTATGAATATATTCCTTATGCTTTATAGAAACTTTTCTGTCTTTTAATGCTTTTTAAACTTTGTTTTCCTAGGAATCAAGGTAGATGTGTAGAGGGTATGGTGGAGATCTTTGACATGTTGCTGGCGACATCAACTCAGTTCCGTATGATGAATCTGCAGGGAGAGGAGTTTGTGTGCCTCAAATCTATCATTTTACTTAATTCTGGTGAGTTGGTAACATGAGAGAACTTAATACTGCATTTCTGGAAGAATATCTATTTGCATTTTTCAACCAGATATAGTCTCCCCGCTGCCAAGGTATCATGTCATAAATTAAAAGAAATTACACACTTAAAATAACCTGCCATCATTGTAGATTGCTTAGAATCATGTTTGTCAAATGTGATGAATGAATAATGACATTAGACATTGAATCTAAGCATTTTTTCATGGAATATTTGCATCCTTTCATAGACGTGGGATTTTTAAAAAATTAAAATGGTTCTTGTATGTAGACTTATTTCACCTGACATATTTCTGTTATATATTTCAGAATATAGGTAGACGAAGTGACCCTATAATGAAATTGTGACCTGGGGACTGAGGACATGGCTCAATGGTAGAGCTTGTGTTTAGCATGTGCAAGGCTCTGGACTCAACCTCTAGCCCCTCTAAAAAAAATAATCATGACCAAGTTTAAGCTTCAGATAATAGTTATTTGAGACAGCCTATATTTCTGGTTAAAGTTGATGAGCTAAACACATAGTTGGCTTAAAGTTTAAAAAAAACCAAAAAACAAAAAACTTGTCCCCAAACTGAGGAACATGCAATGTGGTAAATCAGTGGATCAGAAGGAGTATTTTTTCACTTGGTCTTTGGACAGTAATCCTACTGCTCCCGCCTATTTATTCATTTGAGAAAGCGTAGTTAAGAGCAGCATCTGTTTTGTTTTGCTTCTCTGCTTTTTTCTGTAGTGAGGTTGGCTGCTGTGTAGAGTCACTGCAGGTCACCCAGATGGAAACCATGGCTCAGCCTGAGTCCATCCTCACTCCTCCCTGCCCCCTCCGCATGTGGATCCAAGAGCTAGATCTGCAGCCTGAGAGACCTGAAGCTCCCCAGTGGGTGTCAGCTGTGTGGCAGATGCCTTTAGCTGGGACTTCTACCCACATCCCCACTCTGTGCCTCAAATATTCTCCATGGAAATTCCAGCTCTTTGAAGCTTTGGACCTGCTGTAGCTCTTACATCATTATCTCTAGTCTCAAATTTCTCAGTTGCAGAACTACAGCTTGTTTGGTCACATCCATGAAGAATCAAAACTTCCTTCTCTTTAGAAATATTTTGGTCTGCTCCCGATGAATGCCAGTTTCTTCCCATTTTCCTGAATAATTTTCCATTTCTCTTCCACAGCAGGGTTAGTAACCCATACTGCTCGATGGCTATCACTCTAATCATTCTCACTTAGCCGAAAAATGAAAATCAGTACTATTGCACTAGGCAAGGACTGAATTACAGAGTGAAGTTCCATGGAAAATAATGTGATCTGCACGAAGGAAGTGATTACCACTCATTCAAGTTTTGGGTCCCACTCACATGCATTGTGCTTTTCATTTGAGCCATTTGTCCTGTAAGTTGAAGGGTCCAGCTCCCACAATAGCTCTTTATTGGATGAGAGTTCTGGGAGCAGTGCCACTCGGTGCATGCTGCCAGGTCCTGATCCTGCTCCTTCTTTGGTAGAGGGCTGGCACATGCGACAGCGTTCATGTGGGCGATCTCTTAACTTTGGGAAACTTGGCTGCACTTAGGACTCCCCCCACCCTTTAACCAAGAAAGACTACCCCAGACAGGAACTGAAATTATTCAGTTGTAGAATCAACACAAGCACATGTATTGATCTTGTTAATGAAAAATATTTCCTTCACAAAAATATAGCCTTCCCCTGCATTTTTTAATTTCTGTTCCAATGACAGTGTTAGTTTATTATTTTTTAATATTGCACAAAAAAGTCAGAAATTTGACCTTCAAAACATTAGCTTCATAGGACCCGGGCTTTTGCTTTGTTTTGTTTTTTGGTGCCAGGGATGGAACTTGGGTCCTTGCGCTCGCGAGGCAGGCGGCAGAACCACTGAGCTAAATCCCTGGCCCAACCCAGGCTTTTTATAACTGGAGGGAGGAGGGATCTTTCAGCCTTCATCAGAGAGTCTTTTATTGGAAACTGGTCCCAGAACCTCAAGACAGGGTTTCCCACTGCAGGATGTGGCCCCCTTCTGATTCCTTGTCACGTCAGTTGAAACTTCACACTCTGTCCTTGTCTTGTTCCTTCTTTCTCCAGCTCTCTTGTGTGCTTGCTTGCTCTTGACAGGTTGGAATCCTATATTGGAAAGACGAGGCTCTGTATATGGACATAGCTTGCAGTTATCTTTTTTCATGAGATAACAGGGCAGCAGCTTGTCTTTTCTATCAAGGATGGTGCTGCTGGCTCTGGAGAGCAGCAACACCTGAACAGAAGCACTCTCTCAGCCCCAGCAAAGGCAAAACCGTTCTCACTGCAAAAGTGAGCTGTGCTCTGGAAAAGCAGATCACTGCTGCACACAGCTCCTAGTGTGTCTGAGTGTCCCTGTCATGGCAGAATCCAAGTGGACGAGACTCTAAAACACAAAGGGATGGTATTGCTAGCCGGTTTCTAAGAATAAAAGCGATCATCATAAGAAGGTTACCAGAACCAACAATGTTTTCCCTCTAGAGGCACAGATTTTTCTGGAAACCTAAACCATATGATTTCCATTTAGGGCAACTCTTCACCTATCAAAAAAAGAAAAAAGTGACTGACTAGGAATCTCTAACGGAAGCCACACTAAAAATAATTCAGGTAACTTGAGTTAAAAGACACCTTCCTACGCCTTAGCAGCAAAACCTCAGTGGACAGAGAAATCTCAGGTTTTAGGCTAAGTTCTTGTCACCGAAGTATGAGTAGGTTGTGTCCATATTGGCCCTGACTTTGGGGCAGAGGTACAAGGAGAATCAAAAGATTGTAGTGAGGACCTGCTAGAAATTTTGTTCTGGAGGTCCTGAAAGGGCCTCCCAAGGGCCAGAATTTCCATGGGCTGCCCTCTTTCCAGTTGTGTGCATGATTTTTCCCCCATTCAGAATAACTTATTACATTACTTCCAAAAGCCTAGAATCATCATAGGACACTTTTTTTCACGCTAAAGGACAGAGGCATTCCTAGTTATTCCAAAACTGCCTTTCCGAGGTCAATGAAAGCTTCAAGACATTATGAGATCTAGTTGGACAGGGCTCAAGAGGAGGGTGAACAAGATGAGAGCAGATGAACTCAGGGCAAATGCTGGGAAGCAACAGCAGCAAAAAGAAGGAAGGGGCATTTGCAAAAGGAGGCTGAGAAGGAGGCTATGTGCCTGGCTGTGGTCCTCCTTCCACTCTGTGCAGCTTCAATTCTGCCTGATAATCATACAGTCCTTTCCACTCCTCGTAGGAGTGCTTAGATCTCACCTCATTCAGAGTCTTGCTACTACCCGAGTCTACATGCATCATCTTCCCTAGACTGTTCGAATTCTTAGTACCACACTATCTAGCATTTGAGTAGTTTGTTGATTTCATTCATTTATCCAATAATTAACATTTATTGGGTTCCTTATTAGGAACTTTGTGCCAAACAATCCAAAATGAAAGTCACAGTTTTGTGAGGTTCTTTTCCAGCGTTTTTCTTTAACCTGATTGTTTTCTCATCCTTTATACAAGTATTTCTTAATTTCCCTTGAGCTATTTACACTTTTTCAAAAACTTCTTAGTCTTTAGGCTGTGGGCTTTGAATAAATGTTGCATCATTCAGTGAGTTAGTAAGTGGTTATTAGTTAAACATGGCCAACATGACCTGAAAAGTCCTCATTTTCCCCAAGCTGTTCTTCCCATTCTGAACTACATCATGCCTTTTATTGAACTATAGCTCTACATAATATCAAACCATTCAATGGAAAAATGGAAAAATTAATGCTCATCCTCTTGGATTATTATGAAGAAAGGGGAATGATGTAGAGAGTATCTAATGTAGTTCATGGATCATAATAGTCCTCAGTCAACAATAGGCATCATTGTCAAGGATGAGAATCTGGCTTAAACTGAGTGGACTCATCTTTTTCAGAACAGTGCTTTAGTTTAAAGGCCTCCAACTAGGCTTAAAAAAGGCAGGGATTAAAGGGTAGTGATAGGCCATTAAAGGGTAGTAACTGTGACCATTACCCCCAAGATGGTTAATTGTGCTGTTTAATTATATTTAGCAAAAGACTAGAGTGAGATTGAACTCAGGGATAATAACTGATTGTGATTTGAACCTTAATATACTAAGACATTGAGGAAAACTGCAGCAAATCAATGCAAAATAACCATGATTCATCTGCCATTTGATCCTCTATCTTCTTACCTTCATAACCATCTAGGACCCACTCCCAATCAGGATGCTATCCCTTTCATGAGTGTTTCAAGACTCAGAAAATTTTATGTACCACAGCCTTATATGTATAAATCTATAATGAATGTTTGGTTTGGCTTTCATTCAATTCAATTTAGTAATCATTTCTACTCTCCTCTAAACACCTTTTTGACTAAAAGTATTTAATTCTGAAGGGTTTTACATGCTTCACTTTCTTTTTACTATCTGACTAGCTCCCTGGAGAAGGGGTCAATCTGATTCCAGGCCTTTTCTATGCTGTCTCACTGTAGGTCCTTTTCCTTCTGACCCACAACCTACTCCAGCTACCCAGAAATCTCTGAACCTGCCGGCTCCCTGAACCACCATTAGCAGGAGCACTTGTGACTCCTGGAATGTCTTGTGCTGTTGACATTTGGTAGCTTTGATTACCTGTTCATCCAAAACTGATCCTCAGACAATATTTCTCTTTCAACTGGTAGAATAATAAAGAGGAAGCAGAGGTAAAATCCACATATACTTAAAAACCCAAGGACAAAAGTAAGGGGAAATAGGGTACTAGAAAGAATTGTGGTCCAATCTTAAAATTGTGTACACTGGTACTTATTTGGTGAATCAAGGGGATATTAAATATTTTAGACATAAGTATAAAACAGTGCCAGATATTGTCTGTCATCTATCTAGTTCTGCTCTGTCAGTGTGTTGTCTCTTGTCATCATCATTCTGGGATGAAAAACACATGATGCTAAATCTGATGACATTCTGTTCACTATTTCTGTGTTTATCAAAGGCTACATGTTGGTCAATGAAGCATTTATTTCATGATTAATTATAGCAACCTTTCACTGCAATGAATATGTCTTCTCTCTTGAGCTGGATTATTTGTATTGTTAGATAATTACACAGAACATTCAAATTCTTAAGTTTAGAAATAAGAAAAATGATTCAAAGAGTCCCTGTATTTAGAGGAAAGAACATGTTTAAAACATATTGACTGTAAACGTTGAGGATCACTATTCTTAGCAGTTGAAGGCTTCTGACAGGAACAGTACTTGGAAATTGCAAATGGGCACATTGTTGGGAATACCCATTGTTGTTACTCTGGAAAATATTTGATTATATTATCTCCTGAGTTCTTTACGATGCCAAGCTTTCTCTCCAGGAAGCCTGGTTATTGTCATTACCTTGGGATAGATAGGACTTCAGATCTATTAAAATAGTTCATTGTCTTCTCTCTAGCTGGCTGGATTCTGGAGTCAGTAACTCAACTTTGGAAACTTCTTGTGCTACCAGAATTTGGCATGACCTTAAAGGAGCTTCATGGCCTCTGATAGTTTCCTGAAAATGGGGTGTGGTGTAGACTTTGTCATCAGAGAAGCCTGGAATTCAAGAGGAGTGGCTCTCCCACAAGAGAGGATGGTGATAGAGTCTTGTTGATGAGCTGCTTCCCTGAGCCTAATGTATGAAATAATAACTAGTGATTCCCTACTCACGGAAGTATTGTGACCAGGCAAAGGATGACCACACAGCATCTTTCACTGCTCCTAGCATGTAGTAGATAGCCCTGCATGCTCAGGTGCTTTAGCCACAGCCTCCCATAAAAATATCTTAGCTTTTGTCTCTATGAAAGAAATTAATCTGTTTTTCTTAGCAGATGATAAATGAATTCCTGCCAGGAAATTCTGAGGCTGGATTTCACCCTTGCCATCTGGGGTTAAAAGCTCACATCCTCCCAGTGAAAATATCCTTGTGAATAGAATCATTATAGGCCTGCAATAGGGTGAGTTTGGTGCTCTATCATATTCCAGAAGTCTCTTGGAGCTTCTGAGATCTGGAGAAACCAGCCAAATATCAATAGCTTGGGGAAGACAGGGGCAGTAGTATGATTTGGATATGGTTTGTCCCCTCTGAAGCTCATGTTGAAATTAAATCTCCATTGTGAGATACTGGGAAGCTGAAAACTGAATCCAACTATTGTATGGTGAGGTGAGGCCTCTGGCAGGTGACTGGGATCAGATAAGGTCATCGGGGAAGTGCTGCTATGATTGAAAGATGGTGGCTTTATCGGAAGAGGGAGAGATGAGAGTACCCACACCCAAGTGCACACACTGCCTGTCTCTTGCCATACAATACCATGCTGCCTTGGGACCCTACCAGCAAGAAGGCCATCAGGAGATGTGATGCTTGGACCAGAACTGAGCTAAAAATGAACCTCTTTTCTTTATAACTTAACTGGTTTGTGGTATTTATATTAACAACAGAAAATGGACTGAGACAGAAAACTGGTACATGCCTTGAGACTTTGTGGAAAGTCAAATTTAAAAGAGGTGAACTAGTGGATTCAGTGGAGGAGATTTCTAAACAATGAAGTATTGAGGCTGCAGCATGGGTATTATTTGTCTTTTTTAGTTAGGTTTACAGTGAGATTCAGGAGCAACAGGAAACAAAGTGGAAAGATTTGGAGAATTCTTAGCCTGTCCAGGCAAAGGGTAAAAAAGTATATTCGGGAGAACAAAACTAAGGTGCAGCCAAGCTACCACTTGTTGAAAAGATTAGTGGAGATAAAAGGGAGCCATGTGCTAATTCACAAGATAAGAAGAAAGAAGTCCTGAGGGCATCTCAGGAATGAGTAAACCTACCTTTCCCACTGCAGCCAAATGCACAGAAGGGCAAATTTGTTTCAGAGACCGAAACTGAGGTACCAGCCATGGCCTCACTACCCAGGGCTACTTGGAGGATTGTTTCCTACTGTTTGCCAACAAAATGCCCTGTGGCTACTGAAATTGTGGCTCAAACATGTTTGGATGCTGCTTGTACCAGTGGCAGGCCTTGGTGAGGTCCATGTTGGGCTGGAGTTGGAGGTGTGCAGAATGCAAGAGTTATTAGGTCGAGGTGACTTCCACTGAGCTCTCAAAGGAGAAGGCCAGGCAGAAGTTTGCCGCAGGGTCCCAGGTCCTGCACAGAGCCCCCAATTTAGGGCTGGCTAGTGGAGTCCTAAGAGTGGGGCCTCAGCAGGAACCCCCAAAAGACAGAGCTATAGGCAACATGTAAGGCCTGCTTGGGAAGGCTTAAGGCAGTATTCAAAGCCAGCCTGCTGTGGTCTGTGATCGAGAGCCATATGGGCAGGGCTACTCCAGGCCTTGGAGGCCACCAAGCCACACCCAGAACTGCCACTGCCACCATGTACATAGGATACTCTACTGGAACCTTTAAGTTCAGTGCCTGCCCTGCTGGGTTTTTGTCTTGCTTTTGGCTGGTTACTCATTTCTGCTTCCTTATTTCTCCCTTTTAAAAGGGAAATGTGTACCCTCTGCCTGTCCCATCATGGTACATTAAAAGTAGATAGCTCTTTTTGATTTTACAGGCCTAGAGCTGAAAGTAGTTTGCCTTGAGTCTCAGGTGATTGAGATTGATTTTGAATTGATCCTGGGATACGATTAGACTTTGGGACTTTTTGATAATTAACAGTATGTTTTATGTGAGAAGAACATGAGCTCCAGGGGAACAGAGGTGGAAAACTATGGCTTGAATATGATTTCTCACATCCAAGACTCATCCTGGAGTTTAGTCCCCATTGTGAAGTATTAAAAGTAGAAACTTACTTCAGCTATGGTGTGTTAGTATTGTGCTGTTAGGAGGTGATTGTGATTACATAAGATCATCAGAATAGAGCTCTGATTCATGATTGAATGACTTTATTAGAAGAAGGAGAGACAAGAAGATATGCATATATGTGCACACACAGCCACATGCACATGCACCCCCTGTCTCTTGACACTGCTTTTGGACCCTGCCATCAAGACAGCCATCACCAGATGTGGCCTGGTGCCCTTGGACCAGAACTGTGAGTCAGAATGAACCTGTTTTCTTTAAAATTTAGTCAGGCAATTGGAATTGTGTTACCAGCAAAAGAAAATGGATGGAGATAGGATTTTAACATGAATTCATGGGAGGACAACAAAGGCAGCAAGTGATGGGAGACTGAAAAATCCTTTCAGTGTTCTAGATATCAGGATCAATTTTCCATTCATGTTCAAACCATGTCAGGTCTAGAAGTTGTTTATCATTTTATAGTCTCACCTCCCTGGTCTCTGATTTGACAGCCATTTTATCCTACCTTCTCTAAGTTCCAAAACTTATGTAAATTGGCATTCTTAAGTTTGAGTAATGTATGAATGAATTTTAAATGACAAAAAGGTGCACAGACTCTCCGAATGCTGACTTAAAATTTCTCAGTATTTATTGCCTGGATACTGGACTGTAGTCTAAAACTGAGTTGGCATTTGAACCAAAGAAAATAAAAAGAAAACAGGAATGAAATGTCACCAATGGCCTGAGCCTAGAAGGAAAACGAAATATTAAAAAAAAATTTCCACCAGATACTTTTACTTGTTCAATGAGTGTTCAAAGTATACATGTTAGGATACGCATGCTTTTGGAACAAATGCAATGGAATAGTTAGCTGCTGGGCAGAGTCTGAGTCTGAGCCGTGCCTCACAGTATCGCAGTGGGAAACCTACTTCTGTGCATGGCCTTTCCACTTGTGGCCCATTGCTCCTCCTGCTGCTTCCCTGTGATGGAGAGAAAGAAGAAAAAGCAAGCTCCATGTTCTGAGTTCCTTCTTCACCAGTGTCCCTTCCTGCTATAGAGACATGGAACTCTCTGTCAGCTCCTGATGCACTTTTCCTGGGAGGGCATATGGCTGTTTTGAGATTCATTCAGGTTGCTTCAGCTCTATTTTCTCTGATTTTTACTTTGTATCTACTTTTTAGGTTTTATTTTTCTTCCGGCATATAAGAAAGACAGTAATCTCCTGTTGAACAGATACCCATGTCTTTATAAGCTGTACCATTTACTGAGGATTTATTACTTTCAAGGCATTGTGCTAAGTGCTGGAAATACAAAGTTGCTTTTAGTTGCCTCAACTGCCAGATGGGGAGGAGTCCTGCCTTGTGGTTTATGCGGAGTCAGGCAGAGGTACAGCTTCCTGGAACTTGAGTAGAGCTCTGTGCAGTGACTCTGGTCACCAACAGCGGGAACAGGAGTAGTGATTGGAAAAGTGGTTCCTACCTCAGGACATCATGGCCTGATGCTCAAGACGGATATAACAAGAGAATTATTCTTTCTATATATAATATTGAGATGATAAAAATAGTATGTTCAGTTTAGATAATTTAAGAATACAAAATGTGTAACTAAGGAAATATAAAACCACCAGATGTTAGCCGACCGTGGTGACATTTTGATGGTTAGTACTGGAAAAAGTAGTGAACGTGTTAAGAGCACAGGACTTTGGTTCCAGACACAGGTCTTCCTGCTACTTCTTAGTTGTATGACTTTGGACAAACTGTTTAACACTTTTTGTGCTTCTGTTTCCTTGTCCATGAAACGGAAGTTATAATAATGCCTACTTTCTAGGGTTATTACCTAATGCAAGTTATCTCTTAGAATGATGGTTACATAAACTAACAATTTGCATTAGGTATTATTTTCTTTTCTATCTGTATTGTGTGCATATGTTCATAAATAGTACTGTGTTACCTGGCAACTGGGATACACACTGAGAAATGCTTCCTGAGGTAACTTAGTTTATGTACCAACATCAGAATATGTATCCAAAGATTTATATGGTCTAGATCATGGATACCCAACTTTAGCGGGCAATACTGAAGAAAGAGGAATTACATTATCTTGGGCTGCATATAAAATACACAATATAACTAATGTATATGTTATAAAACTTCCATATATATTATATATATAATGCATACATATAAAATATACGTATATACAGTGGTGCCTTGGTTCACAAACACTTTTGTTTGTAAACAATTTGGTTCAGAAACAAAAGCACTTGGAAAAATTTTATCTTTACTTGCAAAGCCTGCATCAGGCTACAAACATGACCACAAGACATCTTTCCCACACAAGCATGAATATGGCAATCTTTTCCAAAATTGTAGAACAAATTAAGTTCATGAACCGAGCCACCACTGCATTTATCAGTCCCACAGCACATATAATGTCTGATACATGAGGGTTTTGATTGCACTGGGTCAGGTGCCGGAGGTGGAGTCAGCACTACATCGCTAGCTGGGCCTTCCCTGTTGTCAGTCTGTGCTAGAGCATCAGCAACTGAGTCCTGAAAAACATCACCAAAAGTTATGTAATAACATTACAAGTTTGTGATCTTGTGGGGCTGCATCACTGGCTGTCCAGGGCCACACACACCTGGGGGTTGTGGGTTGGACACTCTAGTAGGTCAATCACTCCTGTGGCCTCTTTAAGCCATCAAGAGGCTTAGTAAATGCAAGATATTTACCAGGGTGACAGAGTACACTGTTTCACAGTAAACTTTTCTTTAAACAATTAGAAGGAATACATTCTTAAATAGTAATAAAGGGTATAGCAGGCATGATGACGCTTGGCTGTAATCCCAAGGAAGCTGAGGCAGGAGGATCACTGTGAGTTCAAGGTCATCCTGGGCTACATAGTGAGTTCAAGGCCAGCCTGAGCTACATAGTGAGATTCTGACTGAAAAAAAAAGTATAGAATAGTGAATATATAAACCAGAATCATAGTTGTTTTTATCATTAACAAGTAGTAATTACTGTACATAATTGTAGGTGGTATGCTTTTATATGACTGGCAGTATTGCAGGCATCAGCATTGCTGCAAATACATGAATAATGCTTTGCATGATAACATTATGGTGGCTATGATGTCACTAAGAAATAGGCATTGTTCAGTTTCATAATAATCTCATGGGCCCATTGTCCTATATATGGTTCATCACTGAACAAAGCGTCATTATATGACACATGTGCATAATTAGGATTAGACACAGGTATTTTCTTTCAACATAAGCTTGTACAGGGCTGTATAATTGGTCACGAGGATATAAATTATTTATTCAACCGATCTGACCTTGTTAAAAGTGATTTTAGTCTTGATATTGCAAATAATGCTTCATTTTCATGTATCTTTTGCCTGTTTTTAATTATCAATGTGGATACATTGTTAGAAGTGGATTTTCTGGGTTAAAAAGTTATAAACATTTTTAAGTCTCCTGATACATGTTGCCTACTGCTCTACCAAACTTTATCAGTGTGCACTTTTCCTAGCTGGGTAAGAAAGTGCTTATGTAAATGTATTATGTAAGCGTATTATGCCCAGTGGCCTATGGGACAGGTAAGTGCAGATTCTGGAGAGTCTGGCAAGTGGACAGCTTTCTCTGGGCCAGCTACTGCCTTCCTCTGACAGTGGACAGTGACAGTGTCCTCTGACTGTCCCGACAGTGAGACAGTCTACAGAACACAGCACGAACATCTCCCAGAAGCCGATTGTCATTTATCAGTTTTCCTTTTTGATAACTTCTATAGGTGTCTGTGCTAATTTTAAGTTTTATGACCTGTACAGACACTGTGCTGTTGAACTACTTTGGTTTCTAGTAGTCAGGATACTCATAGGGTTGGTCTTGCCTTCTGCCCTTGGTCTTATGCCACTTAGTTTTTGAAGAGACATTTGCAAAAGGCCTATAATGCCAGCTACTTAGGAAGTTGAGGCAGGAAGATTACAAGTTCAAGGCCAGCCTGGGAAACTCAGTGAGACCTTGTCTCAAAATAAAATCAAATAGGGGCCTTGGATTTAGCTCAGTGGTTTCTCTGTCTGGTGCACAAGCGCAAGGACCTGAGTTCGATCCCCAGTACCAAAAAAAAAAAAGTCAAATAAACAGAAAGGGCTGGTGCTGTAGCTCAGTGGTAGAGAATGCCTAAGTTCAATCCACAGTATAGGGAAGAAGAGAGAAAAGAAAAGGAAGTGGTTGAAGAGCTGAAAGTGTATTTTTCCAGAGAACAACCTGGCTCCCCCAATGACTTCCCTTGCTCCAGGCTCTGGGGCTTCCTGTGACTGCCATGCTTTTTCCTAGACAATAACCAGCTTGGGAAAAGCAGCTTAACCTGTGAGCCCCTCATCACTCTTGTGGTGCCCCTCTCTGGCAACTAGGAGCCTCTGCTTTAAACTGCACCCAGTGGAATCCCACCAGGGCCTCAGGCATCAAGTGAAGTTTACATGCAAAGTTTCCTGCAACAGAGAGCAGACACTGGGCTTTATGGTGCAGCTTCATTGTGCAGCTGACAACAGTCAGATCCAAGGATAGCTCAGGATGCATGAATTGGAGGCAGGGGGACCAGCATGGGAAGTTCATTCTTTAAAATTGGCTTCAACAGTAGTGGTGAAAGAAACTCAGAATGTGTCATTGATTTTCATCTCTACAGGTGAAGTGTCAGCCCTTCCTGTTGGAATAGCAAGTGAGAATCTTTGAGTTAGAGAGTGAAGCCTTCATTCTCAGTGAAAGCCAGGAACTCAGCCCTTCCTGGCAACATGTTGGTGCTGGGCTCTTTAGCATTCCAATTCACAAGTCCTCTGGGGACCCTGGATGGTCAGTCTTTGAAGTCTATGTTCTTTTGTACCTAGATATGTAGCTCAGGTTATTGATGACATATTAGAGGTTACCAATGAAAACAAGCATTTCCAATATCTGTAGTAAAAATATTGCTACTTCCATTTCCTGTAGAAACAACAAGCCTTGGAGGGTGTCAGAAATACGATCAGTTTAGAGATGATAGAAATAATATGAAAACCTAATAAGTAAAATCCCCATATCAAGCTTCTTATTCTTTCAAGTACCCATTCACCAGCTGTAGTTTCCCCAACAATCCAGGTGTTGTTAAAATTTGTGAACTAATAGGAATTAAAGGGACCTAGATTTTATATTTTAATAGCATTTTTTCTCCATCAAATTACGAAAGTTATGCATGCCTAAGGCAGAGAACTCGGAAAGTACAGGAAAGCCACCAAGAAAAATAATCCCCCAAGTAATCATAATTTCACCACACAAAAGTAATCATTGTTAATTTTGGTGAAAGTCCTTAAAGAAACTTAGAAAAGATGCCTGTTTATCTCCATTCCTTTTCTCCTCACCATCCTGCTTGAAAAACTGAATTGCTCCTCAATCATCCCAGGAACATTTTTAGTTTTCTCAGATATCTCTAGAAGAGAGGCCATTGACAGTGATTTTCTTTTTCTCACAAACCTTGAAGTTAGGAAATTCTTTGTGAAGCCTTTGAGCACGAGGCCAGGAGTAAAGGATGTTTGGATTCTAGTTTCAGCTCTGCTATCTATTTACCAATGGTGCGACCTCTGTCAAGTCCAGACTCTCTGCCCTGCCTGAAACCTTTCCTCAAGCCCTGGACTCTGACAACCCCAGTACCTTTCCCTCTTTGAGCCTCTGTTTCTCAACAGTTACAATAATTGCACCAAGTCAGTGGTTTGGAATTTTCTTCACATTTTAAAAAATTTACTTTTACGCTTTAATACACTTTCCTTTGTAGAAGAGAGTTAGGTTACAGCAAAATGGAGTGGCAAGTGTGGAGAATTTCCACGTATCCCCAGGTCCCAAATATGCACAACCTCCCTACTGTTTTCATCCTCCACTAGGCTGGTACACTTATTAAAATCTGTGAGTCTATACCAACTCATCATTATCATTGAGTCCATAGTTTACATTAGGGTTCACCCTTGGTGTGGTACATTCTATGGCTTTTGACATCTGTCTCCACTATTGTATTATCATACAGAATAATTTCACTGCCCTCAAATCATCAGAGTTGCACTTACTCAGTTCTCCTGATCTTTCTACTGTCTCCATAGTTCTGCCTTTTCCAGAATGTCATCTAGTTGGAACCACACAGTACTTGGCTTTTTCAGATTGGGTTCTTTCACTTAGTAATATACATTTAAGTTTCTTCCATATCTTGTCATGGTTAGCAGCTCCTTTCTTTTTA
The DNA here is from genome assembly GCF_000247695.1 of Heterocephalus glaber. Next base: position 6,186,578 of record NW_004624785.1, on the reverse strand, counting down.
CCACTGAGTGATATTCCATTATCTGAATGAAACACAGTTTATCCATTCACATACTGAAGGACCTCTTTGTTGCATCCAAATTTGGGCAGTTATGAATAAAGCTGCTGCAAACATGCACACAAAGGTTTTCATGTAGAAATAAATTTTAAATTCCATTGGTAAATACTAAATTCCATTGCTGGATTGTATAGTAAGGGTATGTTCAGTTTTGTAAGAAGCTGCCAAAATATAGTCCAAAGTGGTGGTGCCATTTACATTCCCATCAGCAACAAGTGAGACATCCTCTTCCTCATTCTTGTCTGCATTTGGAGTTGTCAGTGTTCTTGGTGTGTGGGATTCTAAGCAATGTGTAGTGGTATTTCATTGTTGTTTTCATTCAAAATTCCCTAATTACACTTGATACTAAGCATCTTTCTGTATACTTAATTGCCACTCTGTATACTGTATCTTACTTGGTAAGGTACCTGTTAAGCTCTCTGGCCCATATTTTAATTGGGTTTATGTTTTCCTAATTGTTGAGTTTGAACAGTTCTTTGTATGTTTTGGATAACAGTCCTTTAACAGATATGTCTTTTGCAAATATTTTCTTGCTTTCTCTGGCTTCTCTTTTCATTCTCTAGGGGTTAGTGGTTTTTACACTTTCTTCTGATGAAACCAGGTTCTGTGAAAGGAGCTGTAGGGCTGCCGGAGAATAGGGGCACAGGGTAACAAAAATTGGAGTGAATGGGCTCAAGGTCCCCTGTTGTTTCTCTTTATTTAATCACAGAAGTCTGACTTTGCAATTTATATATGAGGGTTTCACATGAGATTCACTTTTTAAAAACAGGGGTCCTACTTTTGAAATGGTTTCAAAACCAGTGTATTAAGGTATTTTTATTTTATTTTATTATTTTATTTTTTTCCCCCATTAACTTTATTGGTACATTTAGGTATAAAATAGTTACATTCATCATTGGGATTTTGTACCATTACATGAGTCTCTTGGTTCTTATTTTTTTCCCCTTCCCTTGCCCACCCTTCCCTATTTGCAAAGACCTTGTTTCCATTTTGTTCCTCTTCTCATATTTTTTCCTTTCCCTTTTTTCCCTTCCCCTACCCCTCCCGATTCCCCTGCTCTTTTAGACCTTTTCTTCCTATTACACAATATCAGTTATAAATTTTTTAAATTATAATATTAAGGTCTAGGAAACATTACCACAGATTTTACAGAATTTTAAAGGATATAGAAAGCATATTTCAAAAATCTGTTTTGAAATAAATTTGACAACTTCTAAGAAGTAACTTGGAAGACAAATTAATGAAACTAACTCTGGAGGAAATATAAAATTTGAATAGCACCTATTAAAGAAAGTATATTCCTAGCTTGA
>NW_004624785.1:6162807-6182571 GCF_000247695.1 Heterocephalus glaber | reverse complement strand
TAGGTGATCTGGAAGTCTGTTTTTGAGGCTTGTTTATGTGTCTTCTCATTTCCACGGGGGTGGGGTGCTTCTGGCATCCACGTGGCTCAGCTTCTCTGCCCTAGGAGCTTTTTATGACGGTGGGGGAGCTTCCTTCCGGGTGCTGGGACTGGCTCAGCTTCTCTGCCCTATTAAGGTACTTTTAAAATTGATAGTTCTGGAAACCCATGTCTTCATTTTTTGCAATACAGTATATTTTCTCTTCGTATGGAAAAAATAAGACTAACCTATTACATTCATGTAATGTCTTTCAGCTTTTATCCACTCTAGTACTTGCTTAAAATGATGGAAATGATATACATAAAGACACGTACCCCTTACATGGCTACTTGCTTGAAAATAGGAATTTTGGCATCATTTATCTTTTTCAAAAGTCACTGAGAACAAGGTAAAAGGGGAAAATGTATCTGCAGGTTTGTGACTTAGGAATTAAACATGCAGGCTAGAACCAGGAGCATGACCTCATTTGTTAGGTAGCAGTGCTGAACATGACAGAGCATCTGAGTTGGTTGTTCAGATCAGGATGATGTGGATGTGTGCACATCAGCTAAGTTCTTAGATCATTTGCCATTTTTTTCTGGATTGGAGGCCAAGTCAGATGAGTTGAACAATGTTCTAAAAACACTTCTATTCACACTAACATTGTTCATTGATTTGGCAGCGATAAAGGGGCAACTTTTCCATTAGTTTAGTCATATATTACCTATGCCTCAGGGATTTGAAATGGCTTACCAAATTTCATATTATGTAAAGGGGTAAGTTAATAGTTGAACAAATTTGTATAGAGGGAGAGTAACATGAAGAAAATAAATCCAGGAATCACATTAATACACAGAAGTTCCTCTGTACAGTTCCTAGGATGGGCCACACATTTGGCTCTACATTTCATTTGCCTGGCCAAACTAAAGAAAACACATTCCATTATGAGGTTCAGAGGCTTTAATAAAAATAAAATAAAATAGACTAGTTGTTCAACATAAAAATTCTTCTTCAGGAAAATCACTAAAAAGTTGACTTCTGACAACCAGGACTTGCTATGGATTGTACAGCTGAGTATTTAGTCCCTTGTTATCTGGTGGGAAACTATAGTACAGATATCAGATATTTTAGGCTACCAGTTAGGGCTGACTCATGTATTTTGATGATTAGCTGGAGAGTGGTTAAGCCCCAGGTTTCCTATGAAAACTGTTAACTGTGCACATATATGATAAGATGAGCTCAAGTCAGTACACTACATTGATGATGCTGAGCCAGAGCATTGGCAGGCAGCAGAATTTATAACATGGAGCAGGAACTATCCAAATGCTAGCATACTTCATGGTATGCCAGATCAGGAGTCTAACTTCCAAGGCTCTCACTTTCTTCTCCAAGGCTCTGATGTGGATGACCTAGTATGTTTTGGTTACTGCTCTTGTGCAATAAATAATGCCAAAACTTAACAGGTAAAAGAGAAGTTTGTTCATGAACTTAGGGCACAGAGAGAATGGCTTTCTCTTCTATACAGTATGTAGGGCCTCAAATGAGGAGACTCAACAACTTGGTGTCTTTTGATAGTTGTGGGTTGAAGCCACAATGAGGTATCTTTATTCATATGCTCCCAGTTGATGCTGCTTATTGGGTGGGACATCAAGGGAAGCTGTCATCTGGGACACCTATCTGTGGCCTCTTACAACATGGCACATGGAACTCTTACAGGATAGTGAGGCCTCATGAAGCAAGAGTCTCAGGTGAGAAGCTGCAAGACCTTTTATGACATATGCTTAGAAGTCACACAGGCTCACTTCTAGCCCATTCTGTTGCCTACAAGCAAATCATGAGCCTGCCCAGACTCAAGAGACAAGGCTCCCCATATCTCCATATGAAGGGTATGACGATCCCTTTGTAGGCAAGCGTGCTAATAGGAGATACTGGTGTGGTCATCATTGGAAAATAAAATGTGCCCTAATGTGTCAGAGCTGCTTCCTGCTCTATGTTTTTTCCATGATCCTTGAAATAACAGTCAAGAAAAGGTAGGTCCAGGGAAAAGAAAAAGAAAATGGTTAGGGTGTCCTGAGACCATGCCAACTTCCTGGGGTGAGGAGTCACACATGACACCACATGCAAGCTGCTTTATGATAGATTCATGACATGCTTTCCACCAAGTGTGTCTTTGAGGCATCTGCTTTCTTACCTGGAAGGATAGAAACTGAGTGAAGAATAGAAAATTCAGAAACATGGATGTGCCTTAACATATTACAGATGTAACTAATAAAAATAAGCCTCTTAAGCAAAATATATATATATAATGTCTTTTTCCTAAATGATATAAGGTTATTTATTATAGAATTTGAGAGCTGAGACCTCATATATAACAGGAAAACACACAGCTGCCACTTAAATTTAAAAGAAATATTCACATTTCAGATTCTTTTCAAGTCAACCAAGTCCATCGCTTCACATCTGAAGACATCGTTAAGAGATTTATCTTCTGAGCTTGAATGAGTTTCTGTACCAAGTATTTACCTTCTGGAACATCTAGTACATTTCACTAAAAATTATATAAAATTAACAAATGTTACTGAATCAGAAGTATATGGTTTATAGTCATCAGTGCCAAGAGGGCACTTATGGGGATATAGCAATCCCAAGTGAGCAGGGACACTGTGTCCATACATCATGATCTCGCTCACTTTAAGAGAGCAGGGTTCCTCGATGACAACTTTGATAAGTGTGGTCTTATACACACTAGTGTAATTAGTACACATTTGTGCAAACATTGGATTATGAGCAGATTCTTCACCTTCCAGGTAAATAACTACACATTAGTAAAAGGATAGAGGTTCTCTACCTGAGGACAAATATTTCCCAAAACAATACACTTCTTGTTTAAAACAGAAAATATGGATCTAGTTCCTTCATGGGATAGAGCAATCCCTGTGACATCCTTAGTAATGTTGGAAGCTATAGTTTTGAATCACATCAAGAAAAGCATTCAGATGTCTTGGAATGTCCCTCAGTTTTTTTGAACAAATGGATTGCAAGGAAGGATGTTGAAATTCAGAATGAATGGTTAACAAGACTGGATGACTAAAGAGTTCTACAATTTAGATTTTGTTTTCTATTAAGAAAGGGTGGTGATGTCTGCATTTAGGAAGATAAATGATTTCTAGGTAAACTGTACAACCTAAGGTCCTAAAAATATAGAAAATGGGAGTGGCATCTCCCTGTATTCCCAGATACTTGGATGGCCAAGCAGGAGAATTATGAGCTCAAGGCCAGGCTGAATAACACGGACAACATAGCAAAAACCTGTTTCACAAAAATAAATGACTAAATAAATAAATAAATAAAAATAAATGCATTCAAAAACAGGAGATATGCAGAACATCCCTTGGACTTTCTCTTCACACAAATGAATTAATTTAACCATCAGTAAGTCATACAATACTTCTCATTCTGCATTAGAGTAGGACGTCTGCTATAATGAATCAGCTCCACATTGTATAATACACAGTTCAAACCCCTGGAGGTATATTTCTTGTTTCCTTAACAATGCTGGATCCATGAACATTTTAGTGTCTGTGACATTGTGAAACATTTATTTGGTCTTCCCCTCCATTTCCTGGTGTACAATTCTCCAAATCTTTGGAAAGTGTAAAGTGTTAATGAGTTTACTTACTGGCTTGCAACCCCATGGTCACTTTAGGATGTAGGCTGGTCACTGAAAAGACCAGGGCAGGATTACAGGTCTGGCAGCCAAGTTGACCAGCAGTGGCTAATGACTGAATCAATCATACCCCTGTAATGAAATCCCAAAAGGACAGGGTTTGGAGAGTTTTGGGTTAGCTGAACATGTGGAGGTACCTGGAGGGTGGTGTCCCTGGAGAGGGTATGGAAGCTCTACACTCCTTCTCCAGCTTGTGTTAGGCAACTCTTCGTCCTCATTCATTGTAATGCCATTTAGAATAAATCAATAGAAACAAGTATGTGTTTCCCTGAGCTCCATGAGCAGTTTAGGCAAATTAATTGAACCGAAGCAAGGAAGGAGTTGTAGGAACCTGGATTTCTAGCTGGTTGGTCAGAGCACAGGTAAAACAAGCTAGGGCTGACATCTGAAGGGGATGGGGGAACTCCTTGGGAAGGAGCCCTCACCTGCTGGATCTGACACCACCTTCAGGTACACAGTGTCAGAAATGAATTGAATTAGAGGACACTAGCTGGTGTCCACTGCAGAAGGGCTTGCTTGCTTTTTGGTGAGGGGAACCTTCCACCTCTTAGGGTCACAGAAGTCTGTCAGAGTGAAAGAAAATTGAGGAAGTCATTCTGCAAGCAACCTGGGCTTTATTATAACTGTATTGTCAAATGGGCTCCCTTTGTTATAATATAGGATGAAAAAGTGACAACTCTCTCATCTTAGCAGAACAGGATGCATAGGATACTTAGAACATTAAGAAACAGACCTTAATATCTCACTACAATCAAGGCAAATAGATCTCAAACTTCAAAAGGCCTTAGAGACCGTATCACTTGTATAAGCAATGGACAAGAGGGAATAGATTGGAAAAAGAAATAGTAATACACATAAGAGTCTATCAAAAAGTGTGCGGGGAAATTCAGGAGACAATGTCAATGCAAGATAGAAAAGTACCCCTAGATAATTTAAATATGTACTTTTCACAAAATAGATCTCTTACCATGTTACAAAATTACTTAAAATGTATAGAAGGCAATAACATATTGTTTCATTTATGTATACTATTTTATAATAATTTTGTTTAAAAGAATCTTTTCTATACATATTTACAACTATTGTGTGTTTTTTGTAGTACCTACACAATTGCACTGAAATTATTTCAGTGGAATGTATACTTGGAAAACATACAATATCCTCAATCGACAGGTTGCATAAAGTAAATAAGTTTTTGATAATTTTGATAAAATGGATTCTGTTTAAGCTGCCCTTTCTGTAAACCAGTTTGCATAATATAGCCTTTCAAAAGCTTTTTGAAACTTAAACATTTTTCTTTTATTTATCTATCTATATTTCATTTTAATTTTGATGCTATGGTTCAAACCCAGGGCCTTGCTCATGCTAGGCAAGTGCTCCCCTACTGAGCTACATCCCCAGCTCACTTTTCAAAAGTTTTCACTACAAATTTCTATTTGCTGTAGAATATTCAACAGGACTTTCAGGAGATAAAGAGGCTAGGACAGACTACTCCATGGTTTGGTACTGTCCCGCACATGATAGGACATGCACAGCCCTGGCCAGGGACAGCAGCAACACAGAGCTGTCCAGACACCCAACTAGGGATGGTATCATCCCCAGGAGTGACGACAGTCGTGGGCTGATCAAATTGTCAGCCGTAAAGGCAATCTAGACAAACGTGCTATTTGGTTGTAGAAGTAGGAAACCCCAAATGCTGATGTGCTGATTCATCACAGGGTCTTCTGTGAGCACTGGATCCCCTCCGCACCCAAGCTGAGTGATAGCATCCTGGCCGGGACTGCTTACAACTGTGGAGTCAGTCTTCTTCACTGCACCTTCCCTTTTAATCACCCTCTACCCCCGCCACCCTTTTTGTGATTAAGCGGCCATAAACTGAGGAACTTCCCTGGAGTCTGCTGTCACATCCTTTCTTTTGGAAACAAACAAAAAATAATAATAAACTATGTGGCCTTGCTTGAAGAACTTGTCCTCAAGAAGTGAGGGCCAGGGCCTCTGCCTGCATTCCTTACTTCCCTACAGCAGTCAGATGTGCTCCCCCATCCAAGTGGAGTTCAAAGGCAGGGCGAGCTGGGCCCCTGGGGGATGCCTGTGCTTCCTTCTTCTGGTCACAGCCACAGACACATGTGCCCAGCAGTCTCCAAGCCCACCTTCCCCTGTCATCTGGGAAACAGCTGAACGGAATCCTACAGGGTAGAGACAGAAAGGGAAGCAGGAAGAGAATGTCTTGGCAGGAGAGAAGAATCAGGTTAGCCAGAGCCAAAGGGTGAAGACCTGTTACACACAGGGGAGTCCATATGGTTTTACCCCCTCATTCTTCCCTGCCACTAGGTTTCCCCACAGACCCTTCCTAAATCTGCTAGTGGTGGCTTCAGGATTCAGTGAGTAGAAGCTCAGATCTGCCAACCATAAGAGCCTGGGTGATGACATATAGATTGCTTCTCTTCTTTTTCCCCTCATCTTGGGGATTTGAAGCATCCTCCAGAGTTGCAAAAGCTGCCTTGTTGCAAGACTCTTTCTGAAGGCCTCACTGTCTGTGTACTGGCCTGTGCTGCTGGGAACTGTGGTGCAGCAGTCCAGCGTGGCAGAGACCACCTGGGATTTGGAAATTACCAGCAGCCCTGGTTTGCTCTTGCTCATTAATAGCAGTTGCCAGAGCACCTGAAGCATTCTGGGAATTGGATTGCTGCTGTTTCTACAACAGCTCCTTAAAGGCAACTGACAGCAAACATGGACCAAGCTTTGCCAGAAGAGTCCAAAAGGATAATGGCTGCTGTTGTCAATTATTGGCATTTTGACAGAACTATATTTTTATTTCTAAGTATATTTGCACAGCTAGGAAGCATCTGCTGACAAGGATGAGATGATAAGCTGTACTGGTGCCAAAACAGGATTAGCAAAACAGGCTCATTCTGAGAGTGCCTTGCATCCTGAGAGTCCGTGTTAAGAACATTCTCTCTCCATAGGCAATATCTGCTCTCAAAATATTAACACTTGAAAGGAAATCAGGCTTGGAATCCCTATCTAGTAGCACAGTGATGCAAACAATAGGTTCTCAATAAACGCTTGCTAGATGATGGAATCCATACACACACGCATGTGGAGGAGGACTTGGGAATTGGCAGCCCTAGGGAAAGCTTGGCTCACTGGAGACTGAATGCCACATCTTTAACTCCATTGGAAAGAGCTTCACGAAATGCTGGCCTTTGAATGATTGAAGTTTCAGCACTGCTGGGGACACAGGAGGGAGAAAAAGGATGAACAAAGATCACCTTCCTAGACAGGAATCCCCCAAGCTGTTTGATCCTCAATTCTAGAGTTTTCTTGAACAGGAAAGGGACTATTGAGGAATGAGGCCAGAATCCTAGGTGGTAAAAAAAAAAGGAAATTGGGAGAAATTGCATCATTCAATTTGGACTAACTCAGCTTTGTGGCCTGGGCAGGTTCCCAGGATATCCAGCCCATGGCCCGACCTCTCAGAGATGAGGCTAGAGTATGGATGATGACATAGAGCATGGAACTCGAGAGGCAAAGCCAATAGGGAGCTCAGCCGAGGCCACCCCTGACCCCAGCCCACCACGGCACTCCTCCCTGCTACCTGTAGCTCAACCCATGGCCACTGGAAATTTGCCCATCTTTCTGATGGATACATGCTTTCTCTGCCAACAGCCCACACAGAAACGAAGTGAAGCAATCCAGCGATTTCCTAGCCTACTGCCTGTCTGCTGCTTTCTTATTCTGCCCCCTGTGTGTTTTGGATCAGTGTGCATCCATATACCAAAAGCTACATGATTCTGTTCTACTCCACTGCATGTGACTGAGACCCCAACCATTCTGATCTTGTTGTTCTTTGTGTTTTGTTTTAAACCATAGCCATTTTCCATGCTGGGCAGATACAATTCTGTTTACTATGAGTTCCTCCACCCCCTCCCCCATATACATTCATTCTTTTCATTCCCAGCCTACAGGTTGTTGTATGGGCAGTAACTTGTCACCACATTACTGGTGTAAACTGGGGATCAATAAACTTGAAAGCCTTTATCTTGACGACAGGGAGAGGAAGTGAAGAGACATATGTTATAAATGGTCAGTGCACTGAATAGAAATAGACTGAAAAATGTTGCTGCATATTCATAATCTAGAGAAAACCATCATGCCATCTATCCCTGTAAGATGCTGTGATTAGGTGGGAGGAGCTTATTTCTGGAGATTTTTACCCGATAGAGTCTATCCCTGTGGTCCCAAGACAGCTCTGCCCCATTCTGCCCTCCTCCTCTTGTTCTCATCAGTCTTCACTTCCTTACTACTCACCTTCTTCCCATCCTGGGAAGTTAGGATTCTTTTTGTTGCAAGTAACAGAAACTCAACTCACATTCTTTTAATCCAAGAAAGAATTGGTTGATTCATACATTAGGAAGGATTCTATAAAAGCTCCGAAGTAAAATGAAAAATATATAAGAACTAGGACCTTGTGACTGAATCTGGACTCCCTCTGCCCCACTCCATCTATCTATCTATCTATCTATCTATCTATCTATCTATCTATCTATCTATCTATTTGGGCTCTGCTTACTACTGCTCACCTTTTTCTGCAGAAGGAGATACATGTGCTGGGAAGAGTGCCATTCAGGGCCCTATCCAATATTCTCATCTCCCAGCCTAGCAACCTGAAAGGAAAGAGTTTCTGGCTCACAACCTCTATGTACAATCCCAGAAGAGGCCTCTGATTGTTTGGCTTGGGACTAGTTCTGTCCAGAACAGAGTGCCATGGTGAGCTGGGATTCAGTCCCAAACCTACGTATGGCACAGAGTACAGAAGGGAAATAGAGAACAAACCTGTAAGGCATTACACGAAGCTTTTTCCAAGGTCCTCTGTAGGCACCCATATCGTAATTTTTTCAGATAAAGCTCAAAAATGCATAGGCCCCAAACCTCATCAGAAACATAGAAGCAAATTAAATCCTACCTGAGAAACTCACCTCCCAGTGACTTATCCAGTTACTCCTCACCATTTTGGGGCTCACCCATGTCTCCTGAGAGTCTACCTTGTCATTACCAGATGTGGAGTTGGCAGATTGGGTGCAGTATAAGCTCCACTCCATACAGTTTGACTTAGCTTGGCAAGTTCATTGATCTCTCTTCCCCTAAAGAAACAACGATGGTTTCTCCTTGGAGTTATTCGCGGGGTTAAATGGTCAGTTCACGTTGGTTGGTCTTGGTCAGACCAATCCGAGGAGTGGCCATCATTCTCACTACAGCCCCAACGCTAACATTTCTCCTCTGAGAATCTTGGCTGAGACACAGGGGGTCACACTGACTTCCTGAGGCTCACACTCATGCACTCATTGAGAATTTCACTGAATCATTTGGTTTCAAATGGGTCCCGGATGCTTCACTGCTTTACTGCTGTGTAGGGAAAGTCCCCGGCTCTACCTATGCCCCAGGGACACTTCCAGTCTTTAGACCTTGTCCTCTTTGAGTTATTCTCTCTCTCTCTGCACATTCAGGAGTATACACCTTTCTGTCCAGCACCTTGAAGTCTCTGGAAGAGAAGGAGCATATCCACCGGGTCCTGGACAAGATCACAGACACTTTGATCCACCTGATGGCCAAAGCAGGCCTGACTCTGCAACAGCAGCATCGGCGCCTGGCTCAGCTCCTCCTCATCCTCTCCCACATCCGGCACATGAGGTGAGGCACTGTGGGGTCTCACGGCAGAGACCTAAAAAGGGCTCATCCAACCCATGTGACAGCTGGGCCAGGAAAGATCTTCTACTGCTTGTGGAGAGTACCCTTGGAACAGTTTCAGAACATCATAAGCTCACATGCTGTGGGAGGATAGAAGAAAGAGGCACTGGTTCTGTCTGGGGCATCGGGAAAATGTTAGAGAAGGCTTTCTAGAGGAAGTGGACAGGGTCCTACATCATTGGGAGAGGCCAATCAAGGGAAATGGGTGACTTGTACTTCCTCTGAAGGCACTGGGCATGTCCCTTAGTGTTCCTGTGACATACTTTCCCCCACTTACCCTGAAAAGCCTTAACTGAAACACTCTCTAGCCAGATGCCTCTTGAAGAGTAACACTGATTCCACACCTTCTTGTCACCTCCATTGCCATTAATGTATTCTAAGTCACTGTCATTTCCTGTTGGATTTCTAACGTATCTTCCTGCCTTTAATCGTGGTCTTTTCAAGTCCATTTTCCATGATGTAACTACAGTGATCAATCTAAAATCAAGTCAGATCATGTGGTCTCCCTGCTTAAAACCTTTGAGGGGCTTCCCATGGCTTTTAGATAAAGATGTAACTCTCTTTATCTTCTTTACATTTCTCCTTGTGGTCCAGCCCTATGTAATTTACTGAGACCTCCTCATTATCTGAGCCTGTAGCAAAGTGCTGTATGAGTCGTCTGGAGGCTCCACTGCAGGCTGCAGGTTGGCTGGCAGCTTTGTGGATCTCAGTGGGGCTCACTCCCCCATCTGCAGGGCCTCTGGGTTGTCCAGCTTACTCTGCTTTACCTGTCTCATCCTCCTTGTATCCACAGGTTAGCTGGGATGTGTTCTCTTCACAATGCCAGTGGCACAAGTAAGCAAGGCCATTTGGGCAGCTTCATTTGAATCTTTTGGTTATATCATGTCTATTAACGTTCCATTAGCTAAGAGAGTCAGATGGTAAATCCCAAAGCCAAGGATCACAGACACATGGCAGGGAAGCAAATATTTCTGAATATCAATCTAACCTATCACTACTTAGATGTCACTCCTTTCAGAAGCATATATTGACTGTTAAGACCTGCTTGGGACTTATACCCTATTTTTCCCCTATCATAATTGCCCATGTTTATTAATTTCTACCTCATTAGACTATAAACTGTGAGGCATTCATCACAATCTGTCTTGATTACTCTGTTAACCCAATTCAACCTAGCACAGTGCTAGGCACATAGTAAGTATTCAAAAAATATTTTCTAGAGAAGCCAAGGAAGGACATCAGCAGAGGAAACAGATTCCTTCTATGCCAAAAGGTGGAAATGACCTCAACTGCATTCGAAATAATCATGAACTTGACTGACCACAGGCTTAGTGGATACCATGCTTCTAAGCATAGCTCAGCCTACAGAAAAGAGATGAAAAAATAATGGATTCTTTATTGCAGACTCCAGAAAGCCCATCATAATGACAATACTCTGGAGCGGTGACCCTAGAGGGGCAGATATCCTTGGGTTATGACATGACCTTGGGCTTACACCAAGTTCCTAGGAATTAAAAAGAGATCACTTCCCTAAGTAGCTATGAGGAAAGGACCAAACTATCTAAAAAGGTGGGATAGGGACCGGGGATTTAGCTCAGTGGTTTCACCACCTGCTGCGCAAGCACAAGGACCTGAGTTCAATCCCTGGTACCAAAAAAAAAAAAAAGTTGGGATAATTTAAGTAGTCTTCAGGCCTTGAGCTCTGTGATTAAAATGGCAAGATGGGCCATGAAAGACCCAGGTATCACCCTTCCTGGAGACAGTCTTGCAAAATTTTTAGCTTCTTGTGAGCATAGAAATAACCTTTTCCCTTTTGTATCCCACAGAGTGCTATATATGAAAATTTACATATACAGTAATATGTGGTCACAACATTATTATTGAATAAATGAATAATAAAGAAGTGAATGAATCAGTGACTAAATGACTCATGGCATGTTTTTCCCTATCCTGTGAACTTGAAATTCATGAGTAAAGGCTTCCATGTGATGGTGTTAGGGAGAAACTAGTTGGGTTCTCTCTCCTCATGACTCCCCAAGAATACCTGTGAATAGGCAAGGGACTCACACTGCCAGGTACAGTAGGTGGGTGCTTCAGAGTAAACATTTCCAGTCCTTTCCTGTCTTTTTCTTTTGATGAATATCCTAGAGAGGGAAGCAGAGAATGGATCTGAATAACATCGCCCCTGCCAAATTACCTAGCTGTGAGAGTAATCTTTCCCTCAAAAAAACTTGCTAGCTCTTACTCCAAGCTAGGGATTTCAGTAAAGCTGCAGAAATCACGTGTACCCAGGAATGCCTTTATTTTGTTGGAAGGAATTGCTGACTTTTCAGAGCCATTAACTGCTTGTCCACATTAACAAGCCCAATTAATTACCAGTAATACCAAGAGTATCTACCCTAAATATTTAGCCCTCGCTGATTTTACTGGCAATGTATGATAGAGATCCTAGCAGCAAGTAGTTTGGAATTGTGCAGAAAACCAGAGAGAAGGTGCAATTCTATAGAAATCTTGGGGCATTTTCCCTGCTCCTACCCCTTTCTGTCTCTGTGTTTCTCTGTGTATTTTTCTGTCTCTCTGTCTCTGTCTTTCTCTCACACAAATACACACATACACACAATAATATTTTGGTACCTCACTACAGGCAATCTAAATCATAGACCTGTTTTATTAAACTTGGCCCCAGCCATATGTTCCTACTAAGAGAATTTAACACCGTATTTCACCTGACTGTAAATGTGATTCATTAGGTTGCACGAGGGAGACACTGCCAGACCCAAGGGGCATTTAACTTTAACAGCATTTTAAATTAAAAAGCAAAACAAAAACAAAATAACACTTAAACATGTGATTTAGGTTGGCCTGCTGGCCTGAAGGGCTCTGGGCTGTATTTCATGGCAGGGCTCCAACTTATGCTGGCTTTCGCCTTACCAACAATGCAGATATTTGCTAGGACATTCTTCTGGGCCTGCCTACTCTTGGCACATGTTTGTTTTAAAGAAGTTTCTAGCTAGAGAGTGGTTATTGTCCTTCCATCTCCATCCTGTGTTGTGTTAGGGACAGAGCAGAGCCCTGGCTGATGGAGGAGGGTAGAGGAGGAGCATGGGAAAAATGCTATGTGCCTACATTTCCCTCCTCCTGTTTACCCCCTGTTTGCAGGACATTTACCAAGTTCTGGGTACTGTTCTGGCTACAGTAGAGAACAGTATGAACAAATCCTTGTCCCTGCTGGAACTTGCACAGTATGTGCTGGTTTGTGTGTGTGTGCGCTTGGAGTTGGGAAGAACAAACACACATAAATTCATAGGAGAATTCCAGCAATAAGTGTGTTAGGGAAAAAGGAATGATGTGGAGGACAGCAGCTGAGACTGCAGGGGTCTGAGACCATTGGCACACACTAGCAGAAGCCTCTCAGAGGAGGTGGCACTTGAGGACCTGGGAGCAATGCATCCAGAATGAGGGATCTGCCATGTGCAGATCCCCTGCCTCTGGGAGGACACAGTTCCTGTATGGAGCAGGAAGCATGGCTAAGGAGAGTGAGAGATGCAAGGCAGGATGAGCTCCCCAAGGGAGACTAGGGCAGGTCAGGTGGGCCTTGGAGAATGTGGCCAGGACTTTCCATTTTCTTCTGAGTTCCATGAGAATCTACTGAGAGGCTTCAGCATGGGAGTTTCTTGAACTGCTTCACATATTTAAAAACTGCACTCCTACTGGCCACATATGTCAGGTTCTCCTTTTAGATATCATGGTAGTAGAGGAGAACAGGGCCTTGGTTCAGAATGTAGGAAGAAGTCACCAAGTAAGAAGTCCCTGGAGCTGGCTGAAAAGAGAGTGCCTGAGAGTAGGACTGCTTTTGTAGAGGGGTGACTTGAAAACCACAAGGAGGTGAGTCCCAGCCTAGGGTCTCAGAAGCCCTTCAGTCTTCTTCAGATACCATCTTAAAAAATGGATCTTTGCATAGGAAGGAAGATGGCATTACAAGTATCCTTGGAGTTTCTTTTACTTCCCCTTCCTATGAATTTGGGTCCTCCTAACATGGTCCTCTTTGTGTCCTCCACAGTAACAAAGGCATGGAGCATCTGTACAACATGAAGTGCAAGAACGTAGTGCCTCTGTATGACCTGCTGCTGGAGATGCTGGAGGCCCATCGCCTGAACACACCCTCCAATCCCATGGGCCAGTCTCCAGAGGAGCCTAGCCAGAGCCAGCTGGCCACAATGGGCTCCTCTTCAGCACATTCCTTGCAAACGTATTATGTTCCCCAGGAAGCAGAGGGTTTCCCCAACACAGTCTGAGAGCTCCTGGCCTCCCCAAGGTTCTGAGAATCCCTGTAGCCTTTTACCCGTCATGCATCACTTTAGCAGAACTCTGTCTCCTGCACACTCCAGCATGCATCCACTGCCAGTGGCTTTCTAATAAGAGTTACTGTTCCTTTGCTTGCTCAGTTCTTAGTGACACATCTTCTGTAGGGAACAGCCAAAGGGATTCCAGGGCTAAATCTTTATAACAGCTCTCTTCCTCCCTTTGCTACATTATTAAGAATGAGGATTCCTGTGGCTCTGCACAACTGAACTCAGCCTATGAGATGACTGCATGGAAGCTACTCATTGAGACCCAGACCCGGAGAACAGACTTTTCACCTCTGCTAAGCACTTTGTAATGGCTCCAAGAATAAGCCTCAGGAAAGAATTTAAAGTGGCTCCTTTAATTGATGACTTGGAGAAAGCTAACTCAAGGGTTCATTAGAGCATCTTCTTGTATTCCTCTGTAATGTGTCACTTTGTTAAAAAGTGATATTTTGACCTTGTTGCTCTGTCGCATGGCTTTAGCACAATATTTGGTAATTGTCTATTCATTTGCCCTATAAGAATACAAGATTCACACAGGGAAGGAAGATCCTTAATTGTCAAGACCATGTCAGCTTAAGCACTGAACCTTCAAGCTTGCTCAAGTTTCCACTGCTGGCTTCCCAGAGCACTACATATATAGGTCATGGGTTCCAGGTGATCCTTGCTTCCCAAGGACCTATGGGAAACAGCTAGTCAATTTCAGTTAAGTCACTCCCACATAGATCAGTGTCCTCATATAAGGGACAAGTTCTAATTCTATTTTTCCTTTTATAAAAGAAAGGCCCCGTCCTATCCCCAGAACTTGCAGGAAAAGCAGATTTAGGACCTGTTCTGGTGGGGTTTCACACTTACCAGCAGAGGGCACTCTGCTTGGATCTTCCTGTGTGATTTAACACTGAATTATTCAGAACTCAGCCATGATCAAGGGCAGTTTAAATGAGCTGACATACTGGTGATACTTTTGGACTTGTTTTTCTTTAGCCCCAGGGCATGGGACGAAATAGTAAATGTGCATGATGACTGTGGCTGCTAGAGAATGGGAAGGTAAGGGAGAAACTGGATAAAACTCTGCAACAGGGTCATAGGGTGACCAGATCACAGGCTGCAGGTGGTTTGTACCTCACAGATCCTGCACTGCACAGCAGAGCTGGCCTGGAGTTGACTGAGTGGTTTCCCTCTTCTTCATGCTCATGTGGCACTGCTTGGAAGAAGTAACATTAGCCAACTGCATTCTCAGCCCAGCACATTCCAGGCAGGGGAAGAGGAGGAGGGCAGGGATTGGAAAATTCACCCCCTCGGGCTGCTTGGGCCTGGTCAGACTACACATGCCCTTGGTTATTCAGAGCTCATCCAAAAATCAGCTAATGATCTTGGGAAGAGAATACCCTTACTTCTCCAAACCGTCCCCCAACTCATACCCTAAAACTGCACAAACCAGGAGAAGAAGACCAGAATTGGTCCACAAGAATTCTTTGACCAGTAGACTAAAAAAAGAAAGTATTGCTCCAGCCACAGGGTTGCCTTCCTGGCCTTTGCTTCTCTAGTGCAATTTTGAGTCATTTCCTTTTCTTAATGAAAAAGAAACTTTGGTTTCCTTCCCTGACTTCAAGTTCTATAATTCAAGCCTCATTGAGAGGTGAGATACGAGCCAACAACCCAGGTGAGCTGCGAGGCTTCTCTCAGTATGTTCTGTTTGGAAAAGTGAGTTTCTTTAATTTCTGGTTTCCCAGTTAAGTGACTACCAAAGGACTGGGAAACCAGGAGGGCCAAAAATTTTTTAAAAGGTTTTTTCATATATGTGCATCTAAATTTGGGAGAAGTTTTATATATCTGTGCTAAGAATATGTTTAAGAACATAATTCTTTTGTTGTTTGTTTTTAAAGCACCTTATATAGTATAATATATATTTTTTTGAGATTGCATTGCTTGTTTATCAGACAATTGAATGTAATAATTCTGTTTTGGATTTAATTTGACTGGGTTAACGTGCAAAAACCAAGGAAAAATATTTTAGTTTTTTTGTATACTTTTCAAGCTACCTTGTCATGTATGCAGTTTTGATGCCTAAAGCCTGGTGATTATTCATTTAAATGAAGATCACATTTCATATCAACTTTTGTATCCACAGTAGACAAAATAGCGCTAATCTACATGCCTATTGTTGGATATTGAATGACAGACAATCTTATGTAGCAGAGATTATGCCTGAAAAGGAAAATTATTCAGGGCAGCTAATTTTGCTTTTACCAAAATACCAGTAGTAATATTTTTGGACAGTAGCTAATGGGTCGGTGGGTTCTTTTTAATGTTTGTACTGAGATTTTTCTTTTAAAAATAAAATAAAAAACAAAAAAAAATCTTCTAGGACTATTGATGATGTAATACCAGCTAAATCCAAACAATAATACAGTGAAAGGTTTTACATTATTCATCTACTGTGTTTGTATTCATGTTAAGATACTACTACTTTTGAAATGGGCAGAGAACATCAGATCGTTGAAATGTTAGCCCAAGAGTTTCAAACAATTTTGGAAATCTCTTGTTATTCTTATTTGAAGTGCCAATAGTGAGCTGCTGATATTTTTTAGCCTATGTTGCTGTAGGGCATAGGGGACATGCTAAGAGAATTTTCCCCCTGATTTTCCTCCACTTTGAGGCAATTTAAAGCTTGAAAGACATGATCCACTTGGAGATTTGGGATAAGGTGGAGAAGTGGGTTTGAGAATTTGAAGAATGGGAAACTAGGAATAAGAATATTGAAAGATTCTGGCATCTGGGATATATACCAGGTTTCAGAATTCCATTTCTGCACTGTATCCAAAATAACCAGCTCCAGTGACTGCCATTTCCAACATGGCAGCTTGAGTTCTGGAGAAGAAAGAGACATAGACACTGAAGTCCAAAGAATAGCTGGGGGTCTGTGTTTCTTTTAGCCATCACCTAGCTTGCTGCAATGATTTTGTAATACTATCATGCAGCAATGAGAAAGACTAGGTTATCTAAAGAGAAAAATCCCCATTGATCTAGGGTGCAAAATTCAGCCCCCAAGGAAGTGTAACCTTTGATTCCCTAGTAGCCTTGAAAATCTCTTTGACCATGCCACATCCTATGCCTTTTGGGGACTGAAAAAATAAGTGACTTACTGATAATTTACTTTTAATCACATTAAAATGTTCTTACTTTGAAATGGTATACATTCAAATGGTCATTGATTTAGAGCTCCCTTGCTCCTACATAAAACTAACTACAGATCCCTTCCTGTTCATATTTTCCAACTTTGAAATGGACTGTGGATATTAGGAATGATCACTAGGACCATAGTAATATCTGACATTCACAGGCAGATCCTCTTGGAGAAACTAGTCCTTTGAAAGGCAAATAGAGACATACAGTAGCTCATAAGGCAACCATGATTCTCTTTGGTGCAAGCCTTGGGAGGTTGATCCACATTACACTGCACACTTTTTAGATTAACCCCCTGAAAATTTACTCACTCTCACCTGGAGGAAATGGATTTAACTGTGGTCCCTGATATCCATCTTTTCATTAGTGTGATTATACTGTTTCTAGCTTCATTTTTCCATTGAAAGTGTGAGCTCTTCTTAAGTCACTTAAAAGTGTTTTCTAAGTAATTGCTGCCTCTATTATGATACTTCAACTTTGCACTGTTTTTTCAGAGACTAAAAAATTTATATTCTTCTTTGTTTTTTTTGTTTTTGCATCCAAATGTGCCTGAACTTTTAAAATATGTAAATGCTGCCATGTTTCAAATCCATCTTTAGTGTGTGTGTACAGAGCTGTGCACCCTGGAAATAACATATAGTCCCATGAGCAGGTGCCTAAGACATAGACCCCTTTGCACTAACAAAGAGGTCATTGGTCATAGAGACTTGAATTAATAAGTGACATTATGCCAGTTTATGTTCTCTCACAGCTTATAAACAATGCTTTTTGTGCACTACATATTCTTCAGTAAAGAGCTCTTGTTTTATGGGGAAAGGCTCAAATGCCAAATTGTATTTGATGGATCCATATGCCCTTCTGCTGATGCTACTATTATTGATGTGATTCCAGTCTGTCACAGCTTTGCTTTGTTTAATGAAACACACTTGTAAACCTCTTTTGCACCTTGAAAAAGTAAAGAATCCAGAGGGACACTTGAGCACCTCTAAGCCAATTTTCTCAACCTATTTGATGTTCAAATAAAGAATAAAGATAACAGATTTTGGTTTTTTTGTATGCTCCACTTCTTGCTAATGGTTCACTACTGAGTGTATGAAATCAAAGTGATTTGAAGATCCTCAGAATACCATGGTCTGAATGGCAGGAGCCTCCCTACTACAGAATGTTCCCCCAGGGATGAATCCCAGGACATCCCCCTGGGGTTGGGACAACAGCAGAAAGCAGGCTGAGCCTCAATTTTTGAAAATTTTAGAATTATTGGCAATTAACTTTTCAAAGTTTCAGCTTACCAACAAAATGGTGATAATAACACCTCATTTGGAGAATGGTGGCTTAAATGAAGTGCTCATTAAAACAGTTGTTCTCTAATGCTGAATCCCAGCTCCTTCCCTGTGAAGGGAAGAGGCTTGAGAGTAACTATTGATAAATGAATGAGTGCATGGACGATGAATGGTGCAGACCGTGTACTTCTAGCTTAAAAAGCTCTCTCTCCTCATGGAAGTGAAACTGGTCCACTTCCAGCCCAGGATTCCATTTCAGGGCACTCTTCCCTTAACAAAGCTATCTGCATGTTCCCTTTTACCCATATTCTTCATGATAAAACATGAATCGGGGGAAGGGGATGTGATACATTGAGAGGCTACATTATACATGCATAAGGCTCTGTAACTAGACAACCGGTTGAAATTCTCATTCTACCAGTCAGCGAGTGATCTCGGGCAAGTTAATTTCCCTGTGCCTTAGCTTCTTCACTTGTAGAATATATTAGTCTCCTTTCCCTTGTTTCTATAACAAAATATCTGAGGCTAGGTAACATACAGAAAAGAGGTTTATTTAGTTTACCATTTTGGAGGCTGAAAATCTGAAGAAGTGACTCTGAGAATTTGGTGCTGACTCTGACAAATCTTCTTGGTGAACACTGAGTGCTATTGTTCAGTCTAAAATGTCCCTAAAAGTCCCATGTGTTTAGAGGCAGGCTTTTAAAGGAAGTTTAGATCATGGGGGTGCTCTACTTATCCATGAATTATTCATAGTTGAATGTGCTCTTGTGAGGGGAGCTTGTCAAAAGAGGTGGGTTACTGGGGGTGTAACCTGAGAGAGTATATTTTTATCCAGTCTTCTCTCTTACTCCTCTCTCTCTCTCTCTCTCTGCTTTTTGGCTGCCATAGGTGAGCAGCCTTTTTTCACCACACCCTGCTGCCATGCCCTAGAACCAGCCATCCATGGACTCAACCTTCTGAAACTGTGAGCCAAAATAGATCTTTCTTCCTTTAAGTTGGGTGTGTCAGTATTTTTTCCCAGCTACAGGAAAGTGACTAATATAGTGAGTGGACCAGGGATCACATGATGGGACGGGAGATCAAAAATTGGAGAGGCCCCTGCCTCCACCCCACCTGGTCTTGATTTTGCTTGGAAGCAGTGCAGGGGAGGAAGACTCACTCTAGGTTTCAGGTGGAGGGAGAAGAGCTCCAGTTGCCAGGGCTGGACCACTACTTCTGATAGAGCAGTGCTAAACAGTAAGACAGGCCGTGGCCTTGCCTCCATTTTTTTCTCCACAGAATGTTTTGTTTTGGAAATGTAAGTTTATGTGGCTGGGCTCCTGCCCAGTGTATCAAAGTGGTGTGTGGCTGTTTGAACTGTGTGACCTTTCAGGAATGTTCTGTCAAGCCCTGCCCTCTCACAAGAAGGTTCTGTTAAGCTCTGGACCCTGTCAGAAATGTTCTGTAACTCTGTCCCTGC